>KK117713.1:868070-939124 GCA_000611955.2 Stegodyphus mimosarum
TTTGTTTATCTAATTTTAACATATGCGCTTTTTTGACCTTGGAGATTACTCGATTATATTGTATGTATAACTTATCTCCCTATATTCCGTTTCAAAATATTGATAAGAAAGCAATGGCAACCATTAACACAGAAACGGGGATTGAATCCTTTGTTTCAAAATATATATGCCTATGAACGGCTTTAAACTTAATATACGGTTTAAAGTTAAACGTTTGTCCGTAAGTAAAAAACACACATTACTAACAAATATAGTATCTATTATTTCAAAAATATGAAAAGATTTATCAAAGAATTTTTCGAAATTTTAAAATAAATGAAGTTTTTCGGAAAAGCTGTGTTATGTTTCCTTTAACTTAAAAACTTTTCAGTGTACAATAAGTTTTCTATAGTCTTCATGCAATAATAAGCATTAAAAAACGCACTTCTTATAAAAGAGTTACTTCTTCAACATACGATATAGATTTGTCTTTATAGACGTACACGATAGACACAGATGTACTCATAGCCTCCTAAAACATGGATTCAGAAAACAATAATGAAGAAAATTGTATTTAAAATCCACCGCTCGGAAATTTCACTTAAAGGCCGAACTTGAAAGAAATTTCAGTCGCCATGTATAAGCCATAACAATAAATTACTGTACTGTAAATAATATAAAATTACTGTATTGTTATATTATTTACAATACAGTAATTATTTATTATTGTACATAATAAATAATTACTGTATTGTAAATAATATAACAATACAGTAATATCTTGATATTACTGTATTGTTATTTCTAAAGCACTTCTTTCCAATTCTATTCGCAGCTTTTAAAGATCATAAGCTCGAATGTTTAAATAAGTTTTATTCTAAAATCACTGGTAATTTTAGGAAAGATTTGGAGCAATTTTTAAGAATTATTACAATCTTAAGAATAATATTAATTTATTTCTAGCCGTGCTTAATATCAAAGCATGTTTCTATTGAGAATAATTAAATGGATTTATAGTTAATGCGTGCTTGACATGCATAAAATATCAATAATGTTTTATTCTGATGTATTTGTATGTTTCTTAAATGCTTGCTTATTTCATAATTTTACTTGCTCTTAAATACTTGCATATTCGTTATGAATTTGATAAAAACGACATTTTTCATTTTGCATAACAGATTTCCCCATGCGTTTTTTGTTTTTGAAAAAAAAATTAAATAAATCGTCAACAAAATGCCAAATTATTAGAAAATACGTTTTAAAATATAAAGGGACAAAAATTTTAGCATTTCGAAATGCAAAATAACACCTAGTGGAAGTAAACTAGGTAGGGATGTCTTTTACTGCCGTAGTAAAAATTCAAAGTTAGGAATGTATTAATATCTTGAATTTCTTTCGGTTTTAACATTAAACATTTTCCGTACGGTATAGTTTGGTTTGGGGTTTTTTGGTCGCGGCAAAGCATTCGGGCTATCTCCCTAATAGGGAAAATTCTTTCGTTTTAATACTTTGTAAGGGAAACTTGCCCATATACACATTACACACAGTAAAAACCAGCATAAAACAGCCATGCAGCCAACCCGTTTGCCAGAATTCGAAGCCCGGACTAAGCTACTCAGTGTTTAGTAACTTTACCGCTTGGCCACTGGTGGGCTGCGTGTGCTATGAACAGGGAAGCCTAGTTGATCAATAATGGCATAGATCTTTAAACACATGAGATTTAACAACATCTTTTTTATTTCGGATGAAGGGTGAGGTTGTTAGGTGTCCCTGATGAGACAGATCTAGATGCAAATTTATAATTTACAGATTTCAAAAGTTATTAAATGCAAAAAAAAAAAATGCTTAAAAATTGGAAAACTGAAAAAATGAAACAATAAAAATAAAAAATAAACTTTAAAAAAATTGAAGAACATAATTTTAATATCCGAAAAATGCTATTGAGATTTAGGATTGTTAGTCCGGCTTACAGCAGTTTAATTAATCTATCTGAAGTCCATCATTCGCATATCTATAATGTGAATATCAGCCTGTATGGTATACCTTTTAAGGTTCCCATTAGTAGCCGAGCGATTAAGATTGCTGAGTACTAGTAATTCGACCCGAGCTCGAAAGCAAGCCAACCCACTGGCTGCGTGGTTAGTTATCGTGCTTTTCCCATATAGCCAGTTTTCATTAGAAAGTCCTCTACGAAGGCATTCCTTCCCTTAGGCAGATAGCCCTCGCTTGTTTTGTTATAGTCAAGTCTTACATTCCAAGTCTTATTATCAGGCAGTCTAATTATCATTAAGTACTGTTGATAGAAATCGAATCTTTAGTTTGTGAATTCTCTCTTTAATTATAACAAAGAAAGAGTGGTGAAATAAAGTTTGCAGAAATTTAATCTATGCATGTGCTAATTTAATCTAAGTTGACCGTAACAGCAATAGCTCACCAAAACTAAGACTGGTGTTTATGTATATGTGATTACGGGAAAGCATTGAGCGCTATCTGCCAAAGAGGAGGGGTGCCTTCATGGAAGACATTCTAAGGGAAACTGGTATACTCATTATATATACACATATACACGCTACACATGGGGAAAACACGAAAACGCCCATGCAGCTAGCTCGTTTGCGGGATTCGAACCTCGGACCGAACTACCAGTGTTCAGTGACTTTACCGCTTGGCCGCTGGTAGGCATCTGCCTAGCAGGAAGGATGTCTTCGGGGAGAACATTTTAAGGCAAACTGGCTCGTATTCAAGTTATACAAAGAGAAAACAACAAAAATTTCCATGTAGCCAGCTCGTTCACCGGGAGTGAATACGGATTGAACGACTAGTTTCGCCGAACCTGGTGGCTGTTGAGGGTTACCAACAGTTAGAAAGTAACGCTTAGTGATTTAATGTAAGGTGAACATCCTTAGTTTTAGGGGCACTTACATAGTATCCCATCGACCTATGGTTATGGGTAAGAGTGATGTTAGAACACATTCATAACAATCTGTGCTTTCGTTTGATGTAATCGGACCACCTTTTATTTTTATGAACAAAGATAAGTTAACTGTCATTGCTGTACTTTTTACTGGAATTAAAAAAATTTTTTTTTTTAATTTGGACCTGCCTTCCACAGAGCAGCAAGCAGCAGATTATTTCAAAATTATGTGATATTACCTCAAAAACAATGTGTTTCGGACACCATATGGTCAACTGAATATGACTAACAAAGCAACAACAGATTGGAGCAATCACCCGTGGGAAGTTTGCACTCATAGAGCTCTAAACAGGAAGTCCGGTGAAATCGGAGGGCTTAACAAAATTGTAGAAACAAGACGAAACCTTTTCACAAAGTTTCTGCAGGATTCAAGTGGAATTCGCGAAACTTCAGTTCCGCCAACTTTCGTGGTTTTGATGGCAACTAGCTTTCACGTTCGACGGGTTAATACCTAAGTACTATTTTAAATACTAAAGTTACAAAGATAAATTTAGAACCATCTTTTCTGCACTTCTTTACGCTATTCATCCTGTTTGAAGATGTATGCCACATTTGGACCAAGTTGCAGTACTTTATCCGGTTTCAAATGCTGGTAGAATAGAATAGCTTATCAGTATTGTTTGGACGTCCCTGTAAAACGTTATTGGCACTTTTATCAAAATGGTTTTAACATAAAGAATCACATTTAATTCTAAAATTATACATCAGCTACGAGAAATGGTTTTATGTCGCAATTTTTTAGATAGCAAATTTTCAGAAAGGACTGGTTCTCCCTTATCTTTTTCTCAGTCTTCAGTTGTAGTATTCCTTTAGTTGCTTTTGCTCTCTCGAGCTCACCCGTGACTGTGACTAATGCCATAAAACACTAGTAATCGGCTTCACTTCTCAGTGATTGAATGTGCTGGATGCCTGAGGTTTTATGGTTTTTCTCGCATAAAATGTGAATACAAGCTGGGCCTCTGCGAAAACATTTCTCATCTTAAGCAGCTCTTTCTTTCTTTATATCTGTATATATATATATACGGACACTAAGTATCATACCATCATACTTTCGTGAGGGTTGTAGGAATAATTGTCACCCGGAAAATAAGGAACCGAAAGATAGGCTCCGGAAAATTAGGAAACGGAAAATAAGTCATCATTTTTTTGCAATGGGAAAAATAAGGGATGTTTAGAAATATCGCCAAGATGGGAGATAAAGTTTTATCATAACAACCGTACTTGCGGAATAGGGAAATCTTCTGACGATGATTGAAAGAAGATAAGCGAGCTGCTGGCTTGTCCGATGGTTAAAATAGAGAGTTGACCAGCGGGTTATGGTCATTAGTGATTGTTCCCCTCGTACCCCATGTGGTTATAGCCTTAAGCTATGGTTCAGGGGTGAAACATTGTCGCATAACTGAGCGTTAAAAGCGTTGTAGATGAAATTTAGTCACAGTTTGCGATAAGAATATTAAAAACCTGCTATCGAAATGACCTTGCTCGGTTGCAGCTAGCTCAACGTCTTACCCTTAAAACCTCCCTCAAGAGAGCCCGCTATAACCCTGCCGGTTAAATTAGAATTTGGCAGGTTTTCCCAACTCCGATTGGTGACATTATTTGGCGAGATTTTAGAGTTCCTTTTTTTCCGTTCCTTATTTTCCGGGGGCTTTCTTTCCGTTTCCCTTTTTTCCGGGTGACATTTTTTCCGCAAACCTTCCTGAGAGACATGATCTTCGCCATTTTTCCGTCAATCGAATATTTCTAATCTTAGTGTGAGGTTAAACGTTTTAACTCAAAACTTTGGAAAGCTTAGTTTTATTGAGGCCAAATGACAGTATTCTTTAAAAAAATGTAACGCAGGTGGTGTAATTTCAATTGACCTGTGTTCCGAATATCACATCCTGGCGGTTTTGAGTTTCACGTTTTCAATTTTATGGGCATAATTTATCGTTTCACGTTTAGGGTTTATGCATGTTAACTCTTGAAATAATTCCCTTTTCTTTATACTTGCTTTGATATCATTTTAATTCTGGAAAAAATCTAAAAACCAGTTTCATCAGTTTTCTTAAATATATTTTGTCAAATAATATAGGAAAACAAACTTCAAGGTTCAAGAGTTTTAATTATGCATTTATTTTACTAAATTCCAATTGTATCTTCTTAATAGATGTGTTTTTAAAAAGTTGCATTCAACTGCTTATCATTAAACTTGGATTTTAAATTTTGCTTTAATTAAAAAATGTTAAGTTTTTCACCTCTTTTTTTTTCTTATTTATACTTAATTTATTCTTTTCTTACTTATTTTTGCTCGTTATTTTTCTTCCATGCAGTATTCCAGGTTTGAGAGCCTTTTAAGTTAGCTTGGGTAAATCATTTGAATATGGCAAGGCACAAGAAAGCTATCTGCGTAAGGGGAAGGATGCCTTCAAGGAGAACTTTCTAAGGGAAAGTGGCTCGAAATCACGTCACACATGAAGAAACCACGCAAAATACCCATCCAGCCAGACAGTTCTCCTGGGTGGAAACCAAGACAGAACTTTTTAGGATTCGAATTTGAGAAAATTTAGAATTTATCCTATCTCAAATAGACAATTGTATATTTTTTTACATTAGATTTAATTATAATAAATATATAACCACTCAGTCTCAAAACTGTAAACTTTTCTAATTCGAGGCATTCAGAAAATAATCTATTTCTTGAATTCTGTTGAAGTTTTTAAAATTTAATTTTGAATAGTCAGGATTTGATTTCGGTACCTAGATTATGATAAAGCAAACTAGAGCTTATCTAAAAGAAGGAATACTTCCGTGAAGAGTTTTTTAAGGGACATATTCACGTCATAGATGAAGAAAATCACGAAAATGCCCATATAGCCGGCCGTTAGCCAAACTTTGTATCTGGATTAAACTACTAGAATTCCGGTTTTGTTTGGTTTATTTGATTTTAGCAAAACACGCAAAGGCTATCGGCTTAAGAAGAGTAATGTCTTCGTGAAGGATTTTCTAAGAGAAACTGGCTCGTACTTACTTGCACATTGTGAAAACCACGAAAATACCTATGCAGGTAGTTCGTTTGAATCGAACCTAGGTCGAATTACCAGTGTTCATGGGTTTTATCGCTTAGCCACTTGCTCATACTTGACCTACCAGTATTCAGAGTCTGCGTAACCCTGGTACATAATTAGTCAGAATCATTACTGACTGAATAAATAAAGCACATATTTCTCCCTTCTTTTGAACTTATTGTTAGGTGCCAAAAAGCAATTGCTGGATAAAGTCTAAAATATTCTTGAAACAGCAGTTTAATAAAATATAGCAATTTTAATTTGTTATATGAAGCTAACTTGTTTTCCAAAATAACTTTCAATTGTAAAAGATTGCCCCCCCAGCCGCTGAACAGTAAAAGCCGCTGAACACTGTTGGTTCGGTCCGGGGAACCATTTTTCCTTAAAAAATCCTACACGGGGCATAACTCCCTTTCCATGTACTAACGTAATGGTGGGGCACGTAATAAATTTGAATAGCAAAAAATTAAAAATTTTGTGCGACTATCGTTATTTCATTAAAGTAACTAATGAAATTATGGTAAAGTTCTAATATATGCTGAGGAAGTAAAACTAACACTGGTGGTTCATCCCGGATTCGGTACTAGCGGCCGAACGGTGAAGTCGCTAAACTCTGGCAGTTTGAACTGGATTTGATTCCAGGCGAATGGACTGACTGCATGGGTGTTTCCATTGTTGTCTCTATGTGATACACGTATCGTAGATACGAGATACCCAACGTTGATACGAGTCAGTTTTCCTCAAAAAGACGTCCACGAAGTCATCCCTCCCCTTAGGCAGTTAGCTTTCGTGTACTTTGCCAAAATCAAATAAACAAAACAAAAACAATCATCCTGGAATCGGTTCTTAGCTTCTAAACAGGCTAGATGCATGTAGTTTTCTGCAGGAATAAAGCAGTTACAAGCTACTTTCCATTAGAAAGTTCTCCATAAAGAATTTCCATCTAATATGTAGTGCATAATCGTAACACCCAAATAAAAGTTTCAGAAATCACGATTAAACTGAAGTTGCCTATTTTATTCAAATACCGAAAACAAAATAAAGCAGTAGCGCCTGATAATACATTAAAACTTGTAGGCTGCATGCTTTTTGTTGTCTCCGCATTCGTGTCTTTTTATGGCATATTTGTTTTTCACTTTTATCATTCAAACAATCAGAGAAACATTGCATTTTTGATAGTTTTTGAAGTATTTATTTTTATTTAAGTGAATTTAAAAACCTCCATCAGTGTTTTCGCGATTTTCCATACGTAACGTAAATATTAGCTGTTTCTCCTTTAGACAGCCCTCCACGAAAGGTTCCTTTCCATAGCATGTAATTCTGGTGAACTTAATTAAATCAAACAATGAAAATAAAAATCGTGTTAAGGGGCCTCTTACATAGCGCAGAACGTATCAAATGATTAATATGTAGAGAGTGAAACATAATATGCACTATGATGGGCAATCCTGCCTATCATTTAGTATTATTATTGTATGAGTCAGCAATTTCCTTATGAACCAAATTTCGTAAATATGATTATGGATTTCCTATTAAGCGTATACACAGCAGTCTTCGTGTGAATGATAATTCGACCTTCTTTCGAATCCTGAAGAACAGGATGCCAGCATCGAGCTTTTCATGATTTTTCACGTCTGTAACAAAAATACGAACTTATTTCCTTCGGAAACTCCTCGAGTTGCAGGAACAGGTAAAAGTATGGGAACAAACTAGCGATGTATCCTGGATCAATTGGTAATGCTTTCCTCTACTAACTAGCCCTTTAAAGAATTGCAAGCTTTATAAGAGTTTACAAAGAAAGGTTGAAGAGATGAAAAAATGAAGCTTTCCAAAGGATCTAAAGTTTACTTATTACTGTATATCGTGCAATCACACCGTACATCCCGCATCCAGTATTCACTAAAAATAATAATTTAGGGCATAAAGAGATTGCAATATAGTTTCAATCCAATTTGAAATTCACAAATTAAATTGAGAACATTTGATTTGATGTAACAAAAATGGCAGACAAACATAATAAGTAGCAGATAAACAAAATGAGATAAGTGTAATAAGTATTGGGAACGCAGCGTTATAATGAACTGTAGTAATAATACTAAAGAAGGGTCCACGGGCTCAAATCATTCGAGAATAGCATCAAAAAAGGCTGTGAGTAAGAATTTGAGCAATCAGAAATTTGAAAATGCAAAAATTGGGAATACAGAAAATAATTTAGACAAGAAACCAACACAATTTTAAAAAGATGCTAAAATGGTATTCTGTAGCAAGTTATAGTTTCTAAAGTTTACAAGTGGAATCTTTTTGAATATATTTACATAATGTAAAAGTTCATTAAATTTATGCAGCATGAGAAACTTATACTTGACAAAAGTCTAGGCCATAGGAAGAGAGTTTTTGCATAATACTTCTAAACTTCCGATATTGATGTTTAGCTTTAATTAAAAACCTTTGGAGTGTCAGGAGATCAATTTGTGTGGATTTTATATGATTATCCCTTAGTTAATCTGTATGAGGAAGTGTAATTATGAGGAGTTCGCTGTTCTCCACATACGCAGATGTCGAAGTTCGCCATATTTCTTGCGAAGAAATATGCCACGGGTGTATTAGTGCAACACCAGGGTGCCTGGGTCACAGACCCTACTCCACATCGAACAAAATACGTACTTCGAATCATACAGGGAAATAACTTAGCATAATATTAATTATTTTTTTATTTAAAAAATTTTTTAAATATATATGTACTATAACTATTATCGCAACTTAAAGTAACCTCTGATTGAATATAGATTAGATATTAAGACCAAAATGGTGTGAGTAAACAGATATCAAGAAATTTATAGATCGTGGCAAAAGTAAAGCATAAGACTCTGAAAGCGACCTGGGAAAGACTGAAAAGGGGCTGGTGAGCTGGTGAATGACCTGATGGGAACAAGGCATGATAATACGAGAGAAATTACACTAAGTACAAGGTGCAAGTGCGAGTTCAATGGGTGCCACATTAAGAAAAAATAAATTAATAGATCTAAATAAATAACATTGTATACAATTCAAATGAGAGAGACATTACAATATTAGGTCATATAATTACTTAAGATAGCCATAGGTCTTTTACTATTGCATGGATCATTAATATCATAGTCATATACCCTGATTACAGGGTTATCAATGGTATTCAAGTTTTCATAAAATTTCCGGGCAAGCCGGCATTTTAATTAAATTCTGCTGTTATACTATAGTATTTTAATGCGGGATTCGAGTACAGGGATGCGAAGCTGCATTGGGGGTTTTTTCATGTGAAGCATTATTCCACAAATCTTTCCAACATTTTGAAGCAAGTTGTTTTAGTTGGTATCTGAATTTGAACGAGGCCATGGAAGCATGATTTCTGTACCATCTTGATTGAGAGCTGCTTCTTTGATGGCTGACATTTCAGCCCGGGAAAACACTATTATTATTATTATGGGCATGACATTTCCATTTGATGATATTAGAAAAAGCTGTTTGAAAATAGACTGCTGAACAAACTTTTACTTCAGTTTTACAAAGTCCTCCAAGAAGACACCTCTTCTCGGCGAACAGCTTTTCCGAAGTTAGTAAATTTATTGAAAGTTCTTCAAAGAAGTGTTTCTACCCGTAAAGCAGATGACTGTTTTGTGTTTTGCCGCATTCGGGTAAGCGTCCTGCGTTCTGTGGAATAAATAAGCCTCAATTTCGGACATTCTTGTGACACAACATTTAAATTGTAACCATATTTCCGTCTGCCCGTTTAGTTTTCTTTTTTCCCCTTCTACTAATACTAGAAACTAAGAATAAGATAAATTTTTGATGCTATTTAAATATATGTAAGTCTGTTAAAGAGTATAAAAGATTCATTTCTCTTGCTTGACTAACTGGAATGTTCCCAATCAGAACTAATTCTGCTAAAGCTCCAGTTACCTTACAACGATTGCAAAAATACTTAATTGTTCTCTAAGTTTACTGTTTTTTATGTCAGCATACATTTTACGCGATACGATTTATTTTGTTTTTGGAAATAATATTTTTGTATTTTAACTATATTAAAATGCATGATATCAGTGTTGGAAAAGAATAATAAAATAGCATTGTTGAAAGTAATTTCCGAGTTTATTCATCATTTATGAACGCGTCAACAAGCTTTTATCCTAGCTATACAATTTAAAATGTTTAGTATTAGCCTACTTTATAAAGAATAATGCAATTCATCATAGTGTTCCAGAAGATGATTGAATATATAAATGCAAAGGCATTCTAGAATGTGGTCTTCTAACGGGACATCATTTTGAACACTTTTAGAATAGTAATGAAGATATTCCATCAACACCAAGCCCCACATGCACAATTCGTCATTTTAGGTTCGCTGTCTCAAAAGACTTCGGTACCTTTGTACCTCCGATTTAAAGAAAATAAATATCATTTCAAGCATCCATCTGTCACCCACCGCTATATCTTTTCTAAAGGTCACCAACACCTTCATCTCCCGCTGAATGAGAATTATTTTCCTTGTATCTAACTTCGCCTACATAATAGAACCAACTTTTACATAGTTTTAAACGTGTTAATAAAATCATGAATTAAAATTTTATATACTAATAGTATGAGTAAAATTTATAAATAACGTTTATATAGGTATTTTTACATATGGCAAAAATTATTAAAAGATTTAGATGTTTACAAATTAGAGTAAGCCATGAAGTATTTTTATTAAAAATGGGTCCTCAAGTCCTGAGAATCTCGAAAAAGATTTGAAATTCAAAAACTCGAATCCTTTCGTTTTCCTTCTTTTTGAAATCTTAATCTAAAGAGTAGTTAAAAGTTTTAACTCAAAACTTTGAAAATGTTAATTTTATTGATTTCCAATAGAAAAGTTCAAAAAAAGGGAACACTTGCTGCAATTTGAATGGTACCTGAATCATTAATATCACCTTCTGATGGCTTTGTAATGAGTATTTTTGAAGAAAATTTAACGATGCTTTATTATAGTATATCCATTTAATTCTTGAAATAATCTTTCGCCTGTTTGCTATTATAAAAAATATTCAAGAAAAATAAAAAATTTGAACGATTACTCAAGTATTTTGTATCGAGTTATATTGAGAAAATGAACTTCAAAATTTTAGAACTTTAGTTCCGTTACCCATATGCTAAATTTCATTTGCATTTACTTTATAAACACAGGTGCATTTTTAAAAACTGCGATACTGCAGTGTTATTCTGGGGCTCTACTGTCTCAGCCGTGCTTCTTAGAGTAATTGTAGAGTTCTGTACGGAGTCATAGAATGATTGCTACATGAAATGTGTTTCTCGTAGGAGGTCTTGGATGGTAAAAAGGAAAGAAGAGACGCCTTTAAAAAACAGCTTTCTTAAATTTCTTAATTATGGGTAAAACCACAAAAATCCTACGCAGCTGACCTATTAGTCAGGAATTAATTTCGGGATTGAACTGCCGGTGTTCAATTGTATTATTCGCACCAAAACTGACAAGCCATAGAGAGTGGTGGGGAAGAAAATTTAAAAAAAGACGCAATTATAATGAAAATTCATAATAAATATAAAACATTTCTTCTGTATTATTTCACTAGGTTTCACTTTCCTCGCATTCAGAAAACGAATCACAGATCTGATTTCACAAGCGGCGGGATTTTCAATCAACACCGACATTGTAAACAAGCACAACAAAGCGTACGTGACTGACAGCGATCTCCAAATGGCGCGCGTTTCTTCTCCTTGATACAGAGCGTCTACTGCGCATGTGCGGAACTGCGATCGCAGAGCTGCAGCGGAGATAAATTGAAACGGAACTTACTTTCTGGACGTGCCTCGTATTATTAAAGAAATCCTAGCTAAATGTGAATTCCAACTGTGATCAAATGGCAGAAAGGAAACCGAAATCAATAACAAAAAGGACAAAAATCAATGATCAATAAAATTTCTTATCTGCTAAAAATGCAGAACTCTGCCCTCTTTGTAAACGGTTTTTTTTTAATTTCTTGCTGAAAATCAAGGGAAAGTTAATATTTGAACCTCTTGAATTATGAATATGGAAATAAGAGACACAGGCCTGTTTATAACCAAACCGGAACTATTTCGTTATTTATACAGCTATAATAGCAACTCTTTTATTGAGTAAAATTCCCTCGTTGTGCATTGTGTTATAACTATAACAACAGTACTGATGCCATCCTACCGGTATAGTGGTTAGCGTCGTTGACTGCCGTGCCGAAGGGTTCGGGTTCGAATCCTGGAAAAGGCATGAGTGTTTGTAAATGTATAGTGTCGGTGCGGCATGGCGGCACTTTAAATATGCGGCTAGCTGAAAGTCTTCTCATGTGGTTTGGTGGAAGGGGAGAGGGGAGAGACCCTCGGACCCCTCCCCCCCCGGGATGCTCTTCATCAAAATTGGGGGCGGAACTGAGCCAAATCGCACAGTCACCTGTCAGGTGCTCAAGGCTGTTGCCAACGACAGGCGTAATCTGGCACTCCTTGACACGAGAAATCTCGTGGGCTTGGGCTGACTTTGTCAGACAATTGAGCATGAGTAACATAACACAGTACTAATGCAGGTATCATGGAGAAAGTCATAAAAACGTCATCTAGCAACACCGTTCACGAGGATTTTAACTCGGGTCGAATTAAGTCAGTTTTAGTGAATTTTAGTAGTCGGCTATTGGTGAGCGCTTCAAGTAATTTGAAAATTCTTCTCTGAAGATATCCCGTCCTTTGCTAAGATAGCTCTCTCGTTCAGTTATTGATTAAGCAAAACTTTTTAAAAGTTTATCTGTAAACATTTGAATTTCGTCATATTACTCTCGTCATTCACACCCAACCCTGGTCATATCTAGAAATCAGACAGAAATTTTAAATAATTCAGAGAGATAGTTAAGGCTAAAGCATAGAACAGAGGTTCTCAACTAGGGAAACATTTCATAGTTTCTGGGGAGAATGCGGGCAGCCTTTTATTTAGCTGTTAAGTATTTAGTTTTAATTTTTGAATATAAAAAACTACTTTTATTCCAGTTTTGGTATTTATCAACATCTTCTGTACTTTTTCTAGTGTAATTTGTAAAACACGTTAAAAAATAATAGAAATTTAAATAAATGTCTATGTGTTTTCTGAGTTTGGGAAAGGAAGGGAAGATGATCGTCTGTCTAGCAGTGGTGAAAGGGATGAATGGGGCAAAAAAGTTGAGAACCACCGGCATGGAACTTTTTCAAAAGCCGCAATTTGTAACATTTTTTCAGTTTTATTTAAAACGTATCACCAATAGCAGCTTATTTTTTCTTCTTCTTCATAACTAGCATTTTAGCTTCTAAAGCGCATAACTTTTCTGTATTAAACAAAATAAATCATGATTTGAACTCCATGATCTCGAAAGCAAGTTCGTACCTTTTCTATCCATTTTGCAAAAATTTTAATGTATGTCCAATTAAAAAACCGGAATGGCTTGCGACCTTTTGTAAAGCTGAAAACCTATTATTAAGTTGCATTAGTATTACATCGAATACTTCGCAAATATCATTTTTAGGAATACAGTTTCATTCATTGAAAACGAATCACCGGAAGCTTTCTCACCACGCACATACGTTGACATCTAAGCTAAAGTTTTTTCAAAATAAAGGGAAAAGAAAGGTAGAATTCAAAATGGCGAGGATTTGAACCACGTGCATAACTACATAATAATAATACCAAAAATCAGAAACCTACAGAGAAATATTTCTCACTATATAATTCATATTATTAGCACAAAACGTTAACTTCCAATAAACAGCAAAAAAAAAATACGAGTGTTAGCACCTAAGCTGAACGTTTAACAAAATGAAGACTAAAAAAAAGAAGTTAAATTTAAAATGGCGAAAATCTGAACATGTACGTGTTAATAGGAATTCATTATATCTACTGAAACCTTAACAGAAATGTTTTAACCACATGATTAGTATTGCAGAATTTTAGAGAGTTGAAATTTAGCAACTCATTGGAATTGTTTTGCTAGAATAATTTTGAGAACGCTTTTATATATTTCAATCAACTACAAAAAATATGAAAAACTTTGAACCACAAATTTCTATTTAGCTCACAAACAACGTTTAGATAAGCCAGAGACATTAATTTGATAATTATTTTTCAAAACACTGAAAATACAAAACTTAAAAACTTATCTGTAGTATGACCTGAAAAGCAACACTTAAAGATTCAGAACGAAAATAAAGTATTTAAGAAAGAAAAGCAAGTACTATTTATGTACTATTTGTAGCCCTATGTGCAAAGTTGTTAATGTAGCAAACCTTGCTACTGTAATTATTTCTTTCTGATAGCGAACAATATAGATTTTCCTTCCTCTGATCGGGCATTATTCCGGTTGGTATCTGCCTTAGGTCGGCAGCCCGCTCAGCGGTTAAAATAAATAACTCCAACATGCATTACTACAGGAATGGGTATACGATATATTATCGCTGAAGTGGGGACAAAGCATAGATCGAAAGAAATTAGTAGCATAATAATTCTTCAAGTAAAGAAAATTTAGCTCAATCTATCGATAATTAAGTTGAAACTCGTAAAAACTGTTTCCGATGTAAATACTGACAGACTGCGAGTAATTTCCTCTATTTTATAGAACGTCGTCTACGAAGATAGCCCCCCCCCAAAAAAAGACCGATAGCCCTCTCCTGTTTTGCCTTTATTAATCAACCAATTTATTTTAGAAAGTACAATTACTATGTTGGCTTCTTTTGCCTTATGCGTTGTCAGGGCTTAAGAGACTATACATTGTTCAAGATGTGTGTTATACTTGAAAATTATTAATAAGATACAACATTATACCGTAAGTTATTTAGCAAAGACTAATTAGGTAAATTAATCAATTACTTCAACCGTTATTTTGTGGTACTTTTAAACAATTACTTTATAATTGAATTTTAGAAACACACTGTCGCTCAATACTGTAAAAATGACCTACTAATTTATGAATAATTTAAAGCATAAGGAAGTCTTAAAAAATTGTTATAGCAATGGTTTATCTTTTTAATATTTATTTGAAATTTTTTTAAAGATCTATTACCTACGCTTTTTTTGTTAAATTCCTCGTATCTATTGAACTGCATCGTTAGCATACAATACAAGCAACATAAAGTATTTTATCTTTAAAATAACTCCATAATTTAGCCAGGGGGAAGAATAAAATAAATGCAGTTAAGTGCTAAAAGTTTCCGTCTAAACAATATGATAATTACTATAGCATTTCTTTTCTGTGCATTTATCAACATGTCTGGCTACGACAGAGACATGTCTAGATCGCAAAATACCATTTTGCATAAGCTCGCTACCGTAAACCTGATTAGAGTTTATAACGTTTTCAATTTAACTGCCTTTTTATTAGCCTTGATGGTGGGGAAGCAAGCTCGAAAGAAGCTATGTAACACTTAAAAGCGCCATACATTTGAAAAGTTTTTCTTCCAGACAGTCACCCTTTGAGCACCTTCTAATCAGTGATTTTAAATCTTCAACTGACGCATGCAAAATAATATTAAAAGAAAAATTGCTATCATCATTAAAAAAAGAAGACGTATAGAGGGCGATTCGTACAATTTAAATGCATCAGTACTATCTTTAATATCTGAAGCTTTATAAATTAAAATTTTGACCAACTTAACAGTAATAGTTAAAGTGAACTTTATGGAAATATTTCTTAGCTAACGGTTTTAGATTTTTGAAAAGTCGCTGAGAATCAAACTATAGCAATTTAATACAACATGTCTAAACTCCGAAATAAATTGCCCTTTTCTGAAAAATTAAAAGAGTTGTAACGAAGTTTGAAAACATTTCTGGTATTTTATGAGAAATTTTTAATGGAAGGGACTGTTATAATGCTTCTGGGAGCACTTTATCAATTTTAACAGTAACGGATATTTAGATGGCCGATGTCTCGAAATTTGTATTATATGGTATTTGCTGTTTGATATAAAGGTTAGGCTGTATCTCATAATTACTCGTCAAGAAACAATCTGGTGGTTTAAAAAGTAGTAAAAATAAACATATATGGCCATAATATTATGCTAATTTATGTTACTTTTACCATATTTTCAGTTTATTTTGGGTACTCGTAATTCCTGATTATCGAGATATTTAGAATATTTGCAGTAGAACTTCCTAACTATGTAATATTTCACAAATGCCATGTTACATGTAATGTGCAGTATTTTTTGTGATCTTGGAACGCAGTATCAGTGAAAATCGGGGCATCACTATATGCTTTATAACTGAGTTTCAATTTAATAATTTTCTTGATTTAATGAAATTTTGTCTATTTTCTTAATAACAGTTCAGAAACAACTCTCGATTTTATGAATATTTTCTTCCAATTTAACGACGGTCCTCTGGCGACAGCGTGATAAAACCGCTGAGCACTGGTCATTCGGCTCAGGCTCATATCCTGGAGAATGGAAGTTTTTAATTTTTGGTACGGGTCATTTTCTCTTGAAAAGTCATGAACGAAGGCATCTAGGCGGGTTTGATTTGGTTTATTTGATTATGGCAATGCCTTGAAGGCTATCTGCCTATCATCTAGGAGGGTAGCCTTACTGAGCTTTGCTCTTAAGTTGAGTTTTTTATTTCTCTTTTCTGTGCAGTTTATCATTGTTTCATTGTTTAGTTCTTGAAACATATATTTTGTTGAAAATGCACACATAACACACAGCGGTTTCGTAACTGTCACATTATGAATATCGTCACAATTCGTTTTCTTCCCTATTGAGCTAATTAACTGAATTTTTATTATTATTTTCAGAAGCTGTGTTTATTTAAATACAGCTTCTGAAAATAATGAATAATTAAATGTTTATTTAATTAACAGATATTGTACCAGAAATGGAGTGTTAACAACTCCTTCCATCCAATCGTGGCTATTAAAAGACGGATAAAAACAAACATTAAACTAAATAAAAGATGGAAAATATTTATATTTCCGACACGTATCTGCTTATGTTTATGCATAGAAAGTAACACCAAAGCAGGTGGAAACGAACGTGTAAAAATGCTACAGATTCTTTATTGTTTGCATAAAATAAACAGCAAATTTAATCACCTCAGAGTTTCGATTTACTTTATTTCCGATTATGTTTTTGATTACTTTATTTACTTTAAGACTAGTGGCTTACAAAGCTCATAAATTTTAATTTTCTAAATTTTACAAAGAACTAATTATCGCTTCACTCAAATTTTCTGATTTATTTCCTTGGAAAAAAGAATGATTGTAATTTTTTAACATTTATATAATTTTTTTCATATAAAAACATTATACGCGTATCGAAAATAGTATTTTCTTAGAAACTAATATTTATTTTAGAAGTTTCCTTAAAAGCTATTGAATTTCCGGCTACGTTATATTTACAAGCAAAATTTTAAGTAAATCTAGCATAAAAATTTTCAAAATAAATCAAGCGTCTAGCAATAGGCAGGCTATTTTATTATTTATGAGATGCTAAAATGTTGTAGAAGAGCTTTCTGTTGCTTCTCAGCTAAAGATTTATAACGTCAGGGTTTATATGAAATTCTCAGTATTCTCATGCACCTGGTGCGAAAGCCATCAAAAGGTAAATTCGCAAACACTGGATCAGAATTTTAAGCATATCGAAAAAATGTTTAGTGCATTCTTTTTTAACATAAACAAGAAAATGCTATTTGTGGTTGATCGTAAAACAAGAGGGTTGCATATAAGGTGGCGTTTTTTGTAATGTTCTTTTTTCTCTTCCCCTCCTCACGCTTATCGAATATCTATCTTCCACGACAAGTCCACTCAACACAATTTGTCTTGGTATAGGAGGAAGTAACATCCGCAGAACCACCTCCACGACACCAGCAATTTATTGATTTAGGATGCATGATTTTTTCCATTTTTCATGGCCATTCGATGTTGTTCAAATACCCTCATGCAAAACACGAAATAATAATAATACTTAAAAGAATCAAGTAAACAAACGTGAGAGAATTTCTGCAATAGTTTTGGTGAGAACAGCAAGGTGATTATAATCCTTTTTCCTCCTATGGACGGAAGAAGGAATAAATTGCAGAGCAGCAAAGGGTAAGAAGATGATTCATATATCTTATCGAGTAAGAATGTCTCACATGTAATCCATTAGGGAGTAGAAGGATACACAGACACGAAATAACTGATTTTACCAACAATAATTCTGCTTTAACACTAAACAAACCTAAGCCAAATTTCTTAGAAAGAAGGCGTGCAATTTAAATCCGTTACACTTAGAAAAAGTTATTTTTTACATGCACTTTAAGATAGAAATAACGAGATGAATCAAATTTTCTTCCACTGTAATGAAAGACCCAAATTTTAACTTTGGGGGATCAATTTTTAAAAAGAAACACCATCTTCAGCTTCGTTTTCCCTTTTTTACGATGGGCCATTTAACATGGCTCGTGATTAAGCATTAAGCATCAAAAGATTTGGATTTATTAAATTTAGGTAAAATATACTGTGACTATCTGTCTTAAGAGAAGGACGCCTTTGTTGAAGCTTTGTTAGAGAAACTGGCTCGTATTAACACTGCACGCGGTGGAAAACCATGAAACCGCCTATGCAGCCAGCCCATTTGTAGAGATTTGAGTCTGGGTCAAATTACCATAGTGGTCAGTGGTCTTATCTGCTGCGCCACTGAAGAGCTTTTCTCATCAGAGGAGCCGAAAATATTCAAACAATCACAACCATAAATTTTTGCTTATGATGAAATAAATTTGACCCTTAATTGGTCAGTTACCATCTTAAGTATTGTACCATCTATAAATTTTCTGCATCTGTTAATGTATCAGTAATGAAGAATAAATGTTTCAGTTCAGTTTATTGTTCAGTTGCAGTAAATTTTATAAGCATTCTTTTTAGTCCAAAGGGGCAATTTGCCCAGAAGGGCTATTAATTTCGTTTTGGCATTTTGCGTCGTCCATTATAAAACGGCTTTTTACTTTTCAAATTGTTGCCACCAAATATTAGAGCCCTGCATTATATTTAAAGAAATTCAACAATGAAGAATCTGCATGAATGTTCGTATGTTTCTCGCACTGTGAAAAAACAACGGTACCTAGAGACATCAAATTTTGCATAACGTAGTCCTCCACTCGATTATGGGCATCTAAAAGCACAAATTTGGAACTTGTTTTATTATCTATTTCATATTTTGTAAAACTTTAACGAATTTTTGATTAACAAACTCAATGATTTCAAAGCAAGCAATGGCAATACTATACGGGAAAAAATTATCTCCAGCGCGCGAGATTATGTATCGGAAATTCTAAAGATATACTCTTTTTAAATATTTTGTAATATTGCTGTTGAATTGAATTTTATGGTTTAAGTGCGAAGAACATCATATTTAATAAATAAAAGTAATACACAAAACGTTGAAAAAAGACTCCCCTTTGGGCGTAATATAAAATATAATGCTTACCAAAACTTTAGAACACAGAATAGCTTTCGCATATTCTGTGTTCTTTACTAAATGGAGGTACTTAATTTTGGCCATCAACCGCCGCAAGCACAATAGAGTTGCACTTTTACCGTAGTTTTGTCTCAGAGACTACAGTCATAAATTATATGAAAATTGAATGTTTTATGGAACGCAGTGTGGCAATATAAATAACTGCATTCATTACAATAAAATAAATAAAATGCTGCTAGCATAAAAGTCTGGAATCTGCGTTAAAATAAGAGATACCGAATACATCGTCAGGGTAAAATTTCTGTTAGTAAAGAAGAAAATCTCATGGGCTGCGAGACTATATTATTTCATATAAATGTAAAATGGAACAAGGCATAAAGGTTTTAATTTATTTCAACGAATTCAGTATAACTTAGATATTTTTAAAATTAAAAAAAAATAAATGAATAACCGCGCCTTATCAATTTCGAAGAATTTACATAGAAGAAACTGCGATACTATAGTATTATTCTGAGGCTCTACTACTTAAACAGTACTTCCCAGAGTAATTACAAAGTTGCTTACGGAGTCTGAGACAGAATGAATGGTACATGAAATGTGTCCGTCGTAGGAGGGCTTGGATGGTGAAAGAAGAAAAGAGGCGCATTGCCTCTGCAGAAGTTAGAGTCGTCGTGCATCTGGTGCCAGCTATAACACTAGGAGATAATCCAGGTAGGCGGTGGGGAAGATAAGTAAACACAGAAAATTTTTTAAAGAACTTAAATAAATAATTTAAATGGATAAAAGGTAACCAGTTGGTTGATTAAGACAAAGCACTTGAAGGTTGTAGGCGAAACTTGCTCACATTCTCGTTACTTGTAGGTTATACCACAAAATGCCCATGTAACCATTCTGCTATGAAGCTCCGTAACTAGGCTGTGAAAAAGCGGCGTTCGCCACGGGCGCAGCTCGATCAGCGCGCAGTTTTTTTTTAACTGATTTCCATCATTTGCGAGCAAATGACTTTTTCGATAAACGTTCGCAGACGCAGTGTTATGTTTTCCTTTCATTTTATTTCTTAGAAGAGATAATTCAGAGGTAATAATATTAATTTTATGATTATTTCCAATATTTTAAATATAATTTTCGTCCCATTTTCGCATAGAGGTGCTGAGTAAAACAAATTTTAATAGGTGTATTAGGAGTTATTATTGGCAATAAAATTATGTTTCCTATAATGGTGCCAGTAAGTGTTACTACTTTGATGATCAGTAACCATAAATAAACTCATATGTTTTAAAATTATTAAACTGATATAAACTAGAAATGAGCGAATGTGCGTTCTTCTCAATTTCGAAGAGTTTCTGGGTGTAGAAGACACGAATACTTTGGACGCTTGAATGTCTCGAATTTTTATTATACTTAATAATTAAACATAGGACAGATGACTCAAACTGTTCACTACGCTAACGTTGATTCTTACACGAATAAATGCAATCGGGAAGAAGACTTTATAGGTTTTATTGTGCCCATGAAAAATCTGTCCAAGTACTTGCGAATTACATCTAAAATGCTAATATCAGATGAACTAAATATTGGAACTATAAGAGGACAATCATATGATAATGAAGCAAATATGGCAGGTGAATACAAGTGTATAAAAGCCAGAATTTTTTGGTTAAATGGAATGAAGAGGTTTATTCCATGCATTGCTCACAACCTTAATTTAGTAGGCGTCTATGCTGCGCAAACACGTGTACAAATGAAATTTGGAATAATTCAACATTGTTCAACCTTTATGTAAATTCCGGTAGTAGATGAAATCTCTAAAGGAAAAATTATCTGTTCGTCTAAAAAGTTTTAGTGAAAAAATGTAGTCTGCGAAAGCTGACGCAGTAACAATGTTACGAAAAATGCCTTTAATAGTACAACTTTTAAAAGAAATGTGTGACGGAGAAATGCAAGTTACAGTATAAGCACTGCAGTAAATCCTCGAATATTATTAACAAAATTCAACTTTATTGTATTATTAGTATTCGGATACAATACTATGAAAAGTAAATAAAGTAAATTTATTTTACAGGAGAAAAATACTACTATTGAAAATGGTAAGGAAATGATAAAAGCACTAATTGATGAAATTCAGCAGCACACAAATTATTTCTTTGATGCTCTTCACAGTTCAACAAAATGTTTAGCTGAAAAAATGAATATTGAAACTTGCATACCAGAAAAGAGAGGACGTAAAATAATATACACAGTCCAGTCACATTAATGTGACCACCACGTACTTTCCATGTCAGAGTTAAATAACCAATCACAGAAGGCAGGTGGCAGCACAGTGCAGTTGAGCGTATATAAAGGGTGTGTGAGGGCTTCGGAAAACATTTCAATCGTTTGCGTAATGCAGAAACGAAGCGATTTATCCGACTTCCAAAAGGGCATGATCATTGGCTTTCGGGCCAAGGGTGGAAGCATTTCCGAAACGGCTGAGTTTGTGAACTGTTCGCGTGCCGCCGTTGTAAAAGTGTACCGTGCATGGCAAAATGGGACTGTCCAAAATCAGCGACGTGGCAAATGTGGTGCACCACGGGCCATAGATGACAGAGGCGAACGACGGTTGCGGAGATGCGTTCGGGCAGATAGACGGGCTACCGTTGAGCAACTGACCACCAAAATGAACCAAGGGGCTACCAAAAGTGTCTCCCAAAGTACTATTCAGCGAACATTGCTGCGTCTGGGCCTCCGAAGCAGACGCCTGGTTCGTGCACCTATGCTGACTGCTGTTCATCGACGGCGAAGGCTAGAATTTGCACGCCAGTACAGCAGCTGGACGTCCACTGAGTGGCGACAGGTTGCGTTTTCGGATGAATCGCGTTTTATGCTCCATCGGACAGATGGACGTTGGCGTATAAGGCGTGAAACCTCTGAAAGGAACCACCCTGCAACCATTGCCGGAACGGTCCAAGCTGGAGGCGGGAGCATTATGGTCTGGGGAATGTTTTCCTGGCATTCTCTAGGTTCACTGATCATTGTGGAAGGCACAATGGATCAATACAAGTACGCATCTGTCCTTGCGGACCATGTTCACCCCTACATGCGCATTGTTTTTCCTCAGGATGATGGCATCTTCCAGCAGGACAATGCGAGGTGCCATACAGCTGCCAGTGTACGTGCGTGGTTCGAAGAGCACCAGGATGAGTTTACCGTCCTCCCCTGGCCAGCAAACTCACCTGACTTAAACCCAATCGAGCCTCTGTGGGACCATCTCGATCGAGTTGTTCGCGCCATGGATCCTCAACCGCGTAATCTAGCGCAGCTGGCCACGGCATTAGAGTCGGCATGGCTCAACATCCCAGAGAACACCTTCAGGGACCTATGTGACTCTCTTCCTGCACGTCTCGCAGCAGTCCGCTCTGCGAAAGGTGGTTATTCTGGCTTTTGACAGATGGTCACATTAATGTGACTGGACTGTGTAATTATTCATTTATTTCAAAATGAAACAGAGAATAAAAAAGATAAAAACAGAAGACAGTTTGCGCAAAATGCGGAAAACTTTGCTTAAATGGGGAATTTTGAAATTTAACATTAAACTTGAAAGTTTCTATAAAGCACTATTGGTGACCATGTTTTTAAAGCATTCGACAACACTTCCAAACAAATACTTACAGCGTTAAATATGTTATTTTACGCATATCCAAAAATACTTTGGTTCAAATTATTCCATACAATTCTAATCACTATTTGAAAGCAAAGATTTTTTTTTCAAAATACACTCGTACGCAAATAAATAAATAAATAAATAAATAAATAAATAAATAAAATAAAAAGGTACGAAATCAAAAAGAGGAATTAAAACATACAAAATATATATGAGGTTGCATCGCCGAATGCAAATAGGCAACCAAAATTAGCATAAAACGCAATCCCGTAGTCACCTCACAGCGTTTTATGCGACTGTTTGAGAAGTAGTGTATCTCGCGCTGCATGCCAGAATAACCAACAAATTATCAAGCGCCAGTTTGTAAGCAGTGATAGTTCCGTGTTATTCGAGATAGCTAAAGAAGAAATCATGAGGCCGATAAGTTACCAGTGCATAGATGGTCCCACCCCCCTATTTGCACAATGAAATGCGTTCGACTGCTGTCGGAATATTGGAAGCTGGTAAAAGACAATTCGCTGTTGTGAGGGAGCTAAAAGTGCATCCGTATGTCATCAATAGGCTGTGGAAACGTTATCAGAAGGATCAAAACCTCATTAGCAGACGTAGATTCGGTCGCCGGAAGATTACCACAACGGCAGATGATCGCTTCCTTTTGCTATGTGCAAGATGCCGTAGATCACTAACAGCATGGCAGCTGGCGTCGCATCTCTTTACTGCTACAGGAGGGCCCATATTCCGCCAAACTGTATTTCGTCGACTGCATGAAGGTGGACTGTACGTCCGACGACCTGTGATTTGTGCTCCTTCGTCTCCATCGCAAGTCACAGCGCAGTTGAATTGGACTCGTAACCATCGCAGATGGGCACTAGAGCAGTGGGGACACGTTCTCTTTACGGATGAGTGTTGATTTAACATCCAGAACGATTCTCGAAGGACAATGATATGGTGAGAGCCAGGAACATGCTCCAGGGTGCCGAACATCGTCGGAAGAGGCCATCAGAGAGATGGAGGCTTACATTTGTGGGCTGGGATAGCAATGAACGGCCTCCTCGACCTGTATGAGATTCCTGGTGGTTTTGTCACAGCCGTCCGACATAGCTACGAAATTCTACACCCTCTTGTGCGTCCTTTTATAGCTGCAAAATGAATCGATGCTATATTTGTGCCCGATAACGTCCATCCACATACAGCTCGAGAGGTGCGGAGTTATCTGGGGAGTGAAACCATTCTACATCTGCCATAGCCTGCTAGATCACCGGTCCTGAATCTCACATAGCATGTGTGGGACATGTTAGGACGACGAGCAGTAGATCGCAGTGTGCCTCCAGGCCTTCTCCACGAGTTCCGACATGCCGTGAATGCATTTTTGAACTGTACATACTGAATTTATAATATAATTAATTTAGTGTTGTGAAACATTAGAATAAATGGAATTTATGACGTGCTGTGAACCCATTATGGACAATTTGCTTGTAAACGGCAGCGATTCAATATTAGGAATAAGAACATTTTTATTAGATTATGATATTATGTATATAGAATTATTTGTAGTACTATGTTCAAAGTTGTCAGTGTAACAAAACTTACTACTGTGTCATTCTTACTAGATTATGATAATACGTATGTATAAAGACAATGAAATATAAAGACAATTCCAAATGCTATCAGAGTAGACAAAATAATTTAATTTTATGCAAGAAGGAAACTTTGGGGAGAGATGAGGACTGATGTTCTTTGGCTAAAGCAAATGGATGCGTAACATATATAAAACTCACTTTTATGATTTAAAAAAAATAACATATGCGTTGCGTACAGAATACATTAACGTATGAAATGGCTAGAACGTAATACGAAATTACACTTAATACTTATAAGTAGTTCTGTGAGCATATTTATGATAAAATGCATTACTTTTAAAAAAAAGGTGTTCTAATTATTACAAGGAAAATACTATTAAAAATCAGAGGATTAGTTCTAGGTAACGGATTTATGACCATTATTTTTTTGCACGAAAAACTTATTAAGCCCGGACTTGTGACTGAAAGTAGGATTCAAACCGATGTCATCATTTACGTTTTAATGGAGATTCTAGCCTAGTACTCTTTCGGCGGACCTAGAGGTCAACAAATTACAGATTACGATGTTTTGAAGACTGACTTTTACAACGTATTACAATTAATATTAAAAAATAATAAATGAAAGGATACTTAGTTTTAATTAAAGAAAACGTAAAAAAATTATTGATAACTGCGGCAAGTAAAGATGCTTAAAAAATGAAATAATATATAAAATCGGATTAAAAGCTGAAGATTAAAGCCATGAAACTGGTATTTGTAATCATCGAAACTATACATGATGGACGATACATACTTTGCACCTCCGTGCTGACCCTTTGCACTCCATATGGCGCCGACTGCTGCTGCATGACTGTTAAATATCACAACTCGGCAACAGCGACATGTGAAACACCTTTTATTGGGCCATCAGAGTAAAACGATAAAACAGGAGCTCCTAACGGGATGGATATTGACCTCCTGAGGGTCAAAATAGTTTAAAAGTTGATGAAATTTTAAAGGGGTCAAGGATGATCAAGGGTTTAATTGGAGGTCGATAGTCTATGCGCTGGTAACTGATCAGCATTATGAAGATCCCACTGATTACAAAAAAATTATTAATATTGTAAAATTGATAATTAATTATTCATTGATATAAAGGATATCGTATTGCACAGAAGAATTTATATAAAAACTATAAAGGGAAAATAATATAAAAAGTACGTGTTATACTTTAAAAATCAATAATACTTTTTAAAAATAAATACATTATTTTTGCAAAAAGTGCAATACAAAAAAGTAAAATGCAATAACACAAGAAATAAACCAAAAAAATAAAAGAAAGGCAAAACTTCAATAGAAGATATGTAAGGTTTATCCTAAGTTTATTAAGAGTTATTTTAAGTTTTGTATCTTTCCTATCCTATTCTAATTTCAGCTTTCAATTTCCTGCCAGAATGTAAGTTCAGAAACGCAGTAAGTGCAAATGAGAAAGAGTCGATACTTCACCGACTTCAAGGGAGAGAGTCTGATTCCCTGACTAGCGCGCGTTTGCCTTTGACTAATTTCTCTCTAAGTTACTACGCTCTGTCATACCTTAGGCCCTTGCTTGGCGTCGCCGATTTAATTAATACTTAGGAGCCAACTAGTTAGATTTCTGATAGCTTCGGCTATACCTTTCAGATAGCTTAGTTAAGCTAATTTAGTTTAATTTAAATTTATTATTATTTAGTTCAAGCCCGAGTGGAGGCTTTGTGTAAAATTCCAAGTAGGAATTGATTGTAAATATACTGAAAAATAAAGGGTTGTGAACCCTCCTTAAGTCTTACGTGTTTTGTTCCCACACATAAGCAATTATTCGCTTGTTAGTATCCGTGGGGGGGGGGTTCTAAGTTAGAACTTTAGAAGAAAATAAGTAAAACCCCACAGGTATATAGTATTATTATATACAAGCCGCTTGCAGAATTTAAAAGAAGATTATAATATTCGCTTAAGCACATGCATTTTAAGATAAGAAAAGATTGTAATGTTTCATTCAAGCACAAGTCTCGTTCAAAACACGTGCGGACGCTGAGTTTTGGAATTCAAAGTCATCCCAGAGAAATATCCCAAAATAAAAGTTGTAAATGAAGCAACGTTATTGACTTTTACTCTTTTTACCTAGTAGAACCAGGCCTCAGTCAAGTCAATAATTTACAACCGAAAACAAGACACAGGTTAAATATTTTAACAAGATGGTTTAAGAATTAGATTAAGCAGTTTATGCTAAATAATAAAAAAAATTGCGGCAGTACCTAAAGCGCTGCCGTCAAATAAATTAAAACTGAATTTTTGCGCAGTTAGAATCTGTGATTGTGTTTCTGAGAACTTGCTTCTATTTGTAAAAATTAAAGATAACAACATAAAAAATAATAAAACATAAATCTAATAAACCTTTTTTTTTTCAAAACATTCCTTCATATTTTTAATTGTTACCTTTAAGTTATTTATATGCAGTTATTTGTATTATGGCTATGTTGTGTAATATTATAAAGAAAAATGTAAGAGGCTTAATGAAGAAAACCATTCTTTAAAAGGGGTCGATGCAAGAAAAAGTTGGAAATCCTAGCCATAAATAAACTGCAAATATTTACTGAGTTTTGATTTTCAGCCATTTAGCCGCCAACCTGTTGCCAAAAGGGTAAGAGCGCTGAATACTGATAATTCGACCCCCATTTGAATATTGACTATATTGGCGTTTTCGTGAACTTCTTCCATATGTAATGAACCTTAGAAAGTCTGCATGAGGCTAGGTTATCTTAATATGACAAAGCACACGACTGCTATTTGCCTAAGGGTAAAGATGCCTCCGTAGAAGTCTTTCTATGGGAAACTGGCTCGTATTCACGTTACATTTGGGAAAAACCACGAAAACCCACCATGCAGCCAGCCCGTTCGTCTAGGTTGGAACCTAGGTTGAACTACTAGTATTTAAGTCTTCGCCATTAGGCCATTGATAAGGCCAAGTCCTTCACAGAGGCATTACCAATCTTAAGCTATCAGACCCGCGTGCTTAGTCTTAATTAGTTAAAACAAAGAATCATTCTATCAGCTATGCACTAACCTTGATGATGAGTAATGTAATATTACAAAAACTGGAGATATTTCAGAAAGTTCATTCATTTTATGTTAAAGTTAAAAATCATCGAACGGAAATTTTAAAATGCAAAAGGTTAATCATGTGCTTTGGAAAAGCCGGAGTAGCTAAACTAATCACAAAGAAGAATAATTAACATCTTTAACTTCTTTTTATAACGTAGTCACGAACTTCTTAGATACGAGTAACTAATAAACTTAGGTCTAATAACGGAAACTTTAATTCCCTTTTAGTTGCACCACTTCTATATACTAGTATATTCATAAAGCGGATTTAATGTTTTTTATTTAAACCACTACGGTACTACATTATTTAATCCGCCTCAAAGTCAGTGGACTCACTCTACCAACGCTTTGTATACTTTGCCGTGACGAAAAGAGTAGAACCTCGTGTGAGTTGAAAGGGCAGGAACTAAATTGTGTATCCCAGATGTTCTCGAAACAAAAATAACGGTATTGCAGGAATAACGGAAAAATGTATGTATAAAATGTATATATATATAAATAACGGAAATGCAGAAATGGCTGCGATATAGCATTTCCGAAACAGACATGGAGTTCTATGAGTGCGAAAAAGAGGCTTTCTTACGCAATATCATTAGGTTGAATAAGACAGGCTCCAAATCGTAAAAGTCAAAATTGAAAAGCCCTTCGATCAGCATAAAAATTAAAAGTTCCATCGAAATTCTAGTGGTGTGGATGAGGTAGTGATTTTCATGAACGATGATGGTGCTTTCCTGAAGCGTACTATGCTCCAAAGACAATTTAAAATTATTTATTGTGAATTATAGTTACTCATTTTTTGAACTTATCCTGTGACCAGCGTTTGAACAAAATCTTCCCATCATTTCTCACGACAGTGCTTGGGCGTATGTAGCGCAACCTGTGGCTTATTTGTTCACTCGGAAAGACTAAGATGTGCTTGACACGCACTATTCTTCCCGCTCCATAAGCCCTCCATGACTATTATTTGTTTCCAAAGACGTAGGAAACATTTAGTGGCATTCTTTTCCGAACTGTTTCAGACATTCTTTGTGTAATAATTGTCATCAACAGAACAGATGTTATTCTATAACCTTCTATATCACTGGCAATGGGTTGTACACAACACTAGTGGTAGGCAATGTACACAACAACACTGCTGCTCAAAATTAGGAAATTTTTTCTCTTAGGATCTTTCTCCTATACCTCGCAGCAGACACAGAGGGTCTATCAAACACAATAAAAGTATGTGGGCCGCTGAGCATGACGCTTGCCCAGACCACTAAAACTCCGCTGTCATACTGGTCTCATTCTCAGATGGTAGAAGACAGGTTCTTGGCTCTCTCCAGATGAATGTGTGTCGAGAATCAGTAGTTAAGCTGCGTCAGGATTCATTTGTGAAGAAGGTGATACTTCACTGATGCTTGGTTCCGAAGTCTATATTCTTTGCACCATGTTAAACGGGTCCTCTTATGTACAGCAGTTAGCACGACGCAAACAGCAGGTGTTCGTGGAAAGAGACGAGATTTTAGAAGTCTATTTTTTTTTTCAGGGGTACAGTTGGCCCTCAGTTCATTTTTACGGATAACACTGCTGTACATGGGGCTAATCTGATAGATAAATTTTCTGGAAAGTGAGAATATTAACTGGAGAAATTAGATAGCCAGACTTGCAGAACCCTATAGAATATGTCTGGGACGCTCTTGGGAGGGTAACTGGAACTCTCATCACCCCTCCCAGAAGCCCAGGGACCTGAAAACTTCTGCGGGAGTGAGACCGGCTGCTGCAGATACTTATAAATTGCTTCATTTCCAGTATGAAGTCTCGTTTTGATAATTGTATGACTGTTAGAGGGGATCATACCCTCTATTAACCTCCTTTATTGTTCGATCTAGTAGCCTTTTTTTAGACCGTCCTCCGCCGATGAGACAATCGCGCGTGTGTACCATGATCATTGTATGCCATATTTTTTATATTTTATAAACATATCCATATAAGATTTCATTAAAATCTATCCTTGAGTTCTGAAGGTCATTGATTAAACGTAAAAATCTCTTAATTTTTAATTCTAGTGTACATCAAAGCTTCATCTGTCAGAGGACAAGCACTTGAGACGGTTGAATAAAAGCAATTCTTCCTAGTTTCGGACACAGACAAACAGGCTTCTTACGTGGAAGTTTTTTGTGGTTTCCCCTACATGTGACATGAATACGAGAAAATTTCCCTTAGAAATTACCTCACGAAGGCATCTCTCTTTTTAGGCAGATAGCCCTTGAATGCTTTCCCATATCCAAATAACCTTGCACCGAAGTTTGCAGTGGTTTATTTTTTGTATCATTTGTAAATACACTGGTGGGCAAAACTTAAGCAACAGCAAGGATATTTGCCATAACTCCACGACAAATCAATTAAGAGACATGAAATGCAGAAATGAAGGAGAGTATTATGTGCGTAAAGGATGACGAAAGCATCGGAGCTGAAGAAGGAATACAATGCATACGGTATGGAATTAATCAAAAACAAGCTTTATTGAACACATAGTATCGTGACTCATGATTGTCTATCCAAGAGGAAGAACAACAAGCAGATGTTCCTTAATATGGGATATGCCCTCCCCTCACTGCAATGTTTGCTTCGCACCGTCTCCGCATATTCAGAACCAGCTGGTGCAACATTTCTTGCGGTAGGAGTGCCCATTCCTCAATCAGCATCTGTTTGAGTCGTTGGGTGTTCTCCGAAGGATGTAAGCGTGCTGCAATGCGTCTCCCCAAAGCATCCCACACATTTTCGATGGGATTTAAATCTGGGGAGTACGCTGGCCAATCCATTCGAGAGATATCTTCACTTTCCAGTAGCTCCTCATCAGCAAGAGTCCGATGTGGCCGTGCATTGTCATCCATAAAAATTAAGTTTGGGCCAATGGCACCTCGGAACAGACGCACATGGGGAAGGAGTCCCTCCTCACAGTAGCGATCCCCGGTTACAGACCCTCTGTCGAAAACGTGGAGCTCAGTTCGCCCGTTCAGTATAATGCCTCCCCAGACAAGAACTCCAGGATCACCGTTACGGTGTCTTTCCTTGATGTTACTGGAATAAAACCGAGTCCCAAGCTCTCTTCAAATCAAAACGCGTTGAGAATCGCTTCTGGTACTGAACCGACTCTCAACCGTAAAGAGGACACGACTCCATTGATCAGTTGTCCCGTTTTTGCGCTCTCTGCCGGTGGCCAACTTTCAACGGGAGGCAGCGTTCAGGACGGCGGGCGAATAGGCCCCCTTTTTGAAGGCGTCGGGCCACAGTAAACCGCGACACTTGTCGCCGCGTTGCTGTACAGAATTGCTGAGCAATGGCGCTTGCTCACTGCTGCCGGCCTCTTTTCGCCTGCAGGACGATATATCGGTCATCCCTTGCCGATGTCGTCCTCGGGCGGCCACCACCAACCTTTCTAACACTAACCTGTGGTTTGGAACGCTTTCCAAGCGCGCGAAACGACACTTTTGTTGATTCCGAACTCTTCAGCTACGCTAGCCACACTACGCCCCTCTTCCAGCTTTCCGATCATTCTTCTACGAGTGAAGTCATCCAGGTGATTTCTTCTTGCCATATTTCACGTAAGAGCTCACTTGCACTTGTAGCAAATTGCTTTAATTGCGCCTCCGCCCTCCCTTTTATTGTAGTCTTGAGTTGAGCGCGCCGACACACGCGTTTTTTGTACGCTCACGTCGCCTCTGACGTTTCATTCCTGATATTTGCATACGCATGACGTTTCTACTGACTTACGTGTTCATTGTACTGATCTCCAGACCTCCTTTTCTGCAATTTCATGGCTATCTGCTAAATTTTTACATTGTTGCTTAAGTTTTGCACACCAGTGTAAATACATAATTTTCACTGCTAAATCTCCAGTTGTCGCACAAGAAGTCAGTTAAATGCTGAATTCAGTTAAACCATTAGGAATTCATTTAGGCTGTCATCTCATACTTTGTCTTAATAAACTTTATTAAAAGACGGAGAGCCAAAAAAATTGCCTAATTGAGATGAAAACAGTGGCTCATGTAACAAGCAATACACAAGTTTAAATGGAAACTACACTCACGTTTGTGAAAATTGCAACACCAAGAAGGAATCGTCATAATTGAATGCAATTTAATACACAGTTGAGTGGTAGTGGTACAAATAAATGATTAAATGTTCAAAGCAAACAAACAAGAACAAGAGATCAGAATCAGTATTTTGTGTGGCCACCACGCTCCGCAATAAGTGCTGCCACACGACGTGGCATGGAGTCAAACAAAGTTTGAATGTCTGACTGAGGAAGAGCATTCCATATCGTTTGTACGCGTACCCAAAGTTCGTCTGCAGACGCAACAGGACGAGGATCACGAGCAAGACGCCGACCAATGACATCCCACACATGTTCAATTGGCGACATATCCGGGGAACACGCAGGCCAAGGAAGAAGCTGTACCTGCTGCGCTGCAAAGAAGGATTTAACAATCCGAGCAGTATGAGGGCGGGCATTGTCCTGTTGAAATACAGCGCCTGGCAAGCTTTGAAGGAAGGGAACAGCTTCGGGCTGTAGAACTTCACGGATATACCGGTTGCTGTTCAGATTGCCCACAATTCGTAGCAATTGAGATCGTCTATGATATGCTATGGCGCCCCAGACCATAACTCCGGGTGTTCGTCCACTGTGGCGTTCGATAATGCACTCCGGAAGGTGGCGTTCACCGGCATAGCGTCTGACACGAATGCGGCCATCATGGTACCACAAATTAAAGCGGGATTCGTCAGAAAACACGACATGCTGCCAATCAGCACGCCAGTCTCTATGCTGATTGGCCCATTGTAGCCGCAGGCGGCGATGGTCGTGCGTTAGGGGGATCCTGTATAAAGGAGTCCGTGCGCGCAGTCCACACTGCAGCAGACGTCTACGAATTGATGAAGCACACAATGAAACACCTGTAGCTATTGACCACAGTGCTGCCAATTGTCTAGAGGAAGCTGTACGGTCCGTCCGCGCCATGCGGACCAGGTGTCTATCATCGCGAGCTGACGTCACATTTCGGGGTCCACTCCCGGATTTCCGAGTTGTCCGACACTCGTCCGTCCACTGCTTCCAAACGCGCATCACTGTGCTGCTGTTACGCTGCACACGAGAGGCTACTGCACGATACGACAATCCAGCTTCACGAAGGCCGATGATTCTCCCTCGTTCAAACTCTGTAAGTTGTTCAAATCTCGCTCTCTTTCGTCGACGAGGCATAAGTACAGATTGAGTTAACGTTTACCACTAGCAGATAACCACCGATAACCATACACGCCTCGCTACAGCCGTCTATTTATTCGGATCCATCAGCCGTTCAGAGGGCGCTGCTCAGCATACGCATGCGCTACGGATTTGCAATTCTAATCATTTGCATATCATGCGCTACTTTGCATTTCCTGAAAATTTCAGCTCACTCGCGTAAGTCCTTCATGGTGTTGCAATTTTCACAAACGTGAGTGTAGAATAACTGTAAGTGGAAATTTTATGAAAGTGAATAATTTGGATAATTCTTAAAATAGTATGCCTCTTTTTAAATACTAAAATTTCTTTTTAATAAATTTATCTAAAATTAATACTAATATTTTTAAAATACTCTGAAATAGACTATTTTCAGTTGATTGATTAACTGATTAAGGCAAAGCGCAGAAGGACAGCTGTCTATTTAAGGATCGTCATTTTATTAAACATTTCTTTTGTCTTCTTAGATATCTCGAAGAACATGTCTATTTTCCATACTTACGATATTAAAGATATCGAAGAATAAAGGGGCGTGGAGGGAAGAACCAGAGTTTTTTTTTTTTTTTTTAAATTTGAGAAAGCATAGGAGGCTGTTTGCTTAAGATAACATTCTGAGGGCTTTTCAGGACGTTCTGATGGAAACTGCCATATCATATTTAGATTACACGTGAATAAGCATAAATGTTTTGCAACTTATTAGAGAAATTAAATAGCAGTACTAAATTCTATGTAATTTAAATCTTGTATTTCATTTGAAAACCTAATTGCTCTTGAATAAATAGAAAAATATGTGTACTTTTAAGACTACTTCCTTCAGCATTAAACGATTCTGAGGATTTATCACGCAGACACTGGAAATGAAGTTTGCTTAATGAAGAAAAATAAAATTTGCATAGACTGAAAATTAGGTAAAGTAAATGAAACAAAATGCTTTCACGCAAAAAGGTAGTTGAACTAAAAATGAGGAAAACCCTAATAATTTTTCAATTTGATGTTCAAAAGTTCTTGGTAATAGGCCGGTTAAATGACCCATGTGCTCGGCTATTTCCCAAGAATGCTTTTGAGCAAGCGTCCGGCCAAGTGGAAGTAGAGGAGGAAAAAACTTCATCATCTCATTGGCGTTGCAGGTAAAGAGAATTTTTTTTTTAAAGATTCGGACAATTTATTAAGGCAAAGCAACTCGAGGGATGGTTATGGGGCTTCAAACCCATAGCAAGGTTGCCTTCGGAAAGGACTTTTAAGGGAAACTGGTTGGTATCCGCGTTAGACATGAGGAAAATCAACCATGCAGCCAGCCATTTCGCCGGGATTTGAATCCAGGTCGAACTACCAATGTTTAGCGACTTTACCGCTCGGCCGTTGGTGGGCGCAGATGGAAAGAAGCGTATGATTATATATTACCAAAGCAAAGGCCGGAATGAAAAGAGCAAAATCATATTATTGATTAAGAATTCTCAACAGTTGGACATGACTTTTATGCTGTTAATTTATTTAAAATTTCGATTTGATTATAATTGGATAGCAGATATTTTTACCGACATATGTATATGTGTCATGTACTGTTGAAGGAAATCTGAACTTTATGTCAATGAATGAGATTTACTGTGTGAATTTTGTATGAATGCGTTACTTGAAGAAAACATAGCCCGTAAAAAAGGTCATTTATTATAACATACCACAAAACATGCACTAAGTCTTAAACTCTTACACATAATGTGAGTTAACATGCTTCAGAAAGAATTATGAATATTTTATTATTTTTACGACAGAAAGAAGAAACATCAGAGTTAAAAGGAATCTTAAGGGGTTTTTAGAGATAAAAATTGGAAGATTAGCTTATATGCATATGACTGAAAATGCGTAGCTGCAACCAGATTTCAAAGTAAATGCTTATTAATTCAAATTTGAATATATAAATCCCATCCCATGCGCTCTACTGTGTAGAACCAGTTTATCATTCGCATTTTATATTGAAATTTACTATTAATTCGTAACCGTTAGGTAAAATGAAACAATTAAATTTTTATTGTCTCGTGTAAATATATACCTGGGAGCCATGTAATTTTTTGTTGGAAGTGTCAGTAACAAAAACAGTAAAAACTTTGTATAAAACATGCACGTATTACTTACGATTGCTTTTAGAGGTAGTGAGCGCCAAATTAACCCTTTGATATGTACTGAACTTCTCTCACGAATTCGGTATCAGCCCCAATTTCGATAACCCCCGGGATAAATTACCATAATAATAATAAATCCTATATGGAAAAAACCCTTCTATTAGAACTTCCGTCATTCTCTGAATTCTCGAACTACAATTATCGGGGGTCATTTCGCGGTGAAAAAAAGGCTTAAAAATTAAAGTGCTGCTGAAGGGAAAACAGACTGTAAAAAAATATCAAAGTTGGTCGAGACTTAGATTTTGACCTTCGTTCGTTACTGTTTTTGACCTGCGATTGATTATTATGATTCATGCGTTGTCGTGCAGTTACCGCGAGCTATCATGCAACCAGGTCAGACTGCGAGTGGTCCGTTCTCAAAATTAAATTCTAAATACCGTGGGTAAAGCATCCTAGGGTGCAAAGTAGATGAACGCGTTCAGTGACAAGAGAGGCTGGGATTAAAGTAAATTAGACTGTAGAAAATTCTCACTTTATCGTGGCTGTTGACTCGGAACCCGGAATGTTTTGAATTTTTTACATTTATTATGAATCGTGACTGCTACAGAAGCCTGCTCCGAATGATAACAATTCAATTAGGGATGGCGGAATGTATTAATTCTTGTACTAGAAAGAGGTTTAATTCACTAATACGTCATGCTTTGCTGTGATTTTTTAGCCCAGCGATTGTGCTCGGCACCCTAATTTTGTGCTCCAAACAACATGAAGTCTGGTAATTCTTGGTTAAATCTGCGTTGTTTATGCTCTTTATAGAAACCAATTTTCTTTCCTTTCCCACATTTCTTTTATTATTAGGTGCATGGGTTTTAAGACCTTGCAAATTACGATATAACTCGTTTCCTCGTTTCTTATGAGTCCCCTCAAAATGTTCTCAACATTTTTATTCTTTTTTCTTTTCACATTTTTTGCAGCTATTTATAAAATATCGATAGCCAATCATGTTTTCAGACACACCTTTCTTCAAGGGAAAGTTTTCAGGCTCCTGATTATTAATAACTGTATTAATTTATACTTGAAATAGCAACTAAGGAAGTATAAATAATTTTTTTAAAAAATTCTAAAAGGAAAATATCACAATCATAAAAAGAACAGTGCTGCTTGAAAATGACTGCTTTTCGAATGAAATTAATATATACACAAGGAAAGATCCAAAAGTTTCCATCAAAATAAAATTATATGTATAGATAAGATATATTACTTACTTTTTTTACGAATGTATGACTTAACTTTTTTACTCACTTTTTTTACAGATTTAGCTTTTTCAATGTATGTACTATTCTTTTTCTTTCATAAAATGTACTTTTTTTGTTGAATACCATTACAAATTTTAAACTTCTTCTTAGTTTATTACAAATTTTTAAAAGTGATCATAGTCTTATTAAGTATTAACATTTCCTACTTTCAGTTTGCAATAATTTTACACTTCATTTCCCAGGAGATAATCATAAATAGAAAATTAATAATTATATATATGATATAATAAATTTGTTTGAGGAGAGAATTTAGTAGAACCATTCGCTACCAGTCATGACTGGAGATTGTTGCGTTGTAGACAGCTGAAAATGGCGGACATACTGATGGCGTATTACTAGATGTAACTTTTGAAGAATGACAACTCACTTGAAAATCCGAACAAATCTTTATTACTCATTGGTTGCTCTATTTAGACACACCTAATGGCATGGCGCATCATAATGGGGACAATCTGCACTCCACAGTTTTACATTACGCAGTTACGTTATTTAAATAATGGAAAATAGAGGTTAGCGAAGAGATGTGATTTTTCAGGACAGGGCAAGCAGCGAAAGAGTGATGCGTAGATTTCGGCGACACTTATTGCTGTATGGGAGTTTTGGTGTTTTTTCCAAGCGAAATGTGGGTACGAGCCAGTTTCACATAAAATGTCCTTCACGAAAGCATCACTTTCCTTAGAAGATACTCTCCTAAACTCATCAGAATCCAAGTAAAAAAAAAAAGTCTTCTTGCATTGAAATACATTTTTTACACCTTTAATCAATTATTCTATGCCTAAAAAATGTAAATTGAGCATGTTTTAACAAAATGCTTCACCCCTTCAATATCATTAAACTTTCTTCTAGGAGTTGACCATCGGCCGAGCGGTAAAGTCTCTAAACATTAGTAGTTGGACCTCGGTTGATTCCAGGCAAACAGTCTGGCTGCATGGGAGTCTCCATGTTTTCCCGCGTGTAAGAGTATACAATAGAAGGTACTCTTCGAAAGCATCTCTCCTCTTAAGCAGAGAGCCCTTGTGAGTTTTGCCACAATCAAATAAACTAACCAACCAATCTTCTTCCAAGAAGCTCGGATTTAAAAATGAGAACAGATAGCATTCATTTGGAGAAAGGACAGGGTCAATCTTCATATCAAATAACGATTTGCGCGAAAAACCGATTTTCAAAAAATCAGGTTCTTTAACCTCGTCCTTTGAAAACGATTTTAGGGTTACTGGTTTTGCATGAAATAAATGCTAAATTTTATATATGAGACTCTTCATGTTCATAATTCTTTTGCACTTTGTGGTAAAATAAAATTTTTAACTTCTTTTCTGTTTCTTGCTTACAAGCAAAGGAAACAAATATATACAGAGTGGCCATAAAAAAATTCCCCGATATACGAACCCCTACCGGCCTCTCCGCTCAAACCGTTGAAATGAAATTTCAGATATTGTAACTTGAAGATATCCGCTCCAGGCTGTGATGATTTAGAGCAATAGAGCTCTCACTGTTACGGTTACAGTGAAAAAATTTCGAAATTTCCAAAGTAAAACAGTTGCAAAGAAGAGCAGTGTAAAGTACCAATGACAACACAACACAGGAGGAGGGGGAACCTTTTATTGGAATTGCAAGTTTCCAACTTATACAACATTTCAAGGTAAAGTCATCTCCCGTAACTATGCAGTTTCGCGGTCAGCGCGACCTCTCAACTTCACTTCGATGAATTTCTGGTTATGGTGTTACTCGAAATCTAAGGTATACGCATCAAACCGACGACATTTGTTAGAATTGAATGATATCAGAAAACGTGAAATTATACAGATTTCTCCTGCGATGTTACGTTCGTCATTGTTGTCAACAATCTCCTTCACGCAATGCGCTGTCGTCTTGCGAAGGTGGGCACGTTGAAGACTTGTAATTCCAATAAAATTTTTTTTTCTTTCCCTCGTATTTGTCACTGGTCCTTTACAACTCTCTTCTTTGCAGATATTTTACTCTGGCAATTTTCATCATACGTATGTCGTTCCAACGCCATTTATGGTTTTTTAATGCACTGGTCAATTAGCGCAGGAAAAAGTGGGTGTTGCCTGTCGAAAATTTCGAAATTTTTGCACTGTAACAGTAACCGTGAGAGTTCTATTGTTTTAAATCCTCGCAATTTCGAGCTCATATCTTCAAATAACAATATCTGAAATTTCATTTCGATTGGTTGCTCGAATCGGCGGCTAGTGGTTCATATTTCAGGGAAGTTTTTTATGACCACCCTGTATTTGAAATTTTCTGTACAATCTGGTTTTCTACAAACACAGTTTTTACTTTAATGAAGAAATATTTTTAAATAATTGTTATATAGATTTTTCAAAAATTACGTAATGTACTTGAAAAACCAAATAATTCATTTACTTTATTACTGAACATAGCTACGACGCTTCTGGTGGCTAAGACACAGAAATTATCAGCTTTCTGATTTGTCTACTTTTGAATTTCGTTTCAACAGAGCAAATAAGTTTCCACCCACATGTTGAAAATAATGACAAGAGTGCTAATGACGACAGTGAGATAAATAATGTTATTTTTTTTAATTAACTGATTATGCCATTGAAGTTAATGTAGGTTATACTGAATTTGAAAAACTCTGAATTGCAGGAGTAGCGTAGGTTTGAATTAGTTTGTTAAACGAAAATACTTCCTTAAGAGTAAAAATCACGAAAGAACTCTACACTTAACAACAGACTGGAAATTCATTCTCCTGAGCGTAAGAGAATCTAATGAGTATACTCAGTGTCAACAGTCTTTAAGGATACCAGAATATTGCGAATGTCTCGTTTCTGACATTTATACTCCACAAATGAATCAGTGGTATTAATAAATTTGGAAGATTTTAAACTAAATAATGGAAGAGAATTGTATTGCTTTCAGAAGACAATATTTTGAGTAGAATTTTGATTTATCTTCTGTCTCCGAGTGGATATATATACTTTTTTCAGAAGTTGAAATTATTTAACATTATTATGTAACTCTGTACTTTTTTCTTTAAAATCATATCATTAAGTTCTTAATTTTAATTTGCAATAACCCCTTAAGTCATCATCTTTATAACTTAATTATTTTCCCTTTATATCTTAAAAATAGTATTATGCTTATAATAAATCTTTCTGAACTGCGTCATTTCGGAATTGATTCCCTATCATAATACTTATATAATATTAATGACGCATGTATTTATATAATCGCAAAAGTAAAACTAAAATATTTTATCCAATAATAATGATAAATTAGCAAACCAAAACGTTTACTAAACTAATGGAAATATAGCGGAACCATAATTTCACTATTATTAATTAAAACAATATCGTAATTTTCGCACTTTTGTCATCCCTTTCAGTGATGTTGAAATGCCATTTGTCGCCTTCTGTTTACGATAATAATATGCGAAATCTGTGCCTCGAATTGCTTCATTATACTTTAGTCTACGAATGGTGTCTAAAGTAAAAATTTATGTCCAATAGTCGTGACTATATCTATGTGAAAAATGTCTCCATCACCACCATCTACGACACATTAAAAAACATCTACGACATATTAAAAAAATATGTAAACGGCATCAACATCTACGACAAAACTCAAAATTTTCATGTATGTTATGCAAGTGAATACCATATTTTACTCGACATATTTTCCTCCTCGCATATCCCCCGAGCTTTTTGGCATAAGGCATTATTATTAAATAATTACAGAGTTTTCTCCTTCTTCGAGGCGTTCAGAAATCGAGCTTCCCTAAATTTTAAAATGGAATCGTGCGCATAATAATTGTTTTCGCTTGTTACTAATTGATTTGCTTGTTACTAATAGATGTGTTCTGATTACAGAAGACGTAATAATGGAGAGTGCCACCCCGAGTCGGTATAGTGGTTAGGGGAGCCTGACTGCGATACCGAAGGGCCCGGGTTCGAATCCCAGAGAAGGCATGGATATAAAATTAAGTGGCTGCACAATAAAAATGGCCACCACTTCTGGCCTTAGGAGTGGCCAATGCCGTTATAGGTAAGTGCCCGCCATTGGGAGGAAAAATAACGGAGAGCTTAAAAAAATAGGCATGTCTAATGTTCTTGAGGGTTCTGAAGCTCATTTCATGTGGGAAGACAGACTGATTGGTGATGAAGACTATAAGAACGGTAATAGTGCCGACGACATATAAAGCTGTAGCAGAAGATACACATGAAAGTTACAGCAGCACTAATTGATTTGAGGCTTAGGGAGTAGCAATGGGCAATAAAAGCGGGCAAGATTCGAGATACGAGGAAGTAGAAATGAAGATATGATTTTACGTATTGTAATGTTCATACTACTGTGTATTCTTTTTACAGTGTAGGTTTCTTTTAAATAAATAATGTTGTAATGGTTACCAGTAGTTTATACATGCGTATTTTCATTTTTTTGTTACTGTAACCGTGTCTTTCGAAATTAAATTAAACACACAATTCTTTCTCCTTAATTTTCGTAGATTAATACTGGTAAAAGAAGAGGAAAAATACGAGAGTAAATTCTATTTATATTCGTAGAGTTCTTGAATCTTTAAAGACATGAACTTCAGGAACTTCACTTGATTCTCTCATCTGGCAGCTTCCATAAATTTTTCAGTGTTTTATACCATATGCGGCATTGCAAAAATCACTAGGGAGTTGTTCTAAATATTAAAAAGAGAAGATAAGCTTACGCAACTTTTGTCATAAAACACAAACTACTTTTATTCAGTTATTATTCACAAAACAGACACATCAATTGGATTATAAAAAAACATGCGAGGGCTAGCTGCTTAATGGAAGAGATGCTGTCGTAAGGAATTTTTAAAGACAACTGATTAGCATTTATGTTTCACATGAGGCAAACAACGAAACCCGCCATGCTGTTAGCCCGTTCGCTTGCATTTAAACCCCGGTCGATCTACCAACTTTGGCCGCTGGTGGGTAGAGTTAATCATAAACTGATTTTAATCCATTAAAGGGCCAATGGTTCTAATATGTTTATCATAATTAGATAATCGGATATTTTCCGTTATAGGACAACACGCGTCAGAGGATTTTCTGGAGAAAGATAATGCAACATTTTTTTTTCTTTTGGTCACTTTTAAATTAAAATGCTTTGTTCTTATAAGAGTGCTTTTGTTTTAAAAGTAAGTATCGTCAATTTTTTTTTCATTATTTCTATTTAGTTTTGTGTTTATTGAAATAGGATATATTTCATAAGGGATATATTTCATGTGTTTAGTAAAATTTTACCGCCTTCTCAATGAACTGACGATAAAAGTATGTTTATGGCTGGAAGTATTAATTTCGCAGTTATATCTTTTCAGAGAAAATTGTTTGGCCTATGTTGTCCTGTAATTAAAAAAATGCAAAGAATTCAATCCAATTCTAATGCTTCGAGCAAAAGCTTTGACACAGTTGATTATACTCCAGAATGCTCATCGTGCAATTATGCTTCCGTATATAAAAGGAATGCTTTATGCAAACAGAGACAATCTGGTGCTAGTGCTTGTGTTGCAGAAAGTTATATATTCATTCACGTGTAAAACAAATTTACCCTGATTAGTATTCAGAAACGTACTCACTTATAACCAACCATACGTTGATTTCTAAGAAAATTCAATTCGCTTGTGGCACTTTTCGATGATCCTGTAAGAAATGTTTTGGTACTTAAATTATACTTGACATTTAAAAAATAATTTTACCCTACAGTTATATTTTCTACATAGAACTTAACTTTTATAAAATATGCATAGAACCTAGCAGTTATTGTCGTTCAAGTTAAACAAACAGCTATTCATGGATTTCTGGGAAGTCTAGCTACCCCTACACTTGAAAGATGAATGAACTCTCACATTTTGTATCCCAATTCTTATTTTTGTTTAATGTTTCGAATGGAGGATTCTACGAAAATCACCCAATAGAAATTAAATTGCGGTCCTTCTTTTAATTTTTCATAATCTTGCTCTCAGTTTGAGTAATATCTTAACATAACAATTTCTATGCCTCATAAAAAAGAATAAAAAAAGATGAGAAATTAATTTTAATCTATGAATCGGAAAATTTTATAACTTCGATCTATTTAAGCGCCCCTTCTAATTATCAGATTTTTCTCATTCCTGGTCGGTAAAATAATTATTAATTCACCGATAACCCTTACCTATATAAATTTTTTATCAGCGTTTTTTTTTCCTTTCAGATGCGATGCACGAGGGAACTAATCTTCTTTCTTGTTTATTTGAATCGTTGCTCCTTAATCTTCTTTCTTGTTTATTTGAATCGTTGCTCCTTAATCTTCTTTCTTGTTTATTTGAATACAGCAGAGTACAGGAGAATTATATGATTAAGGAGAATTATCTGGTTATGCTTTCATACAGAACTGTCTACAAAGCTCGCTCGCATTTACACTAAGTTTGGAAAAAACCAAAAAAAAAACCCCACGCAATCGAACTGTTTATATCGATTTGAACTATCCACATTTTGCGGTGTTATCCATTCGGCTGCTTACTAGTGTATTGAGTGGATAAAATTTCGCAACAACATTACTTCTCACTGAGTTCGAATTCTAGTAAATGGACTGGCTGCATCATAGACCTATGCAGTATTACGTAAATATGAACAGTTTCCCTTAGAAAGTCCTCTGCGAAGCCAACCTTCCGCTTTGGAAGATAGTCCTCATGTGCTTTACCATATTCAGTTAACACATAAAAATAGCTATATTTTCTGACTTCACATTCAATATACCTCTAAACGACATAGCTCACTGACTTCAAATTTTGCGTAGTCATTCATTCTGCATAAAATTATCTATTAAAAGCTTATTTTTAAGTAATTATTTAAATCTTTTTTAAATGCTCAAAGTTGTATTCAGGAGAAAAAGTTTGCTTTTAATAAAACGATCATTTCCCTAGTTTCCAAAATTATTCATTAAAGTGTATGCTACTTCGAAAGATTTTATTTATATTAAAATTGCCGTAAAAATTTGTTATTTTGGATCTGCTAAATGTTATGTTTTTAACTGTTTAACTGTTTAACTGTTTTTAACTGTTAACTTTCAGTTATGTTTTTAACTGCTAAAGTGGTGTACACTCATTTAAATAATTAGTCTATTAAGAATAACTAAAACATTTACAAATTTGATTAATTAATTTAAATAGTCTTAAAATCTCTTTTAATATCATCTAATAATTAATTCAACATTTATCATTTTGTAAAATTAAGTGTTCGCAACATGCCAACAGAAACTTAATTATAGCAACTATAACGTTAAGTAATAGGACATCCCTTGTAGATTCTCAGTACTTTGGAACATTTTATATCATTGATACAGCCCACCAGCGGCCGAGCGGTAAAATCGCTGAACACTGGTTGTTCGGTCCGGTGTTTGACTTCCGGCGAACGGGCTGGCTGTATGAGCATTTTCGGAGCTTTTCCCATGCATAAACGTGTATACGAGCACGTTTCCTTTAGAAAGTCCTCCAAAAAGCATCCCTACCCTTAGACAGATAGCCCTCGAGTGCTTTGCGATAATTTAATAAATCAAATATTACTGATACAAGATTTGTCTCTGTCCAAATTAAGATGATTATTGTTAACTCATCTTTGCTGCTCTTAGGGATATTTTAAAGTCGAATCAGTCCTAGCCGTCCTACTGATAAAGTTTGTGCACATCGTCTTGTTTACGGAAATCGTCACATAGAAAACTGATAAATCTTCTCTCTATCTATCATCTTTTTACTAGAAAAGAAGTGTATGGTTGGATGATTAATCTCTGACGTCGCAAATCTGAGTGTTGTAATCTATTAGCATTCCAGAGACTAACAAATTCACTATAGCATGAAAAAAATCTTAAGAACAAAGAATTCAAGGTTTACCGCCGATAAGAACTTGATACGAATAACAACAGGCAGGTCGAGTTGTATTTTGGGTAGACTTTCAAAGATCCAGCTCAGCATTAAGTCTGTAGTTTTTAGCTACTTTTATAGCACAACTGCTACGTACGTATTTTCTAAATCGATGCTCTTTTCTTGTTGAAATCCGAGCTGAAAGTCAACTAACCGCCATCCTCATCGAGTTTTACGAAAAATTTCCGGAACTCTTTCATCGCATATATTATTGGACACGTTTATAAGACACGTTTAATATTTTGAAATTTAGTTTTATCTTCTGAATGATTTGAAATTTTTCTCAGCAAAAGCATTAAGTGGCTCATTTTGCTATATGTTGTTATTGTAAAATCTAAAAGTAATTATTCTCTACTGATATTTATAGAACTAAATAGAAACCATTGAAATGGTAATTAACACTGCTATCCGCTGTATTACATCAAAATATTAATGAGTAGTCAATTTTCTTTGTTTGCTGAATCGTTCTTTCTTCCTGACCGTACGTGGCAGCTCACAAGAGACTGAGCGGTAAGATCCCTGATCACTGGTAGCTCGACTCGGGTTCATACGCAAGCAAAAAGTCTACCTGCGTGGTTTCCCCGTGTGTATCATAAATTCGAGCTAATTTCCCTTAAAACGCCGTCCATGAAAACTTCCTTCCCTTAGGCAGATCATCGTGTGCTTTGTCGTAATCAGTTAACCTAACCAAATCTAACCTAAGCTTTCGGATTCATAACCATTGCAATTTTCAGCATTTTGCCAAAGTAAATCCCAACCAGAACTAGTCACGTATTTGGAAATCTTATATTTCATAAAAATTTTCCCAATTATTGTCTGGGAAATTGATTTCCTCGTGTCCATGATCCATTACATAACTTTCTGAAATTCAAACTTTATTGTGTACTTTTTACTCCCTTGTACGAAGTAAAGGAAGCATTGTAATCACGAAATTTTTCAGATATCCCATTTCAACAGGAAATATCCATTTTGACCGTTCCCGGATCCATTTAGACTGTGTGTGTGTGCGTGTGTGTGTGTGTGTGTGTGTGTGTGCATGTGCGTGCGTGTGTGCGTGCACGTGCGTGTGTGTGTGCGTGCGCGCGTTTGTGTGTGCGTGTGTGTGTGTGTGTGTGTGTGTGTGTTTCCAAAACGGATTTTAAAATGGTTTTAAAATGGATTCAAAAGGAGTATTTTTTGTGACATCTATACGTAAGTACCTACGTGTGTATGGATATCGCATAACTCAAAAACGATTAGCCGTAAAATGGTCAAATTTTGTATATGGGACTGCTATAACATCTAGTGGTTTCGTGACCTGTAATGTACGTAATATATATGTATGTATTTCGCAAAACTCAAAACGATTAGCCATAGAACGTTGAAATTTTGTATATGGGATTGCTAAAGCATCTAGTTGTACGCCTCCCTTTTTATTTGCAATCGGCAATACCGAACGTACATATATATATGCCCACCCGTCTTAAAAGTCCTTACCCGGCCTTTTATTTTCGCAATCCTTCTTCGAAGTCATATACTTCCAATTACAGAGGTATTTCAAATGACGCAATATTCATATTTTGGAGATGCCAAATTTAAAAGAGAAATTTATTTTCGACAAATTACAAAATCTAACTTTTAATGTGATCTCTCGGTTCCTACACTTATATCTGGGAAAGTTATGAAAAATAAGATTTTAAGAAGTTTAACCTCCGTACGACAAATATTGACCGCAATATTTAATGTCAGAATGTGCAATATATGGTGTCATTTTCTACTTGCCTTGGGGGATTCGTTAATTAAGTTAGAATAATTCGAGGTAATAAGTTTAAATGAAGTGCAACAAAAAATGTGTATAATATAAATAAGCTGTACAATGAAGACATATGGCCCACATCAGATTTTTATTATTATATTTTATTTAGCTCCAGCCATGAATGTTGAATAAATTGTTTGAATTCCGTACAAATTCAAACTCCTGGAATCCCAGCCATTGCTATTTGTGGTTCCTGGTTTGTTCCTTTGTGTTTAATCACAGAAAGAAAATGAATGTTACTTGTCTAAAAGAAGCGATGCCTTCGTGAAGGACGTTTTAGGAGAAACTTGTTCGTATTCCCGTTACGCGTGAGGAAATCCGCAAAAACTTCAGTGCACCAGCCCGTCCGCCTGCAATGAAGATTTTTAGGGCCCCAATAATGGTTTATTTATGTGTTTCTCTTCTATATATTCCTAGAATTATACTGTATTATGCCACTGATACAAAAAAATATAGTATATAAGAATAAATCTTCTCGAAATCTCTTTTGCTTATTAATTCGTTTGGTGATTTGGTAAAAACGCATATGCGGCACATCTAATTCCTTCTCAAAATCATATTCTTACTGTGATGGCCTGTATTGTGTATTAGTTGAAGAAGGCAGTTTCGTCTAATGAATAAATTAAAACCTAAAATCAAATTCGATTAATTGTTTTAACTATAAATTTAAAGCAAATAAAATAGGCAGAAAGGCCCGGACATCTGCATGCAGATTAAAACTCTTATAGATACTGTTATCCACTGAATTTAAGTATCTTTTTTAAGCTGCATTGTAGCAAAAGTGAGTAAAATTAACAAAACGGCCTTCCTAATTAAGCTGATATTTAATACTCACTTTCAAAGATTTAAGTTTGGAGTTTCGACTTGTTTTCCATATTTTGAAACTTGCACTTGTTAATCCATAAATCCAAAAAATTTTGCTAAGATTATTACGTCAATTTGATTGTCAGTTTTGTTTTTTTAGTGTTCACGTTACTTAGTCGATATTCGTTATGAAAAGCGATGATGGCGCCAATGTTGATGACGGTTCGACTGCTATGGCAGCCGCAATTAAAAACGAGGGGAAAATAGCATTACCATCCGAAAAATTCCACTGAAACCCTTTTACTGCAAGTGGCAGTCGTGGATTTTTTGGGTTTAATTAAAGATTAAGTTATGGCTAATTTAGCTTCATATATCATTTTACATCCCTGGACCGCACGTGACCCCAAACAACACTGGATCATTAGTCAGTTGGAACTGGCTTCTTGTACATGCGTAACCTCTGGCGGCCAAGACTGGAAGAGAATCTGCATTTGTATTTGAATATAAATGAAAGACCCGCATTTCCCGGGACTCCTATTTAATAAAGACGCAGTAATTATTAAAGGAAGAGTGACTCCGTATGCAAAAAGCAGAGTAGGGTGTTTTGAATTATTAGATTTCTGGACTAAGGACTATTTTTCTTGCTTAGTGTACATTGACTCTTCCTTACTTAAATGCGTTAAATTGCATTGGCATAGTTTTGATTGCCTAAAAAGGCTTGATATATCATAGTTGAAGATATCGATTTATTATTCCAAGTGTGATGCATTTTTATGATTTTGAAGCCGTATTCTAAATTTGAATTGAGATGTATATTCTCGCATTTCCTTCGAAAGGAGGAAATAGAAACGATAAAATGGGGAAATGGTATCCTAATAATATGAAGGAATAATGGATTAATTTAGTTATTATTCATCAGTGAATCATGAGTTATTAAAATATGCCTTAAGGTAACTAGTTTGAAATGTGTTTTTTTTTGAAGAAATATCAGGTTTTCTTCCCAAAAATTTTTAACAGTTAATAAATTAAATAAAAGTGTTAATTAATTAATAAAAGTGTATTCAAATGCATTAAAAATATCGGATCAAATTATAAACGAATGCAAATACTAAATACATTTATTGCAATATATTCGTTCTTAAAAAATTAAAAACTTAAAAGCTACCCACTTCAAAATGCGGTAAAGGGAACTTGAAAAGATTACATTAAATCATGGTAAAGCACACTGGGGGAGAGTTGCCTTCGGAGGTGGGGCTTTCTAAGGGCAACTGCCTCATATTGACATTTCGCTTGGGGAAAACCACGGAAACACCTATGCAGTCAGCTTTTTCTCGGTATTTGGGCCTCATTCGAATATCAGTGTTTAGCAGCCTTCTCCGCTCGGCTGCTAATTGTTTTGGCTTAGTTCATTAACACAAAACACACGAGGGCTATCTGCTTAAGGGGAGGGATGCCTTCCTCAAGGACTTTCTAATAGAAACTGGCTCGTACGTACGTTACACATGCAGAAAACCACAAAAATGCCCATGCAGCCAACCCGTTCACTGGTTTCGAACCTCGGACCGAACTATCACTGTTTAGCGACTTAACCGCTCGGTCGCTGGTGGGCACTAATTGTTTTAATGCAAGGCGCTTATAAATTACTAGAAAATTTCACAAACATATGTAACACAAAAAATGTATGTAAGAAAGTTTAATATTAATAAATACATTTTTATAACATTTTTCGGTTATTTATTATTTTCCTAATTAATTACATTTTTCCTGATGGAAAAGGTAATAAGATTTCCCGAAACCGAAATAAATAAATCTTTATAGTTATCGAACTTTAATCTTCTGACGCTAGTTTTCAGCTAGCTGTGCGTTTTAAATTACAGTAGATTAAATCGATTTATTCATTAAAACAAATAGTCTTTACCTGAAAGTAATTACCTGAAAATTACTGAAGCTTTTTAGCAAAAATTTAGAAATATTTTCCACATCTCTATAACAGGAAAGAAAAAATTCAAAAGAGAAAGAAATTTGTAAACACCAGTTTCACCAGTATTCTATGACATCGTAAAGTTCCTTTAAAGAAACGGCACTGGCATAAATTAAGAAAATTAAAACCTGTGTTGTCAAATATACGCGTTTCGGGTTTTTTTTTAAATATTCTTTTTGCCTTTTCTATTTCATCTTTTATATTACTTATAAGTAAAACAAAATATCCCTCAGTAAATTGTTATACTTTATTACTAAATGTAACCGTTAACCTCTTTTGTATAACATCAATACGACGAAGAACAGCTAGACAAAACAATCTGCTAACATCACAATAACCAAAATGTTTAGTTAAATGAGAACTGATAGGTTGTGTTCTTTTGGTCCAACAGTTAAGGTGTGTGAATATTGTTACTAGAGATTGTGTTAAATTTTGGGCAAAGAAAAGTTTACAGTAGTATTTTAGAAGCACTGACTTGAGAAAGATAAACAAATGTTACATTGATGTATATGCACTGGCCTTATTAGTAAAACCCTTAGCCTGTCAAGCCTTAGTAGTAAAAATGTAGCCAATGGTAAAAAGTAACGTTTATATCATCTGGTAAGAAAAAGTGAGATAAAGAAAGCGGGACATAGCTACACGCTTGATATTTTGATCCTAGAAAGTCTAAACTTTTCAACTCTTTTCGGGCAATATTAAAATCCAAATGCTACTTTATAAATACAAGTAATGTTGTATGGAGTCTATAGGACGATGAATAACAATTGCATGATAATTATATAGTGTAATTTTTAATAGGCCTTCATATTATTTATTAATTTAGCCAATAGTATACTAAGAGCTAAAACCGCAAAAAACAAGTTTTTCATAATTGTTTGTTACACCGGTGGGTGAAACGAGGTTGGTTGCCAGACGTAACCTCAAAGCGAGAATAATCATTGCGAAGTCTTGTTGATTCTTGAATACTGTATTTCGTTACCTGTAACAGGAGACTTCGCAGATAAATTTAATTTTATATAATGTAATTTTTACATTTCTTTTACTTTATTTTATTTTAATTATGACTATAGTCAGGACGGAAAGAGTTAGTCTAACCTGCACAAGTAACTTATAAAACGTGTCGGCATCCTTTTTTCAAGTTGCCCGTTGTTAAACAATGATGCCACAACATAAGGCGGCAAAGATGCCGCAGTCGTAATGAAATTCAGTGCTCTGAGGAAAATTTCCTTCTTCAAGACTGCCGGGACACCCATATGAAGATTTTAATATTGGCGAACAATCACAATTCTCATCAAGGCTGTCATGACATTTATATGAAGGTCTTGAGTTGGTCTTGGTTGAACAAATGTCCTGGCATCTTTATAAAATCATCCGGGGGCAGGACACGAAATTTACTCGCTGTTATGCAATGAAGTAAAAAATTAAATCCAACTATTATGAATATGCGAGGAGCTAGCTACGAGGAGGTTAAGATGTTGAGTTATATGGTTGCCATTAGTTTATCTTTCCATTTTTAAAAGTGTGCCGTCCCGATGGTATAGTGGTTAGAGGAACCGACTATGATACCGAAGGGCTCGGGCTCGAATCCCGGAGAAGACATGGCTGTAATTGTCCGTCTCTTTATAAGTGGCTGCCTATTAGGTGCCTTCACAATAAAATGGCCACCACTTCCGGCCATAGGAGTGGCTAATGTAGAAAAAAGACAAAATAGTGCCCACAGTTTGGGAGAAAAAAAGAAAAAGAAAAAATTTAGTCATTAAAGCATTTTCTTCTTATGAATTTATCGTTTTGTGCTGCATGAATTCTACAATTATGATTAATGTATCATCTTTTTAAACCATCGATATCTGGTAACAACGCAATGTCACAGGTGCCGGCGTTTCCGGAAATTTCACGAATTCCCAGTAACACCATCCGCCACTGACTATATTCATTTAATATGTGAAAATTATAGGTTGAACTTTATGGAGTTTGAATTCGGAGTTCAAAATAGGTTTCCAAAAAAAATAATAACCACAATAAATTGTGTCTTCTATAAGTATCCCATCCAAACGCAACAGTCCTGGTTTTATCCTAATTCAGAAAGATGAAGATTGTTTCCGGAATTCTGAACGAATTATTTACAACGTAAATGGATGATATGCATATATATAGCAGGTTAGGTTACGTTACGTTATTTTAAATATGATAAAGCATGCAAGGGCTGTTGCGTTATCTAAAGAAATGTATGCTTTCGTGGAGGATTTTCCAAGGGAAACTTGTTCGTATTTACCTTACACACGGGGAAAACCATACAGACTAACTATGCAGCGAGACCTCTCGAGCTTGGATTGAACCACCTATATTCAGGGGGCTTAATAACTCGGCCACTGTTGCAGCTACATATATAAGCAGCTCTTTATAAAATTTATTTTATTAAGAGCTGAATGGGCATTTTTAACTCTCTACAGCATATGATAAACAAATGTTTACTTGGTTATGGCAAATCATGCGAAGATTTTGTAATTCGGGAGTTAAGTCCTTGTCGCCGACGCAGATCAATTTTATTGTAGAACAACAACCGCGAAGCGATTTTCTGCATAAAGAAACATGCGCCAGGGTTGCCTGTTTGCCACCTTAAAATTAAATATGTTGTTCTTATAACACTATTCATGTTTTCAAAGGAATCTTTGACAATAAAATGATTTTAAATTCTATCATTCTATAGTTTTCTGCATTTGTGAAAACAATCACCGTGAGTGATAGTATATTTCTAATGTTTAGAAAACTTTTACGAGTGTTAGCATGAGCTGATGATGAAAGTATGCTTTCTAACGAAAGTATCAATTTGATGCATATATCTTTCCAGATAACTTTGTTTGCGAATGTTGTCCTGTAGACCTTTTTCTTAAGGAATGTGGCTCCTACATAGATTAAAAATAGAATTCCTTGGAGACAACCGAAACTACGCAGCCCAAAGCAAAATCTGATTACGAACTCTCATACTGTTTTTCAACAATTATATCCACTTAACCGCTGATGAGAGTTAACGGTTTATTTAAAAAGCATTTTTTGTGCTTAGCATCTCTTGAAAGAGTTCGAAAGAAAAGTCAGCTTAAAGTAAAAAAATATTTGAGCATACACATTCCCTCAAACTCCATTCATTTTCTAGATTTTCCTTACTGATTGAAAATTTGAAAATGCGTCAGAAAATCCAGCTCTGAAAAGTTTTATTTAGCTTTAAATTCTCAGACCTAAAGACTCTCACAAATAGCAAGTCCCTCAGGATCTCCGTATTTTATCCAAAAACCTAATACATTGTGATGGGATCGTTAATAACTGCAAGGCATACACTGACACGCATAAACCGCTTCCCTTTTGGTAACTGCTATGTAAATCAAACGTAAACTTATTTAGGTTTTTATATGCTCTGCTTTTAACCCTTTACAGAGGCGTACCAGATAATCATCTGAGACATTTCTGATAGACGAATGGATCTCTGTCTTCCTCCTGCGCAAGAAGGAATGAATCGAGTTTTAAAAACAAAACTTGTACTGAGAAGGGTCTTCGAAGTTGAACTGCGTCCATAAAGAATCCTGTGAGTGCTTTATTATACATTAGACCCAATTAATAAGCCCGCCTTCCCCTATGAGGTCATATTTCTCCGTATAAATTAGAAGACCTGTTTATATTAGCAAGGAGAAGAAGCTTTTTTCCTGTTTCGAGTAGAAAGCATCTTAAGGAGTTTCCTTGTCGTATTGGAACGATTATTTGCTGGGAAGTGAACAGTTATTGAACACACCCTCGAGCTTTTTACAGGTCATACAATTGAGCTATAATATATATGTGAAATAAATAAAAAATCACTACATAATATATGTAACTATTATTTCGAAGTACGTAAACATTGAGGTGATATGAAATTACTATGCAAAATTTAGAATCCTGTGTAACTTGAATATGTGTAACCTGAGCCATTTCCTTTGGAAGTAATAATATAATAATCACTATATGAATAGGGTAATAATCGATACATGAAGAGAACTGGAAGCTTACTAAGTTTCCTCACACACAACAAATGTTCGATTCATGCTGCGGTAGTCACATGTCTCATATGTACGTGTAGTCGGTACCTTTCTAACATACACTTTCACCCAAATTTCCTGGACTGAATTCGACTACCGCTTAGATGTGTGTGTGTAAGTAATGAAACATAAAATATTAGTAATGCGTGACAAAAGCTTGGTGAGTTTGATTCTTTTCGTGCATCGGTTATTTTGTATGTGCAATACTGTTAAAGATACGGATTTTAAAATCTGATGAAACTTTTATAGTAGATCCTACTGTTTTATGTGTTTATATTGTATAATACCTTCTTACTAATGAAAATTAATTAGTAATATCCCATTAAATAAGTATTCCCGTAACTAGCGGTATTCTTTTCCCGCTTTAGCGAGTCGATCTTTTAATTCTTCAGTATCACTGAACAGCAGTCTGTGTCACTTATAAACTGCGGCATATCTGCTTCGATTTATCACTCACACAAATCCAAAGTATTCAAAATAAAAATTTAATAATGAATAAGATTTACCTTAGCGGAAACACATAATTGCTAATGATTATTCATGCTGCTTACACCATATCGCACTGTTTATGCAAGTTTTGAAAACATTTTGCGTGAAGCATACACCACTGCTCCTAAACCTCCGGCTGCATGAGCGCTTTCGTGGTTTTCCTTATATATAGAATGTATACGAGCATTTCCTCTTAGAAAGTCCTCCACGAAGGCATCCCTCCTCTTAGGTAGGTAGCCCTAATATGATATGCCATAATCAGCTAAAATGAAACCGAGCTACTTTTTTCCATTAGCAAAGTCTTTAAATTAGCGCATGTTTCTTGGGCTTAATGTTCGGTTAGTGGTTAGATTACTCAAATAGGGTAAAGCTCGCAAGAACTATCTGTCTATGGGAAGAGATGCCTGCTTAAAACACTATGTAAGAGAAACTGGATTGTATTCACGTTACATATGAGGAAAAACCAACCAGGCAGCCAAACTGCTTGTCTGGCAGCATGGTTGGTTTAAAATGGGATCGAAACGCCAAGAATTCAGTAGTCTTTAACCACTTGAGACTATTCCGCGACTGTAAACGGGCCTTAAAATAGCCAGCTCTTTTGCTGGGATTTGAACTATGTCAAACTAATATCCAACAGTGTTATCCGCTGGGTCCTTTTCCTTTTGCACGATTAAGTCCCCCCCTCCCAGCGCTTGATTCCAGGCTAGGTGAAAATTATGCTTCTAGGAGTAAGTTCTTGTTACGTATACCATTCTAATAAAATTCCCCTTCTAGTAGAATTATGATTTCTTTACAAACAGTAGTACTGCGTACGAATATATTTCTTCTCCTGTGTAACTGCTACAATTTCAGCATGGAAGTTTTCAAGTTCTAATTTTAGTTGCAACTTATTTGAATCCACAATAAACGATATTTCAATGAGCTTTTTGGTTTAATTTTGGTTGTTGTCGTAAATTCATTATATAAGGCAACGATTCGTCAGATATTACTAATTTTTTGTGGTATTTTCTCCGATACATATAGCAGTGCTTACTTTGAAAAATTATAACAAAATATGATAGTACTCATAAGTGTTACTGCAAATATGAATAACAATTAGCTAGATGTTTATTGCAAAGCTCACGAGGACTATACCTGGTTTGCACTGGATTTTCTTTTGCTATGATAAGGCATGCTAGAATTTGGTTTTGTTTATTTGATTGCAGCAAACCACTCGAGGGCTATCTGCCTAAGGGGGAGGGGTGCCTTCGTGGAGGACTTTCTAAGAGACACTTGCTCGTATCCACGTTACACATGAGAAATCCACGAAAACAGCCATGCAGCCAGCCCATTCGCTGAGATTCGAGCCCTGGACCAAACTGCCAAAGTTCAGTGACTTTACCGCTCGGCCGCTAGTGGGCCTAAAGGAAATTATGCTTTTGTGGCGAATGTTTTCAGTAAAATTGATTGTTATTTACGTTATACATAGGAAAAGCCATGGCTTTCTCATGCAGTTTCTTCACTTGCTAATAACCAGTGTTCATTGAGTATAGGCGGCAACTGTTGGCACAAAGCTTTCTTTTCTGCATACTCTTTTGTTTGTTTAATTTATTATGGAAAAAAAACAAGGGCTATCTTCCTAAAAGGAAGAAATATTCATGGAATACTCCCATGGATTGCATTCATATTGCGCAAGAGGAAATCCGCAAAAACGTCTACGCATACAATACATTCCCCAAGATTCGAATCCGGGTTGAACTGTTAATGCTCAGCCATCTTTTTCACTCAACTATTGGTGAGCTTTGAAGTCCACGATATACACGTTTTGTGCTTATGACATAAGCGAGTAATTCTGATACACATTCTTGTAAATTACGTAGCATAAATCGCCAGAACTATTGTAAGGTTTTTTTCATGAAAGGGTGTGATACCCAGTTTCCCGGAAGAATGAGGAAACCATCTGATAAGCTGCAAAGAATTAAAACTGACTACAACCATCCAAGAAATAATTTTGAAGACACGCCTGTCTCGTATTCCCATGGTGATCTTTTGTTCCATCATGGTAAATTCAAGATGAACTAGAAGTCTTTTTCCTACTTAATACCACATACATACATTCCCCTGAATAAAAAGTATGTATGCGTTGATTAGCGTGGATGTGATCGTGATTTAAACTGTCCTTCATAATAATGAATAAATGTGTTGTTGCGACGAATTTTAATGTAATTTGAAGAGATTTTATCTGTAGTACTGACAAGATACATAGTATGAAGAGAAGCCTTTATGTTGAAGTTATCACATCACTCATTTTAATACCATTGTTTCAAACTTTCGAGATTATTCTGACCAGATGAAATGAGACTATGTAACTGTTAAGTTGATTCATTCATGACACGATTATGAATCAGTTCAGTCAAGTATGATTTTCACCGGGACAGATATTTTCGCTAGCTGTGTCTAGTTCTGCTAAAGTAGTGATGTTTTGTATTCGTATCATGTAGTTTTCTTCTTAAGTAGTGACCATGTTACGTTATGCAGAAGATTCTAATGAAGATCCCAAAGAATTTTCTTTTAAAACAAAATATTATATTGTAGTAAAATATCCAAATTTAAATGATATTTATGGTAGCTGTGTGGATAAACTATTAACAGAAGCTACTGAATTTCAAGAAGAAGGTTGGAAATTAGAGGCAATAAAATTTTTAGAATTAGCGAGAAATAAATATGATCCTTTAAAAGGATCGCGCTATATAGAAAACCCGAAGAATTAAAAACTTCAGATTTTTATGTATTTTTAGCTTTTTTTCATTTCTAAGAAACACATATTTTTATATAAATTCTTTCATTTTTGATACTTATATTTTATTCCAAAAACCTAAGATTTTTTAGTATTTGTTAGAGTGTTTTACGTATCTGTTATGATAAAAATGATAAACTATCTGGAAATAAGTTCAGATTATTTTAGGAGCGAGTGGCTATAATCTAAACGACAATTTGTAGTCCTTATATGTGAGTAACTCTGGTGAAATGTTGCTGTAGTTATTTGGACATAACATACTACAAAGCAAAACTTAATACTGACGGTAAATAGGCTAGGTTAGGTTATTCAATTATGGCAAAGCACACGAGGGCTATCTGCCTAAAGGGAGGGATGCCTTCGTGGAGGACTTTCTAAGGGAAACTGGCTCGTATACACGTTACACATGGGGAAAACCACGAAAACGCCCATACAGTCAGCCCGTTCGCGGGATTCGAACCTCGGACCGAACTACCAGTGTTCAGCGTCTTTACCGCTCTGCCGCTGGTGGGCCTGACGGTAAATAGGAAAAGAAATATTACGATTAGGATTATTTGAACTACGGCGAAGCATTCATGGACAACTTTTATGGGAAAATGGATCGCATTTTCTTTACATAGGGAGATAAAACACAAAAACTCCCATGCAATCAGCCAGCATGTCCCGATTTGAACACAGGCCAAATTACCAGTTTCCAGTGATTTTACCGCTCGGCCGTTAATGGGTCCAAAATATTAAGAAATACAATTTTTTCACAGTTCTCTTGAAAATACTTTCATGAAATCGACAACAAATCTATGTATTATAAATTATTCATTACTATATCATTTTCTTTCGTTTGTTCAAACTTTATTACTATTTCTGTTAATTTGTCCAGATTTAAGGAATAATGTTATCATATGAACTTCGGTTTGTATACTTTAAATATCTGCTATGCTGAAGCAGATTTAAATATGTTACTTTCATTTGAAAACAACACGCTACTAAGTAATATTTATTAGACTAGATAAAGAAATGTTAAAAAAAAACGCAATTTTCTTCACAGTTTTGAAATTTCTTTCGTAAAATCAATGAATTATTTATTTTAATTTTTCAGCTTTTTGTTCTTATATTTGTGTAGTCTGAAACTTTAATACTATATCCGCTGCCTTTTCCCAAAGTCTAAATTTAAAAACTTTAGATCTGTAATGATAATAATTATTATAGAGTTTTTTTATTCAGAAGACTATCAGAAATTAATATAACAGGGACATGTAAGCAAGAAGGAAAAATTTAAATTTTGTAAGACTATTTCAATGCAATATTTACACTTATACGATTACGAAACTGTTGTCTCTTCGTATATTCATCTAGCATAAACTAAACAATAATTATAAGTTTTCGTTATAATAGAATAATTTATTTCAAGTACTATACAGTTAGAATTTCAAAACATGCTACATGGATTCATAACAACCAGTATTCACATGGGAGGTGTATGCATCCTTTAAAAAGGGGAGTACATATTCATGTATGTCTTATTAGAAATAAACTATCCGAATGGTTATAATGAAAAAAAAAAAACAAGTCATCTTTATATCATTTTGTGCGAACTGGTTTGTAAACTTCAACTTTACGACCCACAGAATAAAAAAAGGGAGTCGAAATAATTTAACCTGTGAGCGAATCGTGCTGTTTTTCTAAATTGCGCTATCTAGAATGCAGGCTCTATAAAGATAGGAGACTAGTTTTTAACAATCTAATTTTAATCTCTTCTCTAAAGGCAAGATGCCGAAACAATAAGACTTTCTGTGTCGTTACGATATTTCATTAGATGAGCGCCAGATAAAGAATAGCAGTATAAAAGGGATGACGATATCATCAAGTTTTGATATGGGGATTCCATGACTAGAAGTACTAAACAGACCTTGGTAATAAAACATTGTTTTTAATAACAATGAGATGCTACCGTAGCAAAAAACATCGCGAATCTGGAATGTCTTTTAATCAGGAATCCACACTGACAACGCCCTAAGATATTATAATCAAAGACAGAATAATAGTAAATAAAAAAGTAGCTCTATTGTTGAGAATTTACGACTCGGCGTTCAGTTCGACGAGAATTTAAGTCTAAGAAACGGGTTGAACAATTACCTATAAATTGTGCCCTAGTAGAAAGGGAATGTTTTTTGTCTCTGGTGTATGATTTCAAGTTTTAAACAAAGCATAAATTAGACAGAGCTTCCAGCTATACCGCAACATTTCTCGTACGAACAGTTCTGCATTAGGCAACTGAAGAATCGTATTTGGGAAAGTACCACGATTCGCTTAATGAGGCATGATTAACACTCACTCGCTGTGTTCTTCTCTAAGAGGTACATAACTCGCTCTTTCTTCCATTTTATATTTTTGCAAGTTACGAAATATATACGAATATTTCGTTTAAAAAGGAGGATAGAACGGATTTTTATTTTCATCCTATGAGATAAGTAGTGGAGATTTTTGGTATTATTTAGAAGCGCAGAGATGTTATTTCACATACCGGCGTGAGTTGATTGCAGTCACTGCTGTCTTGGTTGCTTGGTTAACTGATTATGGAAAATAACATAGAAATTTAGTTTGCTTAATAGAAGGGTGCCTTCGAGGAGAACTATGGGAAACTGGCTCATATTCACATCACACAAAGAGGCAAATCACGAAACTGAGATTCCGTCAACCCGTTCGTTGACAGCCGAGTTCGAGGGAACTACCAAAGTTCAGATGTGTTATACATAAGGAAAGTAATAAAAGTACACTTTTAGTGGAGACACGAAATACTGTGTATTGAAATATGGCAGTTCTGAATTTTCTTTGTTACACAGCATTCTGTCTTTATTATGAACCAACAATGACCAACGTGGTAAGGCTAATTAATGAGCGCTATGTCTTGTCGCCGGGTTCCGTTCACAGAGCTTGAGGTTAATTGCTGTATGAAGCTTTGTGATTCTTCGCTCGGTAACATGTGTATGCAAATCAGTTCCCTCAGAAACTTTCGATGAAATCATTTCTTTTAATAGAGAGAGCCCTCAAGCGCTTTGCCTTAAAAAGTAACCTCATCCTACTCATAAAGGCTCCTTACATTCTTTTCTGTAGAATTTAGAAATCGTTTTGCAGTTTCCGTTTATTCTAATTCTGTCATACATCTATGCCTCTATGTCTATACAGAAGTCACATCTATGCCTCTATGTCTCAACTGATTGAAACGAGCATGAACATGAATGTGCTTTGTATTCAGCACATTACTCATTCTCTTTTGTGGTTTACCAGCTACCGAAAGTTGAGCCTTTGAACAATTGGTAGTTCGATCCAGGCTGAAATGTGGGCTAGTGAGCTGATTGCATAAGAATTCTCGGGACTTTCCGCCAAGTGTAACGTGAATACGAGCCAGTTTTCTTTACAGCAGTCCTCCAGGAAGGCATTCCTTCCCTTATGAACCTTGTCAACTTCTCCTGTTGTGCCTTGTCACAATCAAATAAATCAACCAACACCGAAGTTATCCATTCCCTTAGACAAAGAGCCCTTAACCAAATTCAGTCAAAAACTTTTGTGGGAACTTAGGTTTTAAGCTTAAATCATTCAACAAATTCCTCCTGGGCTTTACGCGGCAGGGGATTAATCTCATTAATATGAATCAAAAATGATTTTTGAATTCAGTATAGCTTTTTGAAATCAAAATTATGTTTTTAAATAAAATCTTCAGTTTTATCATTCGAAGTAAATACACTGCTATTAGCACATTTTTAGTAGTTATTAAGTCATTTTGAAAAAAGAGTGACGAGATCAGATTTTTATTCGGTTAAAAGTATAATAATTTCGTCTTTTAATAGCAGCGATCTTCATAAATTTCTCCCTGTTGACATCCATCTTATTTCTGCGTGTAATAAAAATTTTTATATTTGGAGTCCTTGTGTTTTAAGTGCACTGGTTTTAATAAAGTTTCTAATTTTGACAGCATTCTGAACCACATCATTTTACTCCGTATTCGTATTTTTTTTCTGCAAGGGGCTCTCGATGTGTCACGCAAATGTATATAAAAGTTACATGATCATTACTAGCAGTTTTAAAAAATGATTTAAACCAATATTTTCGCGCATCATCGTTTTTGCACTATCTGTGGATAACCGAAAGCAATTTTCCGAAACAGTTCGTCAAGTTTGTTATATCTGATCTTCCTTCTTGAATGATCTTGAAAAGGATGACAAACTAGCAGTTCTTCATCGATGTATTCATTATCAGTGTATATGATATTTAGTAACAACTGGGCTATTTTTTAATATGAGTTGTTTCGTTCAAACGAATTGTAAATTTTTTGCTTTCTTTAAGTCTAGCAATAAGCTAGTCGTTTGCTAATCTTAGAAATTCTGTCGTCGGCAATATTGTTTGAGAAAGGAATTTTCCGAATTTCATCGCCATATTCCATAATGTATTTAAGCAATTACTTTGTTAATCGAGTTTTACCATTTATCCATGGGTAAAATATACTTTTGTCCTAAAACACAAATAAATAACATCTTTCGCAGTAATTATTCAAGTAAATACCAACCTTTATAGATTAAAACCGTGAAATCCAATATTTTACCCACTTTATTTTATATACTATGTACGTGATGGAACAAATATACAACTGACTATACTTAATAGCGTTATCACTACATAAGTCATAGAGATGCTGATCTTATTCTCTCACAATGGTACATTGCCACTATGATGTACTTAGTGGTATTTTTCAATATCTAGGAATAATTTACAGTTCATATTGGGGGGAGGGGGTATTACGATTTTATAATTGCGCTGTACATCACTATCTAGGAGTAATTTACAGTTCATGTATCTAAATTTAATTTTCGATACCTCAATATTTCGCTTTGAGACTCTATTTGGGATAGTGACTCACAGTTTAAAAATCATTGACCTAAATTATCCTAATGCCTTGCTGCCTTTTGCTTTTCAGCTTTTACTATTTTTTTGTAAAAATCGAACGTTTCTTTTATTAATGAATTCAGTTATTGTGTCGTTTAGAGTGTTATTGACGCACATAAATTGCCAGAGTTACTACAAGAAGTTTCGTACTGTTTGCATTATTTTGGTCTTACACTGTAACAGGTTTATGAAAATTCTGTTTACGTTGGGTTGAATTCAAATATCTTTACATATGTTAAAAAGCCATCATGGTTGTATCAGTGTTTTTTATTAAATGTAGACTCTCATGGACATTCATTGCCAAATTAATCCTTGCTTTTCTAAATATGCTCTCCTTTACTATGGAATAGACGTGTGCAAATCTCAAATTAGACTTCCATTTATGCGCTTCTCGCGCAGCGAATAAATAACAAATAAACAAATAAAAGCGGTCGCAAGCAACGATACTACCAGGAACTAAAGTTATAAATCATACGAGCAGTTTCTCTTTCAATGATTAGCGTTTTACAAATCACCCGGAAGATTATTGAAAGAACCTATTAATAATTTACAGATCGAAGCAGCGATACCCTGTAATTTGTGCCATTGCCACTTTTTGCGTAGAGGGACTGGCTGACAGGAGCAGCAGACAGGGCTGCAATTTCAGTGACGTTACAGTTTCTGGGTTGTTTTCGGCAGGTTTCCGACAAATGGGGAGTGAAAAGTTTACCCGAGTTAAGTGAGGTAATGGGATTCTCTTATAGTATACCAATATCTCTTTTGTGTTTAATTCTTTTAAACTGCTTTAGACTTGAACTTTTACATGTCTTCGCGTTAGGATATGATATTCACTGCGACGTCTGATTTTTGAGAAATTTGATAACTATTATAATGATGAACTAGCAAAAGAATTTTTTAATATCCGTTTCCGAAAACTGGCTCACAGCTAAAGCTTGACCAAGTTCAATGGTATTTATCACAAACTAAAGCTGTAATACATAGGTGAGAGGTGTGTGTGTTAATTGTACTAAAGAGCACTTGAGTACTGCAGGAGAGATAAATAATCTCGTAGTTATCTGCGTAGAAGAAGGCAAAAGAACTTTTTATGTCAAGAAAACTATTAAATGTCCTTTATTGAAAATCAGTGCAATTCTTTTTTTAAATTTTTATTTTTTTCACTTTGATCATTGAAGTAATCCAAGTAAAATAACATTTCCTTTTTTGAAAAACTGCGAAAGCAAATTCACAATTAAAAAAGAAACAGCATGTTTATCAGAAAATATTTGCACATATTTAGTAAAAAAGGACATTTGGGATATTCGGGCTGTTCATGAAGCAAGAGTTGTTAATGAAAATATTGCTTCTGATTTAATTTTACGAATTCAAAAATGACTTTCGAGACAATGGAATCTAAGAGAAAATGCATTTGAGTAAAAGAATGTCATTGCAGATCTATGGGAGAAAAAGAAAATCACTACAGGAAAGTGTCTAAACAATTGGAAGCTCCCATAGTGATTAAAATCTTTGAATTAATAGAATTTAATGCCAAAGTAACGGACTAGACATCCATCAAACTTAATAGCGAAGGAAACTTGCCGTACAGCAATTAGAGTGAATCTGTGGCTAGTTGTATGGATTCATTACATTTTAGTGAAACAAATTAGAGCTATATGCCTATAGTGAAGTGTGCCTTCTTCCTAAATGAAACTGTCTTGCATTAACTTATACATGGAGAAAAACCTTTCTCGACAATTTATTCCTCATTTATTATTTTATCCGTAGTCCACCAACCGTCTAGCGGCAAGATCCATGGGTAGAAAGATGTTTAACAGGTAGTTTGCGCCAGGTACAATCCCAGCGAACGGGTTGGCTGAATGGATGCTTTCGTGGCTTTGGCATGTGTGACGAGCCCACCAGCGGCCGAGAGTTAAAATAGCTAAACACTGGTAGTTCCGACCTGGGTTCGATTCCGGGTGAACGGACTAGATGTATGGAAGTTTTCCCCATGTGTAACATGTATGTGAGCCAGTTATCGTTAGAAAGGCCTCCGCTAAAGCATCCCTCAAGCAGATATTCCTAGTGTGCTTTGCCATAATCAACCGAATCAAACCCATGTGTAACGTGAATATGACCCAGTTTTTCTTAAAATATTTTCCACGAACACAGCCCTCGCCTTTGACAGACAACCCTCGTGTCGTCTTGATTTTTTGGTGTTTTGCAGTTCTCAGACTAACACGTTATTCAATTCGGTGTATTTGTTTTATATAGCAAATGAATAAATGTTGTAAAATATATTATTAAAATATATTATTTAAATATAGATGTGGAACAATGAAAAAAAATGATTAAAGAAAATCATTTTTTTTATTGTTCCACATCTATATTATATATTTAATTAGCGTCTTGATTATCATATGAATCATATATCTTTGCACTGCGCAAACGTGCAGTATAAAACATCTTCCGACGAAAGGGGGGATTCAAAATTAACTTTATTACGTTAGTTCCTTACTGACAGCAGAAATGTGTATCCGATTACATGGATTGTGGTTGCAATGCGCATTCAGTGCATTATTTATTGAAAAACTGACAAATAAATACTTTGGAAGCTATAATTGTAACATTAAACAATATGAAGTGAAGTTCATATATGAATCATTATGGGTGCAAATTAAAATTCTGTAGTTATCTAGTTGTTTCGTATCTTCGTTTCAAGGATCTACTATCTGGAAATTTGAAAAATAGCATTATGAAATTCTGGAAAATTTAAACGGTATTATTTTCAGACATTTTAATTTGCTTATAAATACTATTTTAGCAGTTACCTTTTTTGTTACTGTATATATATGTATTTGGATGAGCAGATTTAAATATATACTTGTTCAACACTGATAGATATTCCTCATAAGAAAAAGGTGGCTCATAATTACACTACACAGCCAGTTACCCGAAATTATATGAACTCTATCTGGAATAAATCAGTAGATCGATCGAAACTATCGCCAATTAGAAATCATGAATATGTAAAATTTTCCCAATTTATATGATATTGCATCTATTTTAAGTTACTTTAATACATTATTAGTTTAATGTTAAGTAAAACAGGAACACGTACCTTTTCTCACTATTGTGTACCTCATGTGCAAAGCAACTCAAAAGACATTAAACATTTTAAAGACGAAATTTAAGGGATTTATTTAAGTGATTTATTTTTAAGGACAGTAATATATGGCAACGTAATTCGCATAAAAGCTTATGAAATTGCTATTTTTATAAATTTTATTTTGTAAATTTATGGCTACAATTATATCCGTATATTTGGAATCCTTAATATATGGATTTGCTTCTGGAATTATGACTATCACGAGTCAGTATTATTATAATTTACTTCAAGACAGCATTTTGTTAACCTAGAAAAAAGCAAGTATTGTATTTTAGGGCATTCATGCAAAGTGGAGTTTATACTCTTACCTGCTTCTGCTATTAAGGGACTATAGTAGGTTGGGGCTTGAACTTAGGTTCTTGGCACTGTTAAAGGGCCTAGCGTGCCTTGAAGCCTGCTTTCTTGGATTGTTACTGCTAATAACGCTGCCGACGTTTGAACTCTGCTAGCATGGATTTTATACGGAAATTATTTGCTGACTACCACAGGCTTAGCGAGCTTAGCAAAACCTCTGTCCTGACTGAAGAAGACTCCTTCGCCTACCGGATCCTAAACTCCATGATTAAAGTTCTTGCTAAGGATTTTCCTCAACAAATCAAGCAATTTCCTGGACTTACGCACTGGGTAAACAACGACCCCAGAAATCATGTCGTGCAAGTTGTTTCCACCAATGCTGCTAGTGAGGACACTGCTAAGAACTCATTGAAAGATATGGATTTTCAAGAGCAATGCAACAAGGGTAAATTTCGTGCAATTTCCCTTCCAGTTCCAGTAATCACGGCCAGCAACCGCTTCTCTGCAATGCGAAACGAAATTGAGGAGCCCACACCTACCGATGATGAATTTCCCCCTCTGAAAGAGACTGTTTCTCGAAAAAGGATGCAAAGCGATAAGTCGAACATTGTAAAATACATGGATCTACACCCACTACCACAGGAATTAATTTCTGTTAGTAACAAGCCGTATAAAACACAGAAAGAAATCCCGACCCAACGGCTCGCCCCTGAGCAGGAGCCAAGCACAGCCATTGCCCAGCCTGCCAATCAGGAACCTGCACAAGATTCGCGTGAATCACGTAATGATAACTGAATTTCCGAAGCAACGCTCGAAGCTTCCTCCAGTCGTGATTAAGGACTCCACATTCACATGGAGTCACATCACAAAAATTCTAGATGGTGCAAAGCTGCGGGACTTCAAAGCACAAATGAAAGAGGATAATGAGTTTCACATCAAAGTTTTCACCATTACCGCTCATCATCAAGTGACTGCCCTACTTGACAGTAAAGCAATTAAGTACAACACCGATCAACTATCTTGTGACAAGGACATTAAGGCTGTAATAAGAATCCTACCCAGTTCTACCAATACAGTGGAAATTCAGGAAGAGCTGATAACGCTTGGTTATCAGGTAAACAAAGTCATACAGCTTACTAGACGGAGAGGCCCGGAAATAGTCAAAATGCCGCTCTTTCTAGTCCTACTAAAACGAACTGAAAAATCGAGGGAGATATTTAATCTGGAATTTCTGATGCGACTCAGGATCACAGTCGAGAGATACAAGGGCAGACGGGGACCAACACAATATTTCCGTTGCCAAAAATTCTTCCATGTGCAGGCCAACTGCAAACAGCCCCCCCCCGCTGTGTTAAATGCGGAGGTGAACATGAGTCTAGGGACTGTTTAAAAGCTTTCTCGGAGCCCCCATGTTGTGCCAACTGTGGACAAAAACATACTGCAAGCTTCAAAGGTTGTATGCACTAGCCCAAAACGCGATCTGACAAAGTCATCCCTGGGGTCACCTAAGCAGATAGAGTTATACAGAACAACACGATGGCCAAGCAAACCGTGACGTCTCCGGAAGTGACTGTTTTAACGCAGAAACTGGAAGAAGCCAAGACCGTAATCGTTCAACTGACGGCAGCTTTAGCTATGCTAAAGGACATTATGCAAATTCTTCCGGTCTCTAAGCCAGAAGAAAATTCAGCCAGAAACGTGACATTAAATCATGGATAATTGCACTAACTTCATATGTACCCAATTGAAAGTTCTGTGGAACTCGAACAACCTCACCACGAAATTGCATGAGTTACATGATTTTCTAACTGTGCACGATATTGACGTTTGCATGATCACGGAATCTCATGCTACGCCCTCACACAGTCTAAGACTAGCGAACTTTGCCTCATACAGAAGCAACAGACTTCATCATCGTGGCGGCGGTGCCCTAATGTATGTGAAACGAACTCTTGATTCTTGCTTTATTTCTGTGGACAATTCTAATGGTTATGAAGCCCTAAAAGTGTGTATTACTCTCCCTAGACTGGGACCCACTGTTTTCTGCACAATCTACAAACCCCTGGAAATGTTTTCAGTGAAACTCATATGGACACTCTTAAATTCTTCTCTGCCAACAAATCTCGGTGAAGATATCAACGCTAAGCAATCTGACTGGGGTTGGTATAAAACTAGCAGAAACCGTCACGTGATCCATCATTACGTCACCAGTAAACCAGTATTTCCCTAGTGATTCATCAATACGTCACCAGTAAACCAGTATTTCTCTATGTCCCTGATGAGCCTACATATCAGCCGAATGTAAGCAATAGAAGGCATGATATTCTAGACTTCTTTATCACCACTGTAAATATTCCCACGGCCACCTCTGTTCATAATGAACTCTCATCTGACCATGTTCCGGTCATAGCATATCTGGGTATCCAGAATAGCAAAGATCTTCCTCCAATTAAAATCACTTACTGGGATTTGTTCCATAACATCGTAGCCAGTGTCAAGTTCAATATGGCTGCTTAAAGTCAGAAGCAGATATCAATGTAGCAATTAGCAATCTCACGAACTTTCTTACTAAGTCCAGAGAGGAAACTACCAGAACTGTTGAGGGTAACCTCGAAAAACACAAGCTCCCGACTCATATCAGAGAGGTTATCAGATCTCGGAATAGGCTGCGCAAAGCTCTTAATAGGACGTGGGACCCTTCAATTAAAACCTCAATCAATAGGTTTCAATCAAAAACAGAAAAATCAAGACCCTTATTCAAGAACATAAAACGGCCCCCCGAAACGACAAACTCTCTAATATTAACTTTGACCCCAATTCTATATGGAAAATAAATAAAAACTTGAATCCTGAAATCCAAAATCGGCCGCCAACACTCAGCCCAGCTGTCTAATCAGGAATCGGAGAATGAAATTGCCGAATTTGTGGAAAAGTGGATTATGTCACCGGCTCCTCGCAATACTCGCAAATTTGCTTCTCCACTGGAAATTAAAAGTATTATTAGATCCCTAAATCAGAAGAAAGCACCTAGAATAGATTGCATTAATAATAAAATGCTGACCAATTTACCTGATATTTTTATTAGTAAGATTACCAGCATCCTGAATGCCTGCCTGCAAAATTCGTGTTTTCCCAAACATGGAAACATGCACTTATTTTCCTAATTCAAAAACCCGGAAAACCGCATGAGAACCCTGCAAGCTACCGACCCATAAGCCTACTGTCCGCTCTTAGTAAAACCCTAGAAAGAATCGTCTATAATCGCATTAAGGATTACCTCAGCGTATTAACTTCAAAACAGCATGGATTCTGTAGGGGACTTTCCACAACAACGCAACTTGTGAGATCACAGAATTTGTCGAAAGCGCGAAGCACAATAAAATGAGTACTGCCATCCTGATGCTAGACGTGGCCAAAGCTTTTGACCGCGTCTGGCATACAGGACTTACTTACAAACTCATTCATATGAACTTCCCGAGTGAGACCATTCTCTTACTCCGCTCTTTTCTGCAAAATCGTAGCTTCTCTGTCCGGCAAGGAAACTACACCTCAAGTGCCAGAAACATCCTTAGCGGTGTCTCCCCAGGGAAGTGTTATCAGTCCTATTTTGTACATTTTATACGTAAATGATTTTCCGGACTTCAGCAATGATCACAACGCCTTGCCCGCCTGCTATGCAGACGACACGGCACTCCTTATAAAGTCTCGTCGGCCAAACCACGCTCTTGCCAAGTTACGAGAAAAAATCCCTGTTATCGAAGACTAGTTTTCTAAATGGAAGGCCCGCATTCATCCAGAGAAGTCGCAAGTTTTACTTATCAGAAAATTTCGTACCAAAGACAACATCACCAATAACAGCACCCTCTTCGGTCATCAAGTTCCAAAAGTCACCCAAGCTGTCTACCTTGGAGTCACACTAAATCGCTCATTCACATGGTCTTCTCACATCAAAAGAGTGCGTAGCAATGTGTGGGGTGTAGCCTTGAGATTATATCCTCTTCTAAAGGATCAGCTCCTGTCACTTTATAGTAAAAGGCAAATTTACACCTCAGTCATCCGGCCTATTCTTACATACGCCTCGCCTACCCAGGCAAGCGCCAGCGAAAGTGACATCTATTCCCTATAAAAAATTCAAAACAAGATTCTCAGGATAATCACCGGAGCTCCATACTACCGGAGAAACAAAAATCTACATGCTGACCTGAAAGTGGAACTTATTTCTGATTTTCTGCACAGAATAAATGCTAAACTTTATGATAAAGCTGCGTAGAACACGTCCGCCGGCTTTGCAGATATATTCGCTTACGAAATTCTTGAAGAAGACAGGAAAAATAGGCCATTTGCAGCTTTTCTCTTAGATAGCGCAAACACGCAGAGACAAGATCAACATGTGTAAACTTCGTATAGATTTTATTGCAAATTTTGGATTTAAGAGCTTCCGGTAGAGCAGGAATCACAGGACTGCCGCCACACCCCTGATAAGACAATCTGTCATTGCATTCTCACCCGCCAGTGAGATTACAGAGACAATGAGTCTCAATGTTTTCTTATTTTATTGTATTTTATCTTAAGGTATGCACCTTTATGGTGGACCAATTTGATGAGCCCTTATGTGCGAGGTCCCTCGTGGGATTCCGTGATAAGCTCTAGTAAGAGTGGAATTAATTCCCGCTGTAAACCAGAATATGCACTCAAAGCATCAAACCACCTCTGGTTGTTCGACAAAGGTTCCATTCCAGGCAAACGGACCAGCTGTATGGGCGTTTTCCTCATCTGTAACCCTTAGAAAATCCTCCACGAAAACATCCATCTCCTTAGGCAGATAGCCATCGTGAGTTTTCCCATGTTCAAGTAATCTAATATAATCAATAAGTTCGATTCACGAAGTGAGCAACCTGCTGAATCATCCCTTTCTTATATTTTTAAAAAAATAATGATTAATTATAAGGCTGTAATTAACTCATTTCGAAATTAAATTTTATTACTTATTTCAATCCCCAAAATTCTTGAAGCAACCAAAATAACGTGAACTAAGATTTATATTATGGCAAAGCATTCAAGTACTATGGCTCAAGTATTAAAGGGAGATATGTCTCCATAGAGGACTTTTTAAGGGAAACTGGCTCATATTCACGTTACGCATGTGAAAAACCACGAAATCTCCCATGCACGGAACAAACCCTGGAGAATGCTATTTAAGCATGGGTCGAACTACTAATGCTCAGAAGTTTTACCGCTAAGCTGCTGGTGTGTTTCGCAATAGTAGTAATCCGAACTTTACCTAATCGTGATTATTACATTTAAGGCCATCGAATGCGTTGAGTTGCGAGTGTCCGGACATTTGAAATAACAATAACATTGCAGGAGATTTATTTTATTTTATTTGGGAATGTTTGTAACTTCAACTTTAATGAGATATACTTGTTAGTTTATTTCGTACATCAGAAATATTCGTATTGCCCAAATTCTTTACTGCACAAATGCGTTTTGTGGCCATTAGTATGTTATTTTTATGTATTAATTTCCCTTTATTTTTAATTAGTGTATTTACTTGCAATAAAAATTTCACAATATTCTCCAAGATTTTTTCTCCCTATCAAGCAAATTTATACTTCCAAATAGTTATGATTGGAAATTTAAATGCCATAAAAGTTTAACCTGAAAAAATTATTATTTTAGACTTAACTGACATTTAGAAATATAAACGAAATTCGAAGTATTATGATTACATAAGCTGATTTCTCACTTCTTCAAAATTATGAGGTTATATGAATGCAGCGTTGCAATGTCAGAATTTACGAATGAGCCTAACTACATGCACTTCACAAACAAGTTTTACTAATAATTTCTCTTTAAAATTTGATAGTGTTTTTGAGTAATCTGAGTTGAAGGTTGCTCTCTTTTCTTCCCGTTGGATATGTATATATATATATATAAGTGTATGTAAAAAGGAAGTTTAAGCAACTCCCGCTTATTTTTTGCCATATACTTTATTTTGGCTGAGTCAGTTCCATTTCGAAAATTTTGTGAATGCACCGAGTTGTTGTTTATCTCATTATCACCACATTTTCTTTTCGTTTTTTGTTGATTTATCAGTGAGAAACATTAGTATTAGATTAGATTATGGCAAAGCACACCAAAGGTGTTTTTCTAAGGAAAGGCTTCGGAAGGACTTTCTAAGCGAAACTAGATCGTATTTACGTTAGATATTGGAAAATCCAGAAAAATGGCATTAAAATTATTAAAGCCTGCTACTGAAGATATTTTTTTTATTTTTAATACAACTTTTAGTTCTTTGATACACATATTGTATTTTTTACGTACTGCATATATATATATATGTGTGTGTGTGTGTATGTGTTCTTGTCTTG
>KK117713.1:939165-1002789 GCA_000611955.2 Stegodyphus mimosarum
ATATATATATTCGTAATTCTTTTCAATTACGGCAGTTCTCCAAACAAAATTACGTACCGAAAGTTTTAAACTTCTCAAGCCATTCTTACCTATTGTTTTCGCCTTTTGTAATAGGACATATTGACAATTCCTTTCCATTTTTACTTTCAAGGTTCCTTTAAGAAAATAGCCTGATTTGGCATTCCTTTTAGAATTCCAATTGAATTTTTATTTTTATTTCATTAAACATTTTACAGTTTTTGGATTTTTAATTTTCTTTCTTCCAACGTTCACTTTACTTGATTAAAGTTTTATGAGTCATAAGACAATTCAGCAGTAATTGTTTCCTAGTTTCTTATTTGTATTACTATTTTTTTAAAAAATTATTTTGTAGTTTTAATTATTCTTTAGGAATTTTGATGAAATATGTTGTATATTACTTTTTCGTCTAACTTTTCTTCCACGCGTAGGGAAAAGGAACGCCCAATTGAGAGGATATCGATAAGCATTAAATAATTTATAAGTATCATTAAACAATTTTCCGCGTTAATTATCTCAATTGGTCGTTTGTTAAAACGCGTGGAGGTAATATTTCAGTGAGAATTACATTGCACTTTTCCCCTGACGATACTGTTATGTGACTCTTAATGGAATATTGCCATTTTGATCATTTTGTACATAATTGTTTTTTCTCCCATTTTCTTGCAACTTATACTTTTTCTTACAATTTGTACTTTTCCCACATTTTTATAAATATTCAATTATTAGTTTCAATTTATTTTTTTTCTTTTAAGTCGTGCTTTATTATTCTATTTGATAATGTAATTTTTTGGCACTACTTTGCTTTTACAAATAGGATTTTAGAGGTTTCGAATGTACCATCGCTTCTACATTCTTACTTGCTAATTAAAAGTATATATATATATATATATAAAATATATAAAATAAACTTAAAACATCTAAAGTTAAAAGTAAATTTATAATGATAATTTTTATTTTGAAATGTTTTGATAAATGATCATTTTTATTTTGAGATGTTTTGATAATCATTTTTGTTTTTAAATGTTTTTTGTAATGATCATTTTTATTTCAAAATGTTTGATAATGATAATTTTTATTTTGACTATCTTCAACCCCTTTAGAAGGATGCAATTATTAATACTGTTGAGTTATCGCCTTGCTTTGACTCCAATTTACTTTTAACTTTAGATGCTTTTTTATTTTACTTCAATCCTACAACTATAGTGCCGGGACGGGTTTAAAAGATTTACTTTTTGTTTTGCCTCGTTAAGTTTCTTTATGTATTTATATACATAAATATATATATATTCTTTACGTATTTACATATATATATATATGTTTGCTTATGATTTTGAAGTTTTAATTGTATTTAATATGTAATTGTGTGTGTGTGTGTGTGCGCGCGCGTGTGCGTGCGTGCGCGTGCGTGCGTGCGTGCGTGTGTGTGTGTGCGCGCGTGCGTGTGCGCGCGCGCAGTATGTTTTTTTTTCAAAAGTTTATATATTATATTAATTAATATCCAAAAAATGATAAATTATATAAATTAAATGCATAAAATTAATGTTAACAACAAAAGGATATAAGAAATGACGCCCTCTGTATTATTGTACAAGTCCATTGCCGCTACGGAAATGTACGAAACAAATTCACTGTGTTACTGGGGTCAGATTGAACTGGAAAGCGTATCTCACTTCCATGAAAATTTTGATCAGTAATACGCTTGGAAGGGTAACGAGCCTGGAAAGAAACAACCAGTGTTCAATGGTGTTAGTTGTTAAGCCAGTATTACTTTAGAATTGATAATAATGGTGTTATTAGATAAATGAGGATTTTTCAGGAGGAATGCAATTTACTTTGGTGGTGAAAATAATGCGACAGATCTGTTTTGGAGTTAAATCTCGCATCCTAATTTTGAAATACATATTACGGAATTTTGGAACGAAAAAGGTTAAAACAGTTCACAAATAACACTTTTGTACATTTTGCGAAATTCTTTCTCTCCCTGCATTTCAACTGCGCAGTAGATATTTTTATTTTTATAATTGCATTGTAAAACGCAAAAATCTAATCACGATGATAACGTGCATGTTCTCTAGAACTGGGCTAGAAAAATATGTTTGTGATTGTATCCTCATGGTGCAAAGTTGCAAGGCACACCTTGAACTAATCAGAAAAAAAAAGAGTGAAAAGTGATAATAGAGAAGATTACTTTGTTTACCCGAAGGAAAAATTAAATCCGAACATTTCAGTATTGATTTTTAGAATGCGTAGTTGAAGATAAAGTAAAAATTAAAAATTACTTTAGTGTCTTATAGTTTCATTTTAAAAAAAAGAATAATTTTTTTACACCACAACATCTGCAAAATTAATTTTATTAAAATTTTCACAGAAAAGTTAATTTCTAAGATCTCTTCTTAATGCCTATGAATGACTGCATGTAAATACTAATCAAATTTAGAGAAGCGTACAAAAGTAATTCTCAAATTCGCACTGGACTGGATTTGATTACGGAAAAATTCATTAAGCCTGTTTGTCGGTAGATAGCCTTTGTCAAGGATTTTCTAAAAGAAATGGTATTTGTGTTACACGGAAACACGTTATGGGAAAACACCAATGTCTCATACAGCAGCAGGTTATAACGACGAGAATAAAATAAAGGGTTGATTAAGAGCGTTTTGGAGCTTTAGACATTCGGAATAGCCAACCCAAGACTTAACATCTCAAAACGTTATGAGTTATCAAGTACTAGAAGACATCACTAGCTGATATGTCAAGCTCTGAATTTTTATCTAACAACCTATAAGTATGATCATATAACTGATTTTAACCTATAAGTATGATGTATTACTTTATTGTTAGGTAAAAATAAATTAAAATCCATTACTGTATTGTTAGGTAAAAATAAAAATAAAGCATATTCATTGCTTTACCTGTTTAAATGAACAGGCATATAGTAGTCCATAATACAGTCCAGCTGAAGCCATAGTTTGCAATATTAAGACGAAATCTTTTGACATGACAACTGTTTTTGGCACTTACTGTTTTGGTGGTTCCGATAGAAATTTACATATCAATTTTACAACGCATTTACAGACATGTATTATTTAAATTGTTTAATAAAGATTTTGATGCGTTTTATGAACAATATACGTAAAAGTCATATCATACATACAGATTTCGCAGTTTATTATTTTTGTAAGTAATATACAGTGACCGTTTTCGTTAAACAATATATTTGGTTTGGTTTATTTAATTATGGCAAAGCACGCTACTGCTTAAGGGATACCTATATGGAGGACTTGATAAAGGAAACTGGCTCCTATCCATGCTACATATGGGAAAAACCACGAACACGCCCAGTGTTCAGCGATTTTACCACTCAGCTGTTGCTATAAAATATCCTATAAAATATGTATATGCCTATATAATTGAAGCAGTAAAACAAAGATGATTTTAAAAAATTGTAAATCACTGATTTCGTGTTATTTTTCTCTTCCATTTCGGTTAATATGTGTTTCCGTTAAGCGTGGTTTAACCACAACTGTGCTTAACAAATACTGCATTCAATATAAACAGGAATGCATATAATATAAATATGGTATTTGTATTTTTAGATGTTAGTAATTTTCATTTAAAATGCATGAATACAGTTATATTGGGCTTTAACATCTGCTTACATAAAACAATGATGCGAGTAATTCAGAATCATTATAATCTTTTGTTAGATTATAAATGGAGAAGAAATATGGGTATCAGCCAGTCTGGCTTCCAATGGCAGACAAAACAGGATAATGTTTGTTCCAATTTTAAGAATTTATTAATTTATACCTTTTAATTTTTTTAAAGTTTTGATAGAAAACTTAAGAGTGTAGCTACCTCCATATACCTTTCGGTTCCTATGTAAAAAATGAGTTAAACGTCCCTTTGGAAACTCAGGCATTAAACATAATTCTAATTAGTAGAACTTACTAGGTTTCACGTCCTTTATTCTCTGTATCAGTTTCAGATATTAATCTAATGGAAAACTGTATCATAAGTCATTCTATGTATCTAAATATGTCATTCCATATATTTAAATAAGTCATTCTATATATTTTGCTTATTTTTGCGTGTAAACTTTGTAAGGGCTATCGATCACACAAACTGCTAATAAAAAGAATTTTAATTTAAATCTTGTATTTTGTCCAATATTTTATTTTTATTTCATTTCAAAATATTTCCAATATGGTTATGTTAACTTTCTTGCCCGTTTTACAGGGTTTGCAAGTTGTAGGTATCATTATGAAGTGAAATACAACAAAGAATCAAATGAGTTCTTTTACTATTGAAATAGTATTGTGTGCGTTCTGCTTGGTTCATTTACACTCATGTCCACAAATCAAGGATACTTCGGAGTCACGCGGAAATCGAACTCTAAAATAAATATATCACCTGTAAAATCACTACACACATCTTCAAGAATCATATGCAAATTTCAGGAAGTAACCAGATGACACCGATGGTACGTCACAATGACGAGAGTGTAAGAGAGTGATATATAAGAAATACAGGCAAAGAAGTAAAATTGTTCGCAGGCGCTTTATAAGCATTTCAGTGCAATAACCGAATAGTTATGACACAAAGGACGCATTTGGATGATTTTTTACGTGGTAGAATTATCGGCCGTCTGGAATGTGGGCGTACACAACTGGAAGTATCAGACGAACTTGGAATTGCCCAGAGTGTCATCTCCAGGCTTTGGCAACGATTCCAAGATGATGGTAATGTGAGTAGACGTTACAGCACAGGTCGCCCCAGAGTTACAACGCCGAATGAGGACCGGTATTTGGCAGTTACTGCCAAAAGAAACAGGCGGAGCACAGCCTCAGACCTGTCTCGTCAGCTCTCTTCAGCCACTGGTACGACAATTTCAAGGCAGACCGTGTACAGACGCTTAGGGCAGATTGGTCTATATGCTCGTAGACCTGTCAGATGCGTTCCACTTACTGCAACTCACTGTCGCCTGCGGTTAGCCTGGAGTAGAGAGCATGCATTGTGGACACCGCAACAGTGGGCTTGTGTGATGTTTTCCGACGAGTCCAGGTTTAGCTTGCAGTCTGATTCTCGCCGGACTTTCATATGGAGAGCTCCAGGTACCCGTTACCACCAAGAAAACATCATTGAACGACACCGTTACGGTGGTGCAGGAGTGCTCGTTTGGGGTGGAATTATTCTGGGTTCCAGAACTGACCTGCATGTTCAAATTGGAACCATGACAAGCCAAATCTATCGGGACGTCATTCTGGAACAACATGTACGTTTGTTTCGGGGCGCCATGGGCGCACAATTTGTGTTTATGGATGACAACGCCCGTCCTCACCGTGCAAACATCGTAAGCGAATGCCTTCAATCGGAGGATATCACCCGTATGGACTGGCCAGCATTCTCACCGGACTTGAATCCAGTAGAGCACGTGTGGGACATGCTTGGCCGACGAGTTTGAGCCCGTCAACCTCCTCCTACATGTCTACCGGAACTTCGGAGAGCATTGCTTTTTGAGTGGTGTAATATTCTCCAAGATCAGATCGATAATTTGATACTCAGCATGCCTAGGCGTTGTACGGACTGTATTGCATCGTCTGGGAGACATACAATGTATTAACAATCATACCAATCATGTAATATTGGTTTTTTGTAAATAGTTTTTTTTTTTGTAATTTGCCCAGGGAGAAAAAATTGCTAATTTTATTAATAATGTCAAACATATAGCATTTTTCTTTGCTCTTTACCTTTTGTTTAATAAATAAGCTTTACAAATAAGTCAAATTTGTTTTGCTTCTAACTCTTCCCTTGTCTGATTTTGCATTATCCTTAATTTATGGACATGAGCGTATATCAGTGGTTTTGAAGCCATTGTACGCCCCAAATGCACTCTCTGAAAGTAGCTAGTGGGCCGTAATTAAAAAAAATTTTGTTGTTAATAAAATAATATTTATTACCTACATTTAAATGAATATATACTGTATAGTTTTCAAAACATGCATTTAAATATAACGAAAAGAAAAAATTCAAATTTGTACTTATATATTCTGCTTGAAATTCAAAGTTTGGTATCTGCAAGAAAATTTTATTGGTCACTTGAGAATAAATAATGAACTTAAGAACTTGAACTTGAGAATTAATAATGACAACCTGCTCTCTTTCTTTTATTTATTACATTTTTCTACAAAGTATACAAAAAATATATATTTCTATGTAAATACTTATAAACTTCTTTGTTTCTTACTGCATCGTATAGCTACAACACCTCTTGGCGTTTCGCTTTTTATAAAGTTTTTAATCTTAGAGGAAAGTTACCAGAAAGTATTTTCTTCCCTAATTGTATCGTAGATTTAATTTTCAACTGTGGGAAAAAAAATTCACATGAAAATGTACTGTCAAAAAAATTCGTAACTGAGGACAGTTTATCTTTTGACAAATACTAATAAAAGTTAATAAAATTTGTATCTTCAAATCTTTGAATACGAATTATATTACAGTGTAAAATAATTAGCTTTATTTTTTAATTTTGCGGAGCATTATTCACACTCGATAATGAAGATAATGTAAAACTAGACTCGGAACCATTAAAATCTTAAACGTTTGACCAAATTTCTTGTCATAATAATATAAGCTAATTTACGGAAAACGTATTTTCGGGTTGCATAAAACTACTTCGAAGCCGCATGCCAGCTTGAGGCCAGTGATTTATATATTCTTTTTAAAATAAATAGTTAATGATAACATAAGCAAAGATTTAATCAACATATTGTAGCAAAATGGAGCCAGCCGCCTGTAGGAAACTAGAATTATTGTTAAATTACATCTTTTTGTTCAATAAGTGAAAACAAATACTTATCACTAGCAGGAAAGTGTTTTGCAAACTACTAAATTGTATCTCAGAGAATCTCATGCAAGTCAAGTATTTAAATATGTTGATTTGTGCATAACCCGAGTAAAAGAATGTGGGAAAATTTCTTGAAGATAATTATGAGAACTGCATTGTTTGCAAATGGATATTTCAGTTTCATTCGCAGTGCCGGTTTTATGCTATCTCTTTGGCATGAACAAAGCATAGGTTACTCATACTGTTCTCTTCAGCTGCCAAAATTGTAGACAATCATCTAGAGTTTATTTCCCATCAGCTTATTTTCGTCTATTATATTTCTTTTTTGTTGACCATCTCTTGCCCTCATCCAGACATGGGTCTTCAATCGGAACTTATACAGAGATCCTGCCAAACGTCTCTCGTTTCTCGGCATGACGACAGCTTTGTGTATGTTGTGCCTATGAAAATAGGGAAATTTTACCGATAGGAATGTTTTCACTTGATGTCGGGGTGAAGGTTCATCGATCCTTGCTAATGGAAGGGTGGGTTGATGTCAAGGATTGATCGTTTTAAGGAGGGTTATTCGTACCTGAGGGCATAAACATCTCTAAGTTAGCTTTACGGGGTACAAGGGTAGAAAGCAATAACTTTAGTTATTATAAGTCTTTACACTGTAATTTTACGTGTATTTACAGTACGCTTCAATGAAATTACGCAGTAAGATCTTATTATATTAACATACATCTGAATCTGGTTTTTCATTCTTCTGTTTTGTCTTTTCACAGATGGCAGTTGATGCAAATGAAGCGATAAAAATTTTTGGGGCATGCTTTGGTGTTTGCAAGGTGAAATGTTATAAGGTTTTTATAGTTTTCGGTGTCTGAAAAGGTCAGAAGTCCGCGTATAATTTGAGATTCTAAAAGGTTTAAATAAAAAGTCTGACAGTACACGTGGATCAGACTAGACCTAATAAAAATGAGAATTATAATTCTTCGGATATCTATTTAGCGCGTAAGAATAAGTGTTTCTTTTCGTTACTTCAAGTGTAATAAAGAAAAAATGACAATAATGATCTCGACAGCTTAATACTTAATTTTAGCAACAAGAAATTATTTAGGCAAGTATTATAGGTATTTAAAATTTTAATTTTAGACCTGCGTTGTCCAAAAAAATATATCAGAAGTAAATTTTTAGCATTCAGAAGTGCTATCTCGGAAACTGTTTTTTAAAGCATTGTTTTATTAAAAATGCTAATTTGAAAAGCATGAAAATTAGCGAAGAGAACTGGCATAAAGCATGAAAATAAATATCATCATAGGATACACTTCGAAAGTCTGAGTGCATCTTCTTTTTTGTTTGGTAGTAAGCAACTTTTTCTTATTCGATGATACTTTATTCAACACCGAGTTAGGGCATGTAACTAGGAATGATGTTACACTGTAGAGACCATTCAAACCACCGGAGCAGAAACGTGAAAAATCAAAACTGCACCCTTAACGGGATTCCAACTATGAATATCCCTAGTGTTCGCTAGGAGTAAGAAACTTGCATTTCAAGAATTTGCACGAGGGAATGCGAAAATTCCCTATATTCTCCTCCACTGAAATGGTTCCTACTAGAGGATGCACGAGACTCTGCTGACCAAATGCAGGTGGTGACGCGTTACCATCCACCATATTTTTAGTTCGGAGGCCACTGCAGAAACTTAGAAATTTTTCGAAGCAGGAAACATAAAACAGCAATTGTGCTCTTGCCGGAATTCAAACCACGGATCTTCCAGTGTTAACTATACGTGCTAATCACTTACACCATGACAGTACGCAAGATGGACATAAAATTCTTTATATATCTTTGGTATCATACGTAATCATAGATGACGAAGGAAAGCGAAATTTTGATTTTCGTCAATCGATCGAACTTCATTTGCTGGTAACAATAATAGGAAAATAAACCGGATTAATAGTAACTCATTTTTTTAATTTAGTGATATCGAGAAAAAAGGATTGGGCACTGGGTACTCCAAATGTATAACAGAATTAAAAGCATAAAATGTGAAAGTCCGAATGAGGAACTCTTATTATCAAATTAAATTAAAACACAAGGAAAGAAAGATATGAAAAAATTAAAAAGAAGTTATGATAATTTTAATTACAGGTATTTTAATAACAAAGATTCCAGATACATGTTATTCTGCGTGAAATAAATCATACTATTTCCCAATGAAAATTTTAGATTCATTTTTATTTTTAGAAGTACGGTATTATTTCAGTTCCTGTGCGGACGTCTCCGGCTTTTTTCGACAGGCTACTTGAAAACTTGAACTGAAAATATAGTCGAAAACTGGAAATTTTTGAAAATCGAACCCAACTTCTTTTTTCTTTTCTTTTCTTACTTTTTCTTTGTAAATGTATTCTTTTTTCGATAAATGCAGAAAACCCAATTTACTGTGTTATTTGCAGTTGTTAAATAACGCACTTCACGTGGGCAAAAGTATATTAAAATTTTAAAAAGCCTTATCTTTAAATTAACAAAACATGAAGAAATATGTCGAAAGACCTGATTAAGCATTGAATACATGAATTCTCAGTACAAAAATAAAGTGTCGAATGGATAAAATGCAGAAAAGCAGTCAACGCTTGTTACTGTTACGGAGGAAAACGGAAGTTATAAGATCCAAACCCACAATCCACGGACTTGCCAAAAGTGGCCACCTTGCAGAGTTACTTTCGCAACAAGAAATTTTTATGAAAGTCTTTGAAACTGGTCACTTCCGGAACAGGAAATCTTCAAAATCTATTGCGTCGTTGCTGGAACTGGGTTAGTCTTTCAATGGCTACCCAAAAGTGAGGATCGTTTCACCACAAGAGCAATAGAAGTAAAATTTAAAGCAGAAATGCCTTTAATTCCATCCCCCTTCTCCTACATACACACGCTTGAAGGGCGACTTAATGAAGAGGTCAGATCTAACTGACCAAATCAAAAGACTTGTAAACCACTTGGTATTGAAAGAAAGCGGATGAAATTGGTACTTCGATCTTAGCTCAAATCCCAGCGAACGAGCTGACTTCATGGCTGTTTTAATGGTCTTTCCCAGATGTACATGAATACGAGGTTTCTTTAGAAAGTCCTGTGTAAAACCATTCTTAACTTTAAGCAAATAGGCCTCGAGTATTTGCCTTAATCAATTAATTTAACTCTAATCTCTACAAATAATTAAGATTAATATTCCAATGTATTTTTCTACGAAAAATAACAAAGCTTTTTGAAACAGGAAACCTTGAAAAATCAAATATGTTTTAAATCCGAATCTTCTCATCGTTAGCTGGCTGTGCTTGTCAGTTGATTATAACATATGTGAGGAATATTTTTATTATTTGTAATAATTCCTGAGTAACGCTTTTTTATTGATTTCTCAGTAACCCAAAGCTGAATTTTTATAATTAGAAGTTTCAAAGTCATAAAAAAGCCCAATAAATAATGAATAATAAAAATTAAATAACATATGAAAGGATAAAAATATTGCAGGTAATATAATTTCTGCTAAGAAAGTAAATAAAGATTAAAGCATCATAAAAATTAAATTTGAATGGGTAAATCATTAACAAACTAATGAAAAGTCACAAAAATTTAAGGGAGTAGTAATATAAATAAAAGGTAAGAAAGTTAATAGTAAGAAGACGTTGTTCCAATTATAAAATAAAGGTAAGTTTTTTGGGCAATATTTTGGGCATTCAGATAAAACTACATTTTTATTTAGAAAATTTTCTATCTATTTAAAGCCCTCTGGACCGGGCCTTCGAAAGGATCGCATTTTAACATACGAGATTTTCTCCCTCAGTTACTTGAGTTTTCCTGCCTATTTTGCTCTTCCCATAGACAGTAAGGTATGTATTTACTATCTGCCTAGTATTAATATGTTTCACTAACCACTAACTTAAATACAGAATTTTTCCTTTAATATTACGGCATCGCCAGCGGTTAAGACTGCTAAATACTGGGAGTTCCGACTTGGCCAAAGTCTCAGGCAATGCAAGCGAACGATCTGGCTGCATGGTTGATTTTCGTGCTTTTCCCAAGGTTCGCTGTCTTCCAGTACTTTGTGTCTCCATTTTTTTACTTCTGTAAGAAGCGACGTCAACGTTGGGAAGAGCCTAACCTTGTTTGTCTATTGACTTTGGTTTTCCTTATGTGTAATATGAATGCGAACCCATTTCCCTTACAGAGATCCTCCATGAAGGCTAGGCATATAGCCCTTGTAAGCTTTGCCGTATTCAAATAAACTAAAAGAGCCTAATTATTAATATTGAAATACCAGTTATAGTGTAACAAAGAAACGGAACTTGCCTTATTTTAGGTTCATTGCACTTTTGCTGTAATTAAGATTTCACTCTAAAATTGAAAAGTACTGATGGCAGTTTCATTTAAGCCCTATAGGAGTTAAAGTAATATTAAAAAAAATTCTCCTTTAATCAGGTGTTCACGTTTTCAAGCTTTTCTGCTATTTTATCCACTTGCGAATTAGTTGATGCTGTAGCCTGTCTTTCGACATATGCTGGGGGAGAAATCCATTGTTTGCGCGTTAAAGAAAAATCTTAGCGTGCAAAAAACGTGCAACTGTAGAAAAGACAACTAAAATAAAAACTATATACATTGTGTCTAAAAAATGATTAAAGCCATTGTATAAACGTGTGTTACAAGATTTTTGCTTTAACTCCGTTTGACCGTAAAACACGGCTGATGAGTATAAACTGTCTTGACGTTAAATATTATTTCTATCCATCTTTTATTTAGACTGCAAAAGTTCCCTCTCCCTCTCCTATACGTGGTATATTTCAAATGATAACAAATAATTCAGAAATGCTGAAGAGAGGTTGGCGGAAACCTGTGTCTCTAAAAGTGATTTAAGAAGGGAAATTGAAACCTCAGACATGTTCGTGTCTTGTCAGAGCCAGATGTTTTTGACCCTTCGAGCGTCGATCTTGGTGGTAAGAGCTCTTCACGCAAATCATTTAAGATGGGGATTATAAAAGTCAGATCGCTGAAAAATGGGGATTATAAAAGTCAAATTAATAAAACTTCATTCAAGCACATAAATCTTTCATCCTTCTCAGCTAAGTTATCGAATTTTTTATAGCTGAATAGCTTTTCGAATTACGTGTATATATTTCAGTAATATTTATCAAATTTCTCTCTGCTTCGTGATTACTTTCAGCTTGTAGTTAATAACAGGCTGCTTAAAACTCATGTGCATTAAAAAACTTGCTTTCTGTTTAATTCGCTTTCAATTAATATTTATCTTATGTGAGAAAAAGTAGATTCATTGCGCCTACGAAAGATTCGGATACCACCCGACGGGATAATGGTTAGTGACTCTGACTACCGTCTCGAAGTGCCCAAGTTCGAATCATAGAGAAGGCGTGGATGTTGTAAATGTATAGCTTTTTTGCGACAGGGGGTTACTCTAAATACATTGGGAGCCTAAAGTCCTCTCGTGTGGTTTGGTGATAGGGGAAGAGAAGTTGCAGATCCTCGGACCGCCCCCCCGCGGCGTGCTGTCCCTCCAAACTGGCATTGAACTGGGCAAATTCGCAATGTCACCTATATGGTGCTGTCTTGCCAACGATTAGACGTATTGTTATACTCCTTGCCACGATTAAATTCGTGGGCTTGTTCTGATTAGGTCAGAATAGTGAGATTAATCACAACAGCAAGATGATTAGCATTTTTTTCAACTAAATCCCGCAAATTTGCCAAACAATGACTATATAGTAATTACTGTTACAATACAATTTATAGTGGCAATAATTATTAACGATCTCAGTTTACTTTCTATACCGGTTATTTACTAGAGCAATGGAACTTTTTGTTTTATTTCATGAATTCTTTATTTGATGGGATAGGTTCACAAATTTGAAAAAAAAGAGAGAAGAAGAGTTCCCAAAGAGAAACCTGGCTTCAACAATAAAAATCGAGATTAAGCAAGACATTCTTCAGCCAATGCAACAATCGTCCAGCATTTTTTAGCAAAGATAATGTTTTATTCCAATCATTCCCTTTACTGGCCGGATTAAGCGCGGACTTTCAATTCCCTAAGGGAAATCTTACATAAAAGCGCGCCATTGGATAGAATGTTAAAGATTCAGAAAAATGTAATGAGAATTAGGGCATTGTAATACTTGAAGGCATTCAAAAAATGTCGAGAAACGTATAGCATTTAAAGAAGTGTAAGAAAATGGCTAAATATAGTAGCAGAGTGTTCTAATAAAGTTTTCCGAGAACCTCGATCTACAACTTCTACATACAACAGTCTTAAAATTCTGTTGACGAACTGTGTATATAAACCCTTCAGAAAAGGTCCGTTGAATTAATTTCATTTTCTTTAAACTGCTAAATTTCTTTCACTTTTAGTAAGGGAACTTCGTGCATTCCAAATCTTCCTCATATATTCTAAATCTTGCTCATATATTCTAAATCTTGCTCATATATTGAATGTCTTTACCTAATGTTCAAAGTCTTCCATTTATATCCAAATCCCTGTTCGTATGTTCAATGTCGTCTTCTCGCATTTAAAGTCCATCATATATTCAGGATCTTCATCGTGTATTCGGAAATTAAAATAAGAACCTTCTTTCTATTAGAAACTAAACAATGGCGTGAGGTACCCAAACCAGTAAGTTATTCAAGGTGAAGCTGGAAACTCAAGCTAAAGAATAACTGATTTATTTCAAACATCAAAATTTATGGACCCACTCTTTGCCTTGATCTTTCTAATTGAAAATTCATATTTGAGCCCTATAAATGCTTTTTTTCAAAGAAGAATTCATTCTGCATCGACGCTTATCGATATCTGCATCACCCATTTCAGAAACGGGGTCGAGAAATTAAAGAGCTTTCAGAAAAACTCGTATCCAAGCCAAATTACGAAACAGTTAAATCGTTAATTCAGCACTAACTTTACCAAACCTTTTTCTAGCCTTCGATGCGAGCATGAAAATTAGCACCAGTTACTCCATGAATCAATCGGCGACTGAAAGGAAATGTCCACTCTTCTAACCTTGAATAAAATGCATCTATAAATGATCTGATTGTTTCACTTAGAGGGCTACTTTTTTTTAGCAGTAATGGCGCCCAAATTGGTTAAATACTGATAGCCGTAGGCAAGGTCTTCAAGTAAATCTTGTCATCATTTTTTTCTCGCTCACTTTCAATAGTAAATGCCTTGAAGACTTAACTGGGTCAAATAACATGAACATTAATTTATTTAGAAAGCTGAATTAGCTAAGGTGGGGGGAATTAAACTATTTCCATCGATACACGTGCTACGTTTCGAAAAAATGTAGAAAATAATAAGGAAATGATTATGATTATATTAGATATCAGCACAAAAGAAGCTGGTTTTTTTTACAATTAATGCAAGCGTTAGCTGTAGTTATGTGCTGTGAAGGGACTTGTTTTAGGACAGGGTGACCAATGTAAAGTTTTTGTTACATTGTGAGCTTTTTAAAATATTATTATTTCGATTTTTTTAACTATAGTTGTTTTCAGTGCATTAATAGCATTATTTTGACATTTCTACACTGCCTATGAAAGCCCACATTAGCAACAATGATGCTTTTCAGTGTTAACATAAAGAGTTAAGCAAAAAGTTATTACGTTTTTTTTCAAGTACGCTTTTTATTTGACTTAGGATTATGCTTCTCATTTATATGGCGAATTTTGAAGTAAAACCCTCAATGCTAAATTATTAATTCAGGTCGATCTTGGTTGAATACTGAGTGTGAGAGATGCATTTTGTTGGTCATAAATGGGCGCAGAATTATATAAGTTGCCCGAAAATTTATGATAGAGTTCTCTGTTATTTTGGTAATAGCAGCATTCACCTAAATATGCCTGAGCTCTTCTATCTCTCTAAGTGGAATTTGTAGAAGAATCCAATTGCATCATCTTCAGCAAGATGGACACTATTTCACTTTTCACTATGCAACCAACATTAAAACGAGACGATTGATTGGATAAATGGACCCATTCCTTTGCTCTCACAAATTTTGGATATAATTCAATTCGGTTTTCATCTTAGGAGCTGTATCTTCCCATATTTACAATGAAATGATTCAGACTTTTCAAGAATTTAAGGACAAGTTTACTTCAGTAATTAAAAATATTAATTCAGGCCTACCTTGTTGAATGAGACTGAAGAAATTATGTTGTTTTATGGATCGATGTTAGATAATAATTGCAAAAAAATATATAAGAGAGTATTAAATAATATTTGTTACAACATAAACTAATACAAACTCCATTACTGGTTTTCGATACCTTATAAAATATACCTGTTGTTTTACCTATTTCTAGACCTTAATCTTTGTATACAGTAAAGGTATTTTAAAATTATTCAAAATGTTGAGGAAAGTTGATTATAATTACCGCAAATTTCAGTGTGGAATGAATTTAAGTTTTAGAGTAAATTATGAAAATTAAGTAAAATGCTCTTTTTTGTCAAAACTTTTTTTTCTAATCTAATGGTGGGCACTTGATTTCTTCAGCATTGGCCACTCCTAAGGCCAGAACTGTGGGTCATTTTATTGTGGAGGTACCTAATAGGTGGTCACCTTTGCCTTTTATGTGAGGACAGAGAATTTGCATCCCTGCATTCATCGATATTCGAACCCAGGCCTTTCGGTATCACAGTCCACTCCTCTAACCACTATACAGTCTGGGCGGCTTTTTTTTTCGAAACTCAAAGAAATGCTCTTTTTTGGTCATTAAAAGAAGAATTGTTCTTTTTGTCATTAAATCTATTATGACATTAGCATCATACTAAACTGTCTAATCAGGATTTCTTTTAATATGAATTCAAAAAGCACGAATTTTTTAAATTTTTTTATAAATTTTAGACATGCATTGAAACATCAAGTGTGAATGAAAATAGTAAAGCTGAATGAATATAAGTTAATTTAGCATTGCTTCCAAAGGAAACTAGTGTCTGTAATACCACAGAATGGCATCTTCTCACATAGCTTTCCTATTTCTTATCAGTAAAAAAAAGTAGTGTTTTCGCTTTAAGTTTTCGCTTTTCAGGTTTCTTATGATGTCATTAAGTCATTAGACGCCTCTTGTAATGGCTTAATTTTTTTGAAGATTGATATAGGAAGAAACGATCACTATAATAATTTACATTTTTTGTTTGTTTGTTTGTTATTTGTCTATCTTGAAGAACTGATGAAATAAAGTTCTTGTTCAATTGCAATTGATCTATTTACATACATTTTCTGCTAATCTTTCAGGGAGAATTTTTCTCCTCACTCAATATAAAATTATGTAACTATGTTGTTAAGTCAATTTTATGCCAATAGGGGAATACCGAGGCATTCATCTCGAATCAATGAGTTCAAACGGGAGGATTTTATTTAAGCCTATTATTGTTGTCAACCGTAGCGATAAAACATCAGAAACGAAAGAGACCATCTCTGACTGGCCCGTATAAAATCCATTCTCTTAAAAGAAGTCCAGTATATGTGCAAATAAAGTTTTATTGACTAAAGAAGTGGAGAACTAACATCTTGACAAGGCACGCACGTTATTTAAATGAACTAAATATATCAGTTAGACTCTTAGCAGTAATTAGAGGCCTAATTCTCATCCATTTACTTTTAGAAGCACATCAGTTCAACCTTTGTCATCGTTTCTGTTAATCAGGATATTAAATTTCATATTCCCACCTTATTCTCTATTTTTCGTCTGATATGACTTTCGTTTGATTTGACACTTTTGTTTTTCGTTTCAGAAAGACCTTGCATTTTCTAGACTGATAGTTCATGGTTATTGGGCTATAATTTATTAAAAGATATGTTGTTTAAGAGTGGAATTAAAATAAAATAAAATAATTGAATAAAAAAGATTCAAAATTTTCTAATTTTTTCCAGCCTTTTCTCTGTAGCCGGTAAAATATTGCCTGATGGTTTGGCACAACTTTCCACTTCCTTGAACATTTTCAGGCAAATGAGGGGAAAACGTATGTGAAAAGTTACAGTTTGTGGTGTATGAAGTTTCTCGGAATTTGATTTGAAATTATATTTTAAACCTGTAAGGATGCTTCTTAAATCTTCTGCTCAGTTCTGCTACTTGCACAACTCGCGTTCCAGATTTTTTATCATTATCCTTAACTTTATTTTAATAATCCTTGAATATTATTGAGAAATGAAAAAATATAGCTACGTATAGTATTAGTTTAGAACAAACAAAATTAATAATTAGCATAAATATAAGTCATTTTTGTACAATTTTTTAAACATATTACTATTTCATTAAATGTAAATGACTTTATTTTTGTTCATACCATTTTAATTGTATGAAAACAATTTATATTTGAATGGATTAAATTCCTAGAACTAATTAAAGACTTTGATACCTTTTGTTTTAAAACTTAGTAATATTAGGGATCGTACAAACAATTAATCTGTACCGAAGTATATAATAGGTGGCCTTAGAGATGTCTTTGATTAATTATAATAAATGTGCAAACGTTTATAAAAATATCTCTTAGATATATTACAAATGATACCAGTCAGATACTATTATTTTCTGCGTGTTTAAATACAGCAAAGCATACAAGAGTAATCTGCTTAAGGAAATGGATGCCTTTGTGCTTCCTTAAGGAACTTTCTCGTATTTACATTGGGGAAACCATGAAAATGTCCTTGCAGTCAAACTTTTCGCCAAGGCTCAAAGCCGGGGGTGGAATTATTATGTTCATTATTCGTTTCTGCTCTGCTGTTAGTGAGCTGTTCTATTTTAAACTAAAAGACAAATTCAAAATCTCTGAATACTGGCAATTTATCAAATCACGGGAAAGATATACGCACGATTTTATGATATGGAAAGAAAACACTTGGCAGCTTGGATGCTTAAATTGAGAAAATTCGGCTAGAGATGATTTTATCATCCAAATGAAAATTTTATAACTTTAATTTAAGTCGGATTACTACTCAGACTAGATGGGAATTTTTCCTAAGATTTGATTGTACATAGAAGTTAGTGTTAAAATATTAGTAAATGTGGAAGATTTGAGTACATTGAAACTGGAATCGCCGAATAAGTTTTAGCTCTAAAATGCACACCATACTGGAACCATGGCAGGAAATGCCTAAACTACCATTTCTGATAGGCAGCACTTTCAACCAGCTTTTCTTTATTGGGAAAGTGTTTTCTTTAGAAATAATATTAGATAATTTCTTCATTGCCGGTTTTCGAAAAACGCCCAGAATAATATTCTATACCATAACACTACTGCTAATATTTTCAAACGGTAGGTATAAAAACACAGTCTATGCCGCTACCGACTGTGATAAAATTCCTAGAGTTTTTTGTCAAGCGATAACAAACAATTACTGTCACGTGCGGGCATCCGGCCGCATGGTAGTCCAAAGAGATACCAGAGTATCTTAGAGCACTTCAAAAAAGGCAGCCGATGATTCTTTTAGAGATAAAAAATTATGGATCCAGATAGTCTAGGAAAATTGTTTTGTTTGGGAAAATTGAATTAATTTGTAGTTTTCTTGGAACGGCCTTCTTTGATCTACTAATATATCTCCGAAACTACTCATCTGATTTACTACAAATTTTGATAAGTAATTCAGCATAAAAGTATCTACAGAGGAACTTCTTGATTTATATGTTTCAATTATTTGCATTTTGTACTGTTGAAAAATGGGGATTTTAACTTATTTTTTTATCTGTTTATATGTATATATATATCAGTGAAGACATAAAGTAAGAAATTTAGAACTACTTTTTCACAAAGACCAAAATTTAAATTCATAATTAATAAATTTCAAATAATCCTATATATGCAACAAAGAATTTTTAAAATTGCTAAAACCAAAACTTTTAAACAAGCATTACCCCAATTAAAAAATTTTATGAAATTTAAATAACTCAAAAAAAGAGGAATTCAATCAACTTCAATGCCACTTCATCAGGGGAAAGGAACATTGAAACCAATCGAAATCTCTTCTGCAAAAATCCTTGCTTTTCTGTATCCAGAATTAACCGATGAACCATTTCTATGTATTTTAATTATAATACTACACCCGAAAATTCTGGTCACTCCCCAAAGCAAGAAAAAAAACAAAGTAAATTTAATTACAATCTTGTACTTTAAATAAAGAGAATATATGCATAAAAATTTGTTTCTTTATTCAAATGTAGAAGAAATTTTTACTTCAAAGGAAATTTATTTCTATTCAAATTTCCTCAATACTTTGTTTTATTTCTGATGTTCCAATGTTTACTCAGATTGAGTGCAGCTGATAAGATTCTTCATGAAATGACATCATATAGCTGTATATAATTCCATGAATTTATGCCGCCGTTACTTGATAAGTTTCACCATAGCCTTAAAATATCGACTCATTTGATTTTAAAAAATTCCAGACATTTTATTTCGCAACTATAGTGAAAATAATACTTAAAGTTTAATTGTTTCTTTTTATCTCTTCGAGACTGTGTGTTTTTCTTAAACAAAATTAAAAAATCGTTTTAATACGAAACTCAAATTTAAATTCGTATTTAATAGTTGTTGTGTATACAGTTTGTAATTTACATCTTCCGAAGTAAACTTAAACATTATTTATAACTTACGTGACCCAATATCTTTAATTTACCTACGAAAGGTTTTGAAAATACCCCAATTTGTTTTCTATGCACTTGCAAATTCCCACTTTTTTTAAGTAAGATTTAACTCCTGTCGTCTGAACTGTTCCTACATTGCTGGTTATAGAGATATTTTATGTCTGTTGGTGTTAAAGAGCAGCTAATCACTAAGACTTTTCTAGTAATGCTAATGAGTTGTAATTTACGGCTCATCTTAAGTTCGGCGTTCAATCCAGGTGGAAACGAGTATTAATCGACCCAAAGGTCTTTGCTTTCTATTTTCATATTCAGCATTCCTTTACATTATTTTGTTTTCTTCGCGAACTTTACTTAGCGCCTGGGTGATGTAGAATCATTACGCGAAATTTATTTTTCCTGCATTTACCAGACATTGTTATTTACATTCATCTCCTATATAAAATGGTAAAATGGTAACGATTTAAGTTTCGAACCAAGTTACTTTTAAATAACTAACCCGGAACAGTATTTATTTTTCTTAACGTGTCTACCATACAACTTGGAATAGATGTTGATTTATTATGAATGCAGCACTTGAGTGCAAATATATTGAAACGTGTTTTATTGTAACACAAATAATGAGTATGTCGTTAGTTAAGGTAAATGTGCGCGTGCTTTCAAAATACCTTACAAAAGGGTAAGGGACTGGGTTAATTAACCCTTTGCTCTCCGAGACTTTTCTTAGTATTAACTGCGAATTTTTATCCCACGATTTTTAAGGCTAATGTAAAATGTATTCTTTTTTAAATGCATTTTAGACTAGTCACCTTTGCCGTAACGTACACTTCACCATCTGCACGACTAAATATTTTTAATTTATTTCTGTTATCGATTCGGATAATGAGCCTAGCCTCTTTCGTGCGCCAATAGACTGTAAATTGTTAATAATGAAAAGGCTTCCCAAAGCTATTTTTAGGATGTGCCTATCTATTGGAAACTCAATCAGTTTACTCTTCTTTTAAGCATGCGTAAAATCACACAACTAAGCTGTTGTGTCATGAGAAGCCAATCCCGAGACAAACTGCCAGTGTTTCTTGCTTTTGGGCTCTAGATCATTGTTGAGGCAATTGACTGAATAAATATTATTTTGTGCATTAGAACACTGTCACAGAGCTTTCTGTACTTTTCGTTTTTCCGCTTTCTAACTTTGATCGGATGTCAGGAATTTGTGAATAGTATATTCTGAAATTATTTAAGGAATTCTGGCCTAATGTGAATTTTAAGAAATATTACAGTTTGCATAGGAATCATAATAAACTCTAAATATGCAAGGTTTATTATAAGTGATTCATCGGTTTCAATAGGCTTTATGTTTTAATGTACCTAACAAAATTAGTACTTTATGAAATAAAATAAAAAATCTCTTTCAAATTCTAGTCATGATACTGTACTATTTCATGCGCGTATCTCTTGTTACAACTCTCGTGATATCCAAGCGTTACGCTAATGCTACCCACACTTGTAACATTTTCCCGCTGATGGTCGCTAAAGCAGAAGTAATGCTGTCCTGGAGCTGTTTTAATGTTGCTAATATGGAGGGAATATTGATACTTTTTTTCATGCATTTTTAACATAGGAAAAAGGGAGGACTTTGATGGACACAAGGTTACCCATCTTCTCCATGTCAAACAATTCAATTATGTAGGAACTCATCATTCAGGTGGCGATGTAGCTCACTGCGTCAATGAGGTTAAAAATCATCTTGCTGAAATATGAAATTTTGTGAATCATTTTTTAGTTTAAGAAATAACCACAACTGCAACTTATCATAATACGACGCATCCTTCAGAGGGTTCTCGAAAAAAAAAAAGAAGGGCTTTTCTGTAAAATGGACAAGAAAACATTTTTGATAAATCCTGTTTTAGTTCATTAGATCATGTCTATTTTCCATTTCCTATATTTGGACATTTGAGTTGCAAATGAAATATCGCCATGCAAATGAAATATCGCTCCGTTACTGAATATTACAAGGGAGGCAAAATTATCGTCTTCTATGCATCTTACATGCAGTTTCAAATTTCGTATCTCTTGATATTTATTCTAAATATCTCTCTGTTTGGTTCTAAATGCTGCAAAATTTTCGAACGGTATGGTTTCGATCATATTCGCCACCGCAAAATCATTCACATTGTTGGTTTCGAAATACCAAATTCGCTGTTAGAGAGACTTGTTGATTTTATGGGCTGTACCTGAATTCTCTCCAATTCTCTGTACTGTTTCCTTAGAAATGCCTGGTCGTCCGATTTCTTGCTTTAATGCAATTCAGCGACCACGTTCTTGAGCTGTTGATATCATCACCAAATATTCGGATAATTTTGCTAATTCGTGCCACTTTGCCTTCAAAACGCGCGTTGCATTAACAATGGATAAACACTTTGCATACATTAAAACACAACATTCTTTCTGTTATAAACTCGCTGTTTTCAAACTGAAAGTCATATGTGCTAAAGGACTGTCGCAAGAAAATTTACACTCCAGAATTTAATGGAAGATATTTTAGCTCATCACGCGAATATTAAGAACACGTGTAATCCATAATTTGAAAGTTATGGGATATCAGAATCTGATTAATAGTTTACAATGTTCCTATAGCATAAAAATAAAGCCTGCTAAATAACTTAATTAAACCTTATTTTATGAAGCTAGAAACTCACTATAAGTTTCAGAAGATTTAATTAAGATCAGTAAATCTTTTCAGCAAACCACCATTTGAACTAATATTTAAAAGAAATGTGGTTATTATTTTATTTAAATGTCTTATGCTCTACCCTCCAACTGATCCTCATTATTTAGAGTGTACTCATTCCAATTACGGAGTCTCTAAAGAGTCCCGTATTGTTATTTTTCGACACTATCTCTCCGTTCTGTGAGGTAATTTGCGCTCTTGCTGCCTTTCTTGGATCTGGTAGCCGCTTCTCTGGAACCGCTTCTTCTTCTTCAGGCTCTCTCTCCGGAATCGAATCCTAATTCCCCGTCACCCGTTGCGACCACTGTAGGCGCGTAACCTACCATCGACAGTTGATAACGCAGACATTTGAACGATACGTCGTCGGGACTAGCCCGTACGATTAGCCTACAGTTATACAGAGTCACCACATAATACGGACACGAAGTCCGATTGGTTTTGGTCTAATAAAAGCGCTCGTCTCCAGAGGGTCGGGCTCTGCTGCATGTATTAGCTCTAGAATTTCCACAGTTATCCAAGTAGTAAGGTACGATCCAAGGAACCATAACTGATTTAATGAGCCATTCGCGGGTTCGCATTACAACGGCAAGTACTTAGACATGCATGGCTTGATCTTTGAGACAACCATATAACTACTGGCAGGATCAACCAGGTAGCATTTTTACCTTCACAGGTACGTTCTAGCTGCACGCAACTCGAAATCGCCAGTGATGATGCACACCTTGGAAATACGCTGGGAGCGGCTGTTCAACAACGGCTTCCTCTTTTATTTTACTCACACGGAATCTCGTGCTTTCAATAGCGGTACAAAACTTAATACGCCCTCTATGGCATCAGATCTGGGAGGTGAGCCCTTCCTGGACATCGAGAGGCTTTACTGCGTGGGATGCGGATACAAAAAAAGCCCGTGTTTCAGTTTTTATTATGTCTCTGCAGAGCGCAGTTATGGCAGGGGCCAAACTGCTCGCAGATGTGCTTCGGAAGGTTTCGATCATCATCATCGAAGATGAGGGGAGCCCTAAGAATTGTTATTTTATTTAAATGTCTTATGTTGTATATCTATGGAACTATATTATCACTCATTGTAGAATTTTAAATTTCCAAGATTTATCAAGTCATTTTCTTGAACCTCTTATTTGAAACTAGAACTCCCACACAAAAAATCAAATAACAGCAAAAATATGATTGATCAATAACGAAGAAATATTGAATTCTTTAAGTATTAGTGCGATGATAAGAATAGCCGTTAATACAATACACTCCCATAAACTATTTCCTTTTTGCGCTTAACTTTTCAAGTAGCAGTTTGTAGAAGACAGGCAAATTCTTTTTTTTTAAAATTTAAGCAGGTTTCGATATATTTGAACTTTGTATTTTTCAAAATTCAAAGTATAATGAAACCTCCCTAAGATGATCACTAGCAGTCCTGAATGATCTTCAGTGAAGGTGGTCGATTAGACAAAAAATATTCAATACCGATGTTTCCATTCTCAGGAACACTGACCAATTTTGGAGTTGATCGTTTCATTGCATTTTCTTTGACTTACTTTAAGAAGGCTTATCAGTGGTGAGTCTCGGTTTGAATTCATTAAACCTCAATAAGATGAATGCGTAGGTTTTTGTAATTTCTGTGACGTAAACTCCAACCAGTTTCCTTCAGAAATTCCTCTACGAGAACGTTTTCTTTCAAGCTATCCAATCCAAGAGATAATTTTATTGAGTGCGTTTACGTTTTGTAGTATGCTTAATCACTGGATTTTCTGCTTTAGTTGATAAAAACAAAGTGTATTTCCTACAAGATTCAAAATTCCAACACATTGATTTGGCAAAATGGTATACAATATATGGGTAAGAATTATATAGAGTTATCAAAAATTTCCATATTTATAGTATTGCACTCATTTTATGACATGTATTGCATCCTTATTGAGGTGATATAAGAAATATTCCAGAACTGTAAAGTTGTAAAGTTATTTTTTCCTGTCAGGTAAGTAATATGTTGTGCTGATACTGATGGCGTTATCGTCATCAAATACTTTCAAAGCTGATTATAGCGTGGTTTTACTTTGTTTCCTCTGCAAAACCTGTGCTGTGAAGCACTTCTGCGATTGTCGCGTGAAACGGAAAATGAAAACATGATGCTTGCTTCCGTAAGAAATCTCCTAATCCAACGGATTCTTTGCGTTTCCCTATGGTATTGAAGCACAAGCTGGACTTTCTTAAGGTTGTAAAGTGTTGTGAAGCACAAACTGGACTTTCTTTAAAAGGAAGATTTTCTGCCCTATAAACTAGGTACGTGTAATTTTTTGCGCTTTGATTAATTAAAATTTTTCAGCTTGGATCACTGAAGAATCTCTGAAAAGAATCACGTTGGATGACATAAATTGTATCTGGCTATTCTGTGCGTCAGACAATAGATGTAACATGATTCAACAATGACATGAGACAAGTTTTTGTCACTGGCGGCAATTCTTTTAGAGTTAAGTATCGTACTGTCCAACCGTCGAATAGAAATATTTTGATGATGTTATACAGAAACGGAAAAATACTTATGTACGAAGCCACAAATATTACAATAAAGAAAGTCAAATATCTGTTTAGTATAAACATTGACTTATATATCATAACAATAAATGTCTTTTAGCTAGAAGTTATACTTCCTTCGAACAATTTGAAGTGACAGTTAAGACCAGATTATCATAAAGCATTCTTGAGATTTCTTCATTTTTAACATTTATAATAAAATTAACAAACAAAGAATTCTTCGCTGTTAAACGAATGCTAATTTACAATTCAAAAGAAAATAGACTTTTATTTCTACTGCAGGATGAAATAATAATATGTATATGTATGACATATGATTCTCTTCCTACCCTTTTCCCCACAAAGTTCAAAGCCTCTGGTATCAGAATACCAAATCGAGAAATTACGTTTCTTACATAACATTGCTAAACCTCCGTACGAAATGCCATACATAGATTCCAAATTTACGTCTGAATGCTTTTTTATTCAAATTTAAACTATTTGATTCTTTCAACAACAGGAAGTGCTATTCTTTAAAATATTATCTAATGCGAGGTTTGTCTTTGATTTTTTTTTCTATCAGTTTCATCTAACCTGAATGGAATCTTTTACTTCATAAAATATATACCTGTGCTACTTTCATATGTAATGAGGGGTTCTCTGAGTAAAAGAAAATGAGAATTTGTATCAGAAAACAATATACCTTTTAGTGCATACAAGCAGTTTGATTTGAATAACTTAACAAAAAATCCAGAAAGTTGTTTCAAGGTGTAGCGAAAGTATTTATCTGAATTTTTTATTAGCTTGGGTTTAAAAAACATAATGCGTTTCTACGTGTTCAAATTGCTCGAAATTTTGGAATTTTTCCAAGCATGACTGCTGATTTCGTTCTCATATCCTTTCATAAAACTGTAAATGCAATGACAAGGGCATGGAATACTCCATTAGCTGTCATTTTTAGCATTATTATATTGCCATTAAGTACTTATTAATGGAGTAGTTTATTCAAAGTTAATATTTCTTAGGCATGCTGTTTACAGGAAACTTTCGGCTTGCTTAGAGGGATAGACGTACCACGTGTCTTAAACTGCAAGAGAAGACATAAAATCACTTCCCCCCCCCACACGCACACTTTCGCTAATGATTAACATTTGTGTAGATCTTTAAGTTAAAAGAAGTAAATTTTGCAATACTCAGCGAAAGGTGAATTCCGAAAATTTCGAAAATTAGCCATTTATGGGAATTAAAAATCTGAGTTACATTTTAAAACATTTTCCGCAGAAGCAAGCCGAAAGCGAAACTGAGGTAGAATCTTAAACCGCAAATTGAAAACTTGATTTTTTTTAAACATTTTAAGAAATTTTTCTTTATTAAAGCCTCTAACCACCGTTTTGGATTTATAACTTAGAATGAGAATTAAAAATCTAAAATTTATTATGACAGTAAAGCAGTCTCACAGCAAGCAGACTAAGAATTAAAGAGGCTCCACAATTCCAACACCACGACAAGAAAGACAATTTGATCAGCATTGCAGGTACCTCTGGTTATTATTTAAAAAAACGAAAGAGCATTCCTTCATGCTTGTTGTAACATCACGGATGGTACATCTTAATTCCTCTTGAAAGTAGACGTATAGTTTCCTAATCATTTCGGAATCTTGCTGCTGAGTTCAAGGAGATTTGGATATAATCTAAAGTCATGCTTTCTTTTCAGTTCTGCTCCAAAATCTTTTACTAAATTTGGCTTATTTGATTATGGCAAAGCACATGAGGCCTATCTGCCTAGGAGAAGGGGTGCTTTCGTGGAGGACTTTCTAAGGGAAACTGGCTCGTATGACATCACACATGGGGAAAACCACGAAAACACTCATACAGCCAGCCCATTTGCCTGGATTTGAGCCCCAGACCGAAGTATCAGTGTTTAGTGACCTTTACCATTCGGCCGCTAGTAAAGCCGCTAGCCTTTTACTAAAAAAGGGCTGTAACAGTTATATTCCGCTAATAGAAAGACGCTGTGAAAGAATAAGCTCTTTCTATCAGAGCACTGGCTCACCTATAAACCGAGATGTCCCGTTTTGGTTCCTCCCCAAGTAATCTTTAGTTTATGCTTAATGATATAATAATGTTTATGGGAATAATCGCCGTGTGATTTTCTTTGATAAATTAACTAACAAACCTGCGCACACATGCAATTGACTGGGCTTTTTAAAAAATTTGCAGAGATACGTTTTGTTTCGTAAAGAGGCAATGACCTTACTGTTAGAATATCAAAACATGTTCAAGGATCTCATTATTTTAATGATGCACTCACTTCCGAAAGTTAAGCATGAAGATATAAAATGCAAAAAATCAACAAATACTGCTTTGGTTGACACAAAATTCGGCAGGAAAGTAGCATATATATTTATGCATAAAACAAAATCAATAATTTTATACAGAAATGAAAACAATATTAAATTTTTGTAAGTTATCAGATAATGACATACTGGAGACTTAAACAGAATTATGTATAGTGAAAATAAACAGCATAAAATGAAAAAAAGGGCATTAATAGGGTATGTGATCCCCCCTCATCTGTATACAAAGTTTACACCTTGTGACCATGCTTTCAATTAGGTGGTCAACCGCCGCAGAATTAAGCAATCGCCATTCTTCTTGTAGAGCAGTTTCCAGCTCAGTAAGAGTGGCTGGAGGTGGGAAACGTGAGCATACAGCACGGCCGAGAGCATCCCAAAGATTTTCAATGGAATTAAAAACGGGCGAATATGCTACACACGCGCAATCCCTTCACTCTACAGGTAGTCATCGACGATGTCAGCTCTATGAGGACGTGCATTATCGTCCATTAAAACAAAAGTAGCGCCAACTGCTGCAGCGTACAATCTCACAATGGGTTTTAGGACTTCATCTCGATACCGGATAGCCGTCAAAGAGCCTCTTTTAAAGATGTGCAGGTCGGTGTAGTATTCTTATGAAATCCCTGCCTGCACCATAATGCTTCCGCTTCGGAATGCGGGATCTTCGGTGATGTTTTGGGACTGATTGCGTGTTCGTTGTTTACGCCATATCCTTACACGCTTGTCATCTGGCTCCAGGGCAAATCTTGACTCATCAGTAAATATTACATTGCCCGAGTCAGACACATTCCAATTGACTTGTTCCCGGCACCACTGTAATCGTGCCCCTCTTGATTGGACGGATAGAGGAACCAAAACTGGAGGTACCCGGGCGTACAGTCCACTCATATGTAATCTTCGGCGTGCAGTAGTTGCAGATATCGTCTTACCAATGGACGCTGCAACCATAGATGTCACACGTGTGGAGGTCGCTCTGCGATTCCGCTTGGCTACAATAGCAATATATCGATCTTCCTCAGGGGTTGTAACCTTTGGGCGACCGGCTACGGGCCTTCGGACAACTGTCTGTGTGTTTGGAATTGTTTCCATAAACGTGAAATTACAGAATGATGAACGCCGAAGAAAAGAGCAACATCTGTGATCGACTGTCTTGCTTCAACGCGCCCCATAGCACGCCAGCGCTCAGAATCTTCCATTCGTCTTCTGGAAGTCATAGAAACACGTATGTCTTGAAAACAAATTGTAGGAAAGTTTTAAACACCGTCTATCAGCACTTACAGTCAACATCTGTAACCCTTCATAAAGCTGGCTTCTTATAAGACTGCCTTTTTTTGCATATTTCTTGACATGAAAGCGCGATTGGCTGTTGCCTAACATATTTGCATATTTCCATCTACCTCTGCAGCGAATTGCATCCTCTTCAATTCTGATTGGCTTCCGGAAATTAGCATTTTCCTCTCCGTGCTTAACTTTTGGAAGTGAGTGTATAATTATTTCAATCTTCTCTCTTCTGGTGTATAAAGTTTCCGTAGCTTTCTTTCAGTATAATTTAAGTCATTAACAGCATGAAAAGCAAGAATTCCCAACTTCTCTTATTTTGTATACTTTTCTGTGCCAGCTACATAAAAATATCTGATTTATTTTTATATATCAACCAAATGTATAAAAATATATGTTTTTATATTATAATATAAAAATTATATTATAATATTAAAACAATCTGCGCATTTTACTATTAATATTTTTAACATTTAGGGTAATCACAGGCACTATGTGACTATAACTTATTTCTCCCACCTTCTTAGCATGCCTTCGTGATGTAATGGTCAGCACACTCGGCGCGTATTCGAGAGGTCCGAGGTTCGAGTCCTGACGAGAGCATTGCTCATTTTTCACGTCTCTCAGCATCAAAACTCCTAATGTCTCTACAGTGGCGCCCGAACTAAAAAAGGTGGTGGATGATGATTCTCAACCACCAGGGTTTAGCGATTGGGTCCCCAAAACCCCAGTCGAGCTTTAAAAGGGGGTCTATATAAGATATTTCTCCCGCCTTCTTAGCATGCCTTCGTGGTGTAATGGTCCGCACAATCGGCGCGTATTCGAGACGTCCCAGGTACAAGTCCCGGCGAGGACATTGCTCATTTTTCACGTCTCTCAGCATCAAAACTCCTAATGTCTCTGCAAGGCTATCACCTTCTGTGTAAACTAAAGTTAAAGAAATCGTGAATAGTTGATTCGTTGATCAACAGTCGTTTTGATACATAAAACACTTTCAATGAGTCTTGTTTTGTTTCGGGAGCTGATTTTGACTACCGAATCAGAATTTCTATACATAACCTCACTTTTATGTAACAGAACGTTTCACTAATGCTATTGTTCTGTGCCATAGGTCAATTTGACTGTCTTCCTCATATTCAACGTAGACTGTCTCTAGTCAGTCTGACTAAAATAATTTCATTTGCTAACTTAATTCATCAAAAATTCAGTCTGAAATATTGGAGTCAATATCAAGGGGAACGAATCTGTTGCGGAAAAGCATAAAAGCATAAGTTTAGAAAAATAAAAAGTTTCGTTAGAGGTAACGAGAATATTACTTGTTATTATGCAAAAACGATAATATTGTATGCTGCAATAATGTTGATTCATTTTTTTTGAAATTTTGAGGCACTAAAACTGCTGAATGAAGTTTGATCATAGATTACTCAAAAATGAGCTTAAAATCAAATAGTCCTGCTTTACAATGGAAATGAATATCTGTCAGTGCTATTTGCTTATGCTGCATCCATAAAAGAAGCCTATGAACACCCCGCCCCCCCAAAGAAAAACTTCTGTTATGTTTATAATTTATGAAAATTGCATACAGAATACGAAATATAAGCCTATACTAGAATTAATAACTTAGATATAGGAAATATACTAGCTTTTGTGTGAATGGCGTAACAATAAAGGAGAAGTATTATATAAAAAAGTTTGACCTCAGAAAGGTTATTGATTCCAGGAATTAAAATTATTGCTACTGAGGTTTAGGTTCTTGTCACCTTCACGTTAAATTAAGTTAAACTAAAAACTTCGTGAAGTTAAGAAGTCAAAACCAAGCATCTTCCCTTTGTCTTCAAATTACGGAACTTAAAAAGTGAACTTTAATTTGGAAATACTCCGAACAGGGATAAATCTAATGCATAGAATTCCTTTAAAATGCTTTAAAATGCAATGCAAAACTTCTCAGTTACTATAAAAACAAGAAATTTCAAAGAACTGCGTAGAGATATCTGGAAAACTATAAAAAAAATATGATATCGAGTTGCTCAAGATTTATTTCCAGATATCCTATTTTTGATTTCTCCTCAAGAGAAATTATAAGTCATGGAGAACATTTCAAACAGGATACGTATTTATCCGGAAGATAAAAGTATAGAGAATATTTCCGAAAAGATATGTTTATACGCCAGAAAATTAAAAACAGATAAAATTTCCTATAGCATACGTATATAATGGAAGCATGTTACGAAAAGAATCCCGAATTTTAATCGACTATTATCGTATTCTAGGAAAAAGATGTACAGGATGTAAAATAGACTAAAGTTATTGTGATTGTTTTCCATAAAGTAATTTTTACTAATTGTATTGCCTTATCCATGCATAAAATAACGATACTTTGTGTACAGAACATAAAATTAGTTACTCAAGAACGATTCCCTTGGTAAAATTATGTAACTAGACATAAAATCAACGCGAAAAGCAGTGTCAATGAAGCCTATGTAGTAGATATATAAGTTAAATTTTATCGTTCAGCATCATTTGTACCTGTAATGCCAAATAAATAATGAGTTTGAAAGAACTCTTACTTTACTCAAGTGCTGTCAAAAGCAGTTGGTCAAAAATAAGTCTAATCTAGATACTGCTAGATGTTTTTGTGAAATCTATTATACCTCTGGCAGGTGTTTTATGAAATCTTTCGAACTCTGTTCAGTTTTCAAATATCTGCTAGATCTTAGGTTCTTCTCTCCTGTTTTTATTCTTAATTTTCCAAATAAAATTGAAACTACTTCTGCTTTTGAATATTTATTTCGATTGCTGCCATCAAATTATTCTAAATTACAATTCCCTAACCATCTGGATGCTTTGTAAGTAACTGCTGAACATTTTATTCATTTTCTTCCCCCCCCCCCACTTTTCGAAGTAAAGCTGTTATACATTGCAACATTGTGTTCAATTAGATTCCTATTATAACAGATGTATATGTGTTATTTGATTTCAAATGATCATTTGCAAAGTAACTATCACGTCTTCCCTACCAAATATACTCATTACTGTTTCTTAATAGTTATAATCCATACTTAACTCACTCACATTGCCTGATAGCAGTGTAAACAAAACAGGTGCGTAGTAGCCGAGAGGGTCCACAGCTTCACGATATATCTTGTGAACGCTGCTGAAATTAATTTCGGCTCCGTGCTTCATTTACGTTCATCATGAACATTAACATCCGCACGAAATGCACGCCTTTGACCACTCCACACCGCATCGGTTAATAGAATGGCAAGCGTACTTACATCCGGATGATGTTTCTATTCTATTTCGCATAGGGCCTTGTTGGAAAGAAGCTGAGTTCCTCCCTTCCTTATATTAATGAAGAACTCACGATTCAGGAAGAACGGATAGATCCGGCATATAGTAAAAATGAGATAAATGTTTTGCATGCAGTCTTGGGATGTGCAAGCAGTATTCAATTTGCAGGATTACGTTTCTCAGAAATCACAAAATGGGGGCGGAGCAGCGCATACCGAAGTTTTTCTTTACTTCAAAGGTTTTCAATATCCAAATACATGACTAATTTTTCTAAACCTGACCATACCGAAATATTTTATAACTGCTTTCTGTTACGTAATGAGCACATTGCATTTCATATCTATGTTTATTTATAACTTATCATGTATACACAATGAAGTCTTATCTCGTAATTCGCTCATTCGGTAATTGAAGCTTCAGTTATCCACGGTTTACAACAGGACAAAGAGAAAGACCATTTTAAGCTCCTAAATGCAGTCTGTAACTAAATGAAATAAAGCAACTCAAACATACCAATAGTATCGTCCCCCTCAGTAATCATAACCACGAGGGTCTACATGCTCATTTCGAAACTTTGTAACAAAACTCGCAAGATCAAATTGATCTTTGATAATCTTATGTGTGTCCTTAGCTTATGGTTACCTCTTAAGTCATTCCTCAGATTAGTCGTTAAATTATCCCTGAGATTATCCTCCTAGTTGTTCCCTATATTCAAGTGTTTCTTTGCTTACAACATATTCCTTCGTGGCTATTATTAGGAGCGTTACAGCATGAAGAGATCGCGGCTGTCGGTGGACTTACCTTTCTTTGTTTCCAGTGAAAACGCTTCTCAGTTAACTTTGCCTCTTTCTTCTTAGTGTTATTACTGCCGCTTTGTTGGCAAAACGAGGATTTGAGGATTTCCGTTTCTACCGTCACCAAATATTGCTATTCTTTACACTATAGAACCTAGACATCTTTCTTCTCATTAGTATTTTACAGATTAGGGTAAAATGTTAGAATTTCTTATTTCCCTTCTCATTCATGATTTATAGATTAGGTTAAAATGGCAGAATCTCTTATTTCCATATGTGTAAGAAAGGTTAGATTAATGCTATTTAAATCTAGCAAGGAACAGGAGAGCTATCTTCTTAAAGAAAAAAGTGCCTTCGAGGAATACTTTGTTAGAAAAATTGGCTCGTAATTAAGTTGCGCATGGCTTAAACTACGAAAATTAACCATCCAGCCGATTCTCCTGGGATCGAATCCGGGTCGAACACTCAGATTAATTACGTATTTTTTCCCATTTTTAATTCAGTCTTACTTAACAGCTTTTTTAGTCCTGGTTCTTACTTGAGAAAAAGACGAAACACTTTCGCTTCTATTAATTATTGTGAATTGATAGGAATTTAGTTTGTTTCTTTTGAAAAGTCAACTCATTCCCAGTCAATGGCGATAATTACTTAATTTGTTGGTTACATTTTCGCTTTTAACTATTTCATTTTAGTAATTCTAATTTAAATATGCTAATGAGTTAATTCATAGAATTCTAACTATTGTTTTCAAAGGAGATAATATATTAAATAATCTACTAGAAAATAAATTATTATATACATAAAACATTTAATTAAACAAAATAACATTGTTCGGAAACATTAGGTATTATTTTACTTAAAAAGAGAAGTGAAATATTGCTTTGAACATAATTAAAATTGCCTGTCTAAAGCTGCAATACTTAAAGCATTATTTTGAGAACGGAGAATTCATGGCATAAAGTCTAATGAAACGATCATGAAATTCTTCTATGCGGCTGAAATACTCCTGACTCTGACATGATACTGAATGCATTGCTGAGAGTAATTAAGTGCTTTGTTATGATGTTTTGATGCACAATGGATCCACTGGGGTATGATGCATTAGAATGCTTATTTCTGTGAATACTGATAAGTGAAAATTTTGTAAAACTGGTTAATTTGACTAACCTTACACTTACAGCTAGCAGCTCCCTTCTTAGGGTGTAAATTCGTCTCGTGATAGTTGCTTTCATCCTGAGAAACCCTTTCTTATCAGGTGTATTTTATATGCCATGATTTCTACTGGAGGGGGGGTCTATAGAACAGATCTAGTTTGAGTAGACATTCGAATGTAATACCACTTCACCCCTTCTCTCCAAAAACACAATAACACCAAAATTTATAGACAGACTGTAAAAAGGACGCGAAAGCAGGACAGATTCTCCATGACACTTCTCACATGCGGTGAGATACGATCCTGCAGGTCTACCAAAGTTGTAATACTGTCACGGTGAATAATATTTACCGTCAGAGTGTTATGTACGAAGTTCTTCAAGTTGGACCCACAGCCAGAAATCGTGAGTATGGAGTTTTGGGCGAATTTTCGAAAATCGCTCTTTTTTTTCCTCTTATTTGAGGTCCCTTATTTTATCAGGACTGAGTGTTCTGTGCATAGCCTTAGGAAACATGGTAACGTCTGTAATAGGGTCCTTATCCTCAAGTCTCAAGTCCTGAACTGGAACAGTGAGCTGATAAAATGTTAGCTTTGTTCTGATGTAACTGCTGTGCTGGAGAATAACTGCACGTGAAAGGGATTTAAAATCCTCTTTTATTAAATCACTATTATTTACACACTTCCGAACTCGGGAGAGATACAGAAAGTAAAAGACCGCACTTGGGCCTAACTTAACAATCAAATAAATTTACAACTAAACCTAAAATAGAAATGTAATTCAACTGTGCTTCGCAGAGCAAATCGCGGAGTTTGGCCTCTCACTAACTGATGCGTAGCAAGATATACTAATACCAGCGCACTTCAAATTGCTTCAATATGCAATCATGTAGCAAGCACTATGGCTTATAAATTTTAACTGCTAGCTGGTCAGGCGAACGTTGAGCAGAATGACCGTGATCTGAGACTAAAGTTCTCTCACTGAGAGGTTTCTACCTCTGGTTTAAATAGTACTTCACTGTACTTCAAAATTAGCATAAGCTGAAAACGCACGCTTCTTCTGACGGGAAGTTGAAACAGAGAGGAGATAGAAAGATTTAAATTAAAATAAAACTTGGTTAGTTTAACTAAAACCTTACAATTTTAAAACTTCAACATTAAAATGTATTTGAAAGAAAGTTTAGACATTTTCACAGATTATAAAACAAACTTGTCACCTCTTTTAAAAGAAGAAGGATGAAAATATATTGATTGGACTTTATTTATATTTAAAAAAATATATACTATATGCTGCAATACGTAGTCGAAAGCGAAGTAATCAGTTCTTTCAACGTAGCTTAGAAACATAGTTTCAAGGTTATGATGTCATAACATCCCATTATTTTACTTTCTTTCATATAAATTTCTCTAATATTGTTTTCATTTATTTATTTATTAGTCTGCTTCCTTTGCTACAAAGAATTATTGCAAAGAAATTAATTTTACTGCAGATGTCTTCTACCATTTTATGAATGCTATTTTATTCCCCTTCTTTTATAGATAGATTTTGCATTTACTATTCATTTCCTTTTATTAAAACAACAGAGTCCGAGGATAGATTAGCGTTCGAAATTTTTTGCAATGAAATCTACTGGGCCATTTTAAATTTTTCCTATTTCATAGATTTATAAATATTTTCTGAGCATTTCATTTCAAAAGCTGATTTTCTTAATTTTTGAATTTTGTATTTTAAATTGAATAAAATACATGATACTTTATTCAAGGATCCTTAAGACTATAACCACAAAAATATGTATTTGCTGTAAAGATATGAAATTTTTAAAGATTTTAAAAGAAACTCTTCACTCTCCTTTAAAAATAATAATGATAAAATTATGCTACTCTCTGTATATTTTTTAAACTATCCACCTTTTTATAAGCTTTTATTTAATTCCCTCACGGTGTTTGCCAGTATGGTTAAAACTTTACCATCGATTTTCATATTATTTCTTGATAAACTAGGCAGCTCAGATTTTGTACATACACCCCATTGTGAGTGACAATACAATTGGGAAAGCGATTTTTTTAAAATTATATTTAGATTTTTTTAAATTTAATGTTGAAACTATTTTTCGCAACTGAACAAACTAAAACTCTCAGAAATATACCGGCTACACAATAAAATTGTGCGAAATAAAAATTTTTAAATGAAATTTATGTGACAATTGTAAAGTAATTTCTATTTTTTTAACAAATTTGCGAAAATCGCTGAATCGCTTTTTTAATGCAATTATTGGAAGTAAAAAAAGTGATTATTCATTCTTGAAAAACGGATTTTCAATTAAATAACTTTAATTTTATTGATAACACGTCATTGAGACTAAAAGATGAAAATTTTAAAAAGTTAAAAAAGGGGGTTTTATGAAATAACTTCTATTTAAAAATCATAAAATAATTTATAAAGATAAAAAGATAATTTATAATACAGTTAAATCGAAACAAGCGATTAAATAATTCTCTTTATTCATATACAATTTAGTATCACGAATAATGGAGGAACGTGGATGTCTTAACATGGAAATTTAGTAATCGAATTGCAGTGTGAAATGGAGAAGCCAATATCTCTTAAGTTTATCAAGGGCACCCCACTCTATTATTATCCAAGTTATAAAATTATAAATGGGTTTTGTAAAGATAATTTTTAATCTCTTGTTCCCTTTAAACTATATGACAAATAATGTTTCTGCTTTTAGTTTATCAATTATTTTTTGAGTTTTAAATAAAAGCTTATTTTATAAAAGAAAACTTTTTAATTTAATAGATTCTTGTTTCTTTCTGTTGTGCAGTAAAGTGAGCAAATATTTCGTGTCAGTCTGCTTACTGCTTATAGCGACAGAGTACTCCAAACAAGCCAATTTTTAAGTATGATCTCATTGTCTCGCGTATTCTATGAAGCAAACTTTGGCTAAGTTTGGTTCATAGAATACGAGATACTTTAATTTCCGAGTTTTAAGTAAAAACATAAACTTGATATGTAAACTTCAGGGTTTGAAAAACTTTCACAAATGTTTTATTGTTAAATTTTGTATGCGTGATTATTTTATGACTGAATCTACTTTTCTCCGAAAAACTGAGCTGCACAGTTTGATTCAATTTTACAGTTTCCTATATTGACATATTTTAAAGTTAAGTCCACAGTTATTATCGTTTACTCATATGCATTTTTTCTGTATTATTACTAATATTTATCCTCTTTTGCTACGTTGGTTTCGTACAGTAAGATCTTAGAAGTCTTTCTTCCCGTTTATAATATTTTTCTTGTCATTACTCATTTTTATCTTAGTTCCTTACTTCCTTTTTCCATATCAGTTTTCTGTTTTGGATATCAGTTTTTCATACCTTTGTTCTTTAGGAATCTGTAAGTTCAGTGTCCATAACCTGCGTGCTACTTATAACGCTTGTTCTTCACAGTTTCAGCATTTTTTTTCTCTTTCGTGGCCTTGTGATACGCACTCATCAACAATCAAACGAGTAAACTAGGTAAATAATGATACTTCCTTCCCATATTCGATGGCAAGCACGGAACCAACTGAATGAATGGAATTTACGTTGTTTCTTTTATACGCAACATAAAGACGAACTCCGTGCTTTTAGAAAGCCCTAGATATTCCACCCCAAGGCAGATATCAGTAGCAACATTTTTTTAACTGAACTCTCCTCTTTTGAACTGTAATGTGAATGTTTGTCTCTGTTGAAGACACGCAAAATTCTAATCAAATGAGACTGAATCTTGTAAGACATTGACTTATTTGTATGACCCCCTTCGCTTTGTTTTTCTTTGGAAAAAAATAACAAGCTCACTGCCTTAGGCTCTCAGGGGAGTACAAAAGTGGACAAAAGCAGTATTCCAGGAAAAAGCCATTACCAAAATACACGGAAAATGTCTTCTTAGAATAAATGCATTTAAAAAAATGGTCCCGCTGTTGACTGAATATTATCTTAAAGACGGAATCTAATTCTGGAATTTATGAGTATTGGTTTTGGAGAGAAAATTTTAAACACGACATAAAATTCATTGTAAGAAAAGACTGCTAGTTATTATTTAGTTATTGAGTGAATATTTCTGATTTTCTACGTTTCAGACCAAAATTGTTCTAGACCAAAAGTATTGGTCTCTGTATTCTGAATCACAAAAATCTAATGGTTCTTTTGTGTCTGAAGATACTTGCGGTCCTGCGGCTCTTTCGCCGGATACAAACAGTATTCTTTGCAGTATTTTTTCGAGTACTGTGCATGTTATCGATTCCGAATTTGCTTCTTCTGCGAAGTCACTGTCGCTTTCACATTCACTATCTATTATCCTGACTCCTTGCCTTCTTATACCTCTCACTTCATCGCTATATTCAACGCTGCTTTTCTTTTCTTAACGTCTCTCTATTGTCAAGTTACGCGTAGACGTAATTTCATTCTTCATCAATGAAAAATCGATCTCATCTTCGCTTGAACTCATTCCTTCATCGTATTTCATGCTTACTAGGCTCCGTAACTTTAAAAATAATATTCCTATTGCCACGACTGTCGAGTTCGACTTAACATCGAAGACGAGTGTGTAACAAAAAATTTAAAAAATGTATTTAAGATTAAAAACTGGCAGTTGTTTTATTAGTTTGTTCGATACACTCATGAAATGATATTGGCCAAACCAAACCTAAATAAACGCCGTTACCGCTCAAATTATCGCTTCAAACCGAATGGTTATCGAGAATCACCACCTCTTGAGTTACCGCATCAAATCAAGTGGTGACCGAGACTCCCCTCTCGAGTGCAAAGGGTTAAAATTGTCTCTATTAATCGAGTTTTCGATTATCCGAGGTGATTACCGTTCCAGTGGCCTCGAATAATCAGGTTCTACTGATTGGCGACGGCATGGCTATGGAGGACCTTTAGCGATATGGTGTATTTCGTGCGAGTGCATTTGACTGCTCTGAAAGGTTTCCAACATTTTTTTACGATTGGTGATAATTCCCGTGCTTTCTAATAATACATACCAAATTCATTCTTCTGTGTACAGTACGCTAAAAATTACGAGTGATTACCTAGTCAAAAACTTGAATTTTTTGCAATGATTTCTTTCATTTGCCGATAATAATCAGAAGTACGTGACTGTTCCATAAAACGTTTTCTGTGTTATTTTATACAAAGTAGATATTAATGCTGTGCCATACCATTCAAAACCAATATCGAATGCAAGTATGTTACCCTGAAATCTAATATAAATAGAACTAACATATTTGGATTTTCTGTTATCTTTATCACGCAAGATGAAACTCGATTCCTTGCTTGTCATTTCATCACTTTAGGAAATTCATCATTTTACTGAGTTTATCAAATCTTAGCATCTGTAAACACAGAACATCACGTTTTGGAGCGAAAAAAAATTATCACTGTTTTAAGCTTGGTGGTAAATACTGCGGATCATTTAAATGCTAATTTAAGGGTAAACCGTTATTTATTTTTCCTCTTAGCAAATTGAAATATGAAAGAAAATTAAATTAGCTCACGATACTTCGTATTACATTTTCCAACTTCCTTGGAAATACCGTCACCTGTCAAAGAACTTAAACTGTGCAAAATAATTACGAACCCTTTTGTTTAGACGAGAAAATGCTATCTCGATTTGTCAAGGTTATCTTGCTTGTAATCTTGTTCATTTTTATGTAACCTTGATAAGTTAGCGAAACGCAGTGCTTAATCAAATAAGTACATCAATTTCGATTTCCTTTATCTCGAATCATCTTAGTCCCAATCAGTTGGAGTTATCAGAGGTAACCCTGTATGAAGTACTGAGATCATTTGACTAATTAGAAAATAAATTATTAAAATATTAATTTGTTTTATATAGTAAGTTAAACCATATGAAACGAGATCATTTTGCGACTTATTTGAATGTTAAAAATCAAAGGATTTTGTAAGAAAATAAAATTGCGTTTGTTAGCTATTTATAGCAATCACCAATTCCTTAAGGATAATTGGTTGAGATGAGATCTGTGTTTTTTGTCAATGGCAGTACATTTAGTTGCAAGCTGGAAAATCTCCTGTTCAGCCTTCCAATTTATTTGGGATTACAACTTGTCAGGTTTTAATCCTTTTCAAAATTTTTGCCTTTTTGCGTAAAGATAAGGATTTTTCTGGGTTGTGAAAGAAATATTTATGTCCATTTGTAAAATTTCGTTTTTCTTGTATGTATTCTACTTCAGTGTATCCAATCAGAGCTGGGACAAGGGTGAGGCAAATAAGGCCCTTGCCTGAAGTGAACGGCTAGCTGGGGAGACAAATGAGCTGAGAAATTTTGAAATACATTAAAAAAATAAATAAATTATGATGGTCGATGTTCAGTTTTGAAATGTATCGAGAAGAACCTTTTTAAATTAATAAATTTAATCAATAAAAATGCGCTATATTCCTGAGCACTTTCGTACCTTGTATGCTTTTCTTTAATCAATTAACCAAATCAAATCAAAAACTTAAATAATTATTACTATTAAATATTTAAAATGGGATACAAAAGTCATTCTCCCATATTCTATATAATTTTCAACTCATTATTTTATATTTATACAAATTCCAAACTTATATAAGGCATCCAGTGATCAATCATTGCAACGGACTGAATCTAAGCAAATCGGTTAAAATTCTGTGTCTGCCTTCGTGGAATTTAACAATGCTAGAAAACAAAAGGTAAATAAAGCCTTGCAATTAAAAAATTTAAATATACACAAAGGCCTACCTCTCCTTAAACAAAAAGCTATTTTAAGTTATTGAAGTGAATTAAACATGCAATCATAATAGGAGGATTATCTCTTTTTTCACAGAAAATGAGAGAAAATATTATTGAGAAATTTGAAAATTTATTTTAAAGAGGATTAAAACACATAAGCAAGATATTATAAAAAGAAAGTTTCGTTTTAAAGATCATTAAAACATTTAAAAATAATTTCAAACAAAATATGAAGAGAAGTTAAAAAGAAAGCTTAATAAATCATACTGTCAAAAATCAATTCTTATCAAAAGAACCAATTTTTTAGAAAAAAAAATTGATACTAGAAATGAAAGAAATTGTACATATTTTAATCTCAAAACTAAAGTGAAGATATCAAAAATTATACGTGATAGCTTCCGATTTCCAGTTTCTATTACCTGGTGAAAAATTATTGCAACTGGATTTAGATACTCTGCTGGCCATCCAAAACGCAGCACGAAGAAGGACAAGAGATATCAAAGCCAAATTTACTTCAGAGATTAACATAGTATCAGAAGTAATTGATTTGGAAATGCAGCCTTCTTTGAGGTAAGAAAGACAAGAAAATCAGTAATGAGTGTTGCCTCCATGTATGTCAATAACCGCTGCTACACGCCGCGGCACTGAATGAAAGAATGTTTGTATGTGTTGTTGGGAAATGGCAGCTTATACTGCCTCGACAGGACAGGACAGAAACAAGCACAGGGGGCACCACGCCATCGCCATTGACAAAAATGGTATAGCCCCATGCACTACCTCTTTAGCGTACCGCCCCTTTCACGTGGGACCTGATAACAGTAAACATAGGACATAGCACTAATAACATATATAACAGAGCACAACATACTATTACAACATACTTCAACACATAGGCCATAGCACTAACATACTGTTACAGATTATTTACAATGCAAGAAGATATGTTCATTATAGAGCTTGTTGGTTTTGGCACCGCCCCTTCCACAGGGGACCTGATTACAGTAAACATAGGAAATAGCATACTGCCTCGACGCGTAGCCAAAGTTCATCTGGTATACTGACGGGTACGGTATGCCGGGCTAGGTATTCTCCAATCATTGACCAGACATGTTCGATAGGCGATAGATCTGTGGAATGGCCAGGCTAGGATAACATTGCAATACGGTGGGCTAAGAAGAAAGCTTGAACATTGCGTGCAACGTGTGGTTGCGCACTGTCCTGTTGAAATGTGGCTGCCGGCAAGCCCTGAAGGTAAGGATGGAAAACAGGCTGTAAAACCTTAGATATATCGCATTGGGTGTTAAGGGTACCGATAATGCTTACTAGATGAGTACAGGAATGGAATGCAATACTACCACACACCATAATTCCATGTGCAGGGCCAGTATGACGATGCATAACACAACAATCGAGCAGCCTTTTCTGCGGTGTCTCTAAACTGTATTCCGGCCATCGTGGTACTGCAGGCAGAAGGTTGATTCGTCCGAAAGCACAATGTCATGCCATTCGCATGTCCATCTTTACCGTTCAGTTCACTATTGCAAACACAAGCGCCTGTGGTTTAAATCTAAATGAAGCAATGGACGTCTACCTGACAGTCCATTGTTCTGTAAACGACGTCAAATTTATCGTGCAGACACCGACTGTTGTGTTAGAGATTGCATTCGTTATGATATGGTTGTGGATACAGTAGTGTGCTACATCAGTGTCATGCCTCCACGCCTGTCTTCCCGTCGAGAGGTGTGACGATGCAGTTGAAATTGCTGCTGCCGATTAGTTATATTTCCTTTTGCATCCATCGATTCCCATGACTGTTACTTGACTACGTCCAACTCGATGACGATTTGCCGCAAAGATAATCCACAATCTATCAATGCAACGATTCTGCCTCAATCGAATTCTGAAACATGCTCGAATGATGCTCGTGTTTTTCTACGAGGATACTGATGCTGCACACACAAAATATCTTAGGAGAAAACAATTCACTTTACTCAAAATGGCGATTTTTCCTCCCTTTATATACGGATTGTAAAGAGCGCTATCACCCATGCTGTGGTCATGAGCTGAAGTTGTAATCATTTGCATATTCCATTTTGGTATACACTTGATGCAAGCGTCTTGCTGTTTGGATGCTTCCTTCACGGTACTGTATTTTTGGATGGCCAGCAGTTATTTTAAAGGTTAGGCTAGGTTGAGTTTGATAAAGCACACGATTATTTATCTAAAGAGATGGGTGCTTCTGTATTTCAAAAAGGATCAACTTCTAACTTAGCATTTAAATATACAAATGATAAAAATACTCCAGATATTACAAGAGAAATACCTAATTTTGGAAACTATGCTATTTTAATAATTCCACTTGCTATGTAGAGTCGTTAGGATTTATTTGAAAGCAGGAAAGATGAAAAATGAGCAACGCCTTCGCCGGGAATCGAGCCACAGACCTTTTGGTTATGCGTCGAGCGTGCTGACCACTACACCACGAAGGCATGCAAAGAAGGCGGGAGAAATACGTTATAGCTAAACCAAAGATCTTTTATAAATTGTTCAGGAATATAGTTTAGTTTAATCCTATCTGAATTCAGAAAGGTGTTCAAAATAGTTTAACGTTGACAGTTAATATTGTTAGGGTAAAAGAAGCTTCAGAAAACTTAAAATTATAATAATAAAAAAATTGGGGGCTAAAAAATTTTCTAATATCTCTAATTTCCCTATAGAATACAAATTAAATAATCAAGTAGATTTTGAAAAAAAAATTCATTGTCCATTTCACTTGTTCAAAAGCAAGAAAAATTAAATTAATCCATCACTTTTTATATTATTTCGTGTTATTATGTGTTCATTCAAAAGATACTTTGTATTGTTTTCATTAAAAATTTGTAAATTATTATACGTATTAATTTTCTGAATATATGTCAGTCATGATCACAAATACTATGAGAGTTATGGTATGATTAAGTGTAGTTAAGGTGTAAGTATCTTCGCAATGAATATAAAAGTATAGAGATGCAGTTAATTTAATTATGTATAGGGGCGCGTATTTACTTCTTTGACTCAGGTGAGAAAAATATTTAGACACAGCCCTGTACATAAAAACTATCGCATGTTACACTTTCTTAATATAGAAGGAATTACTTATTATATGCTATTTTGTTCCTTGCATATACATTTCCTTTTTTTTTCTGGTAAAAATGTCATTTGAGACTTTTTGATTCCTATTAATGGAAAAAGTACCATTCATCTAAGCTCTTGCCACTGGCGTCTGTAGGAGGAAAGGCAAACAAGACATAACCTATTGAAAAATGAAAAATGTGTTTTGTAGTGATACAATGATGTACTCGATAATCGGTTTCTAATTCTCCTAAATTTAAATAAAATTGTTGTAATTATTTGTTTCCAGTCTTTACCCATCCTCTGAAAATGTTCTGATGACTCGAATGGTTTTTCGCCATACTGAAAGTTTATTAATTTCCTTAAGATTTATAGAACTCCTTAACAGCAACTGCTTCAATGCATTTGAATTTAAAATGAAGTTAAATGAATAATTATGTCAAAGTAGCACTCAAGGTTATCTGCTTATGTGAAGCGATGACTTTATGGAAAACTTCTTCAATGAAACTGGCTGTTACTTCCGCTACCTTTGGGGAACTCCACGTAAACGGCTTCTACACCAGAGAAGCATCCATTATAACATAAAGTATGTCGTTTCAAAGTTTCTTAATGGTCTTCTTGCTTTAACTTTTACGGAAAAAAAGGCTCGGCAGTACATCTCAGAAAAGTTTTAAAGAATGATTAATTTCATTCAAGCGGACAGGTAATCAAGATCAGAACCATAACCCAAAGTTTTTTTTAAATAATAACCAGATTTAATCGCTGTTCTGAAATATGAAGGCACTAAATATTACTTTAAGATCAAAATTAAATACAGTTGGCGAATTTCTAATTTAACTTCATCTGACTTGCTTCTAATTTCAGCTAACCATGCATTTTATTTCTTTTTTCCAATCCAGTTCCAGTTTAATAATTTCCAGTTAATAAATCAATCCAGTCAATTTCCAGTTTAATAAATGATTTCTTGACGGTTTTACTAGAAATTCGTAGTTTAGCTTATTAATTCTGAATTTTATTAATAACATTTCTAAGAATTTCAAAAAAAACTATTTTTTTTATTTGCGCGTTTTAAAAAATAGTTAAGATGCCAAAGAAATGTTTCGAACAATTTTTTAAAAAGACTAATTCTTTTAACATTTCATTCATTTGCGGATAAATTTTCATATTTGATATGGCAGATAATATTAAATATGAAAATTTTGAATTTTATATCTAGCCAAAACATGTTCAAAAGAAAGCAAGCATAAGAAAGGTTAAATTTGATTTTAAACAGGTGAGAGTAGTTGAAACAATTCCTTAAATATTTTCTTTAAATGGGAACGCTTTTCTTTAATCTTTTGAAATTGTGTGTTACATCAACAAAACTCCCAAGTTCTGTTTTCCTAGAAAAAGGAATGCTTTCGGGAATGACATTTTAAGGGAAACTGTCTCGTATTCGCTTTACATATGAGAAAAACAACGAAAGCTGTCATAGAGCCAGCTCGTTTGCAGAGATTCGAGCCCGGGTCTAAATACCAGTGTTTAACGATTTTGCCGCACGTAATATACCATTCTGCCGCTGGCGGGCATTAAAATTTTGTTGAATAAGCAATATTAATAGAGTCTTTATTTGTACATTATGGCATTTCTTTGTTAAGCGTAAATAGTGTAAAGAGAAAAATGTCAAAATATTGAAAAGTATATTATCGTAAATAAACTTGTAAAACTACACTATAAGCGTTGCAAACTGACATTAAGAAGTGCAGATAAAATTACTTTTTAATGGCTATTTCTTATGAAGATGGACAAAATCATATTAAAGGTAAATAAAAGATCTTATACTTCGCAACTGCCAACAACGTGATTTTTTGTTTCTGGTATTTGTTTAAGGACATGATTTTATAGCTAAATTATAATAGGAACAGCTATACTGAATATCGTCGCTAATCATTTTCTCTGATTATACACTCCTCAAAAGTGAAATTGCAACAACAAGAAGGAATGAGCGTAGCGTCATACAAATTGCAGAAGCTAGAGTTGTGAGGTGGATATGCAAATGATAAAAGTTGCGCACGCTTTGGATCACGTGGTACGCATATGTGGGCTATAAAGGTCGGCCACTTTCTCTTGTCATAAACAGCATCTGAGGGTTTACGAGCATTGGAGACCTTAGAAGAAGCATAGAAAATGCATCTGAGACGTTGGCTAGCACAACACCATCAGCTAACGATCGGGGAATGTGACCGTATTATCGAACTCCATGAACTTGTTTTGTCGCTGCGCACAATAGCTATTCGTGTTGGGCATAACCTGAGTACCATCCAACGTTGTGTCACACGATGAATTCAGAAAGGTGTACTTGCACGTCTAAGAGGAAGTGGTGCGCACAGGTGCCCGTCAGAGCGCATAGACAGGCGTATTCGGCGGTCAGTTATTGGAGACCCTTTCTCCACGTTACGTGACATCCGAAGCCGGTTGCCTCCAGGAGCAGGTAGATCTATGTCCACCCAAACTATAAGCAACAGATTGCATGAAGTACACTTGCGTTCACGGGTACCAGCCACAGGGGTACCACTGACTGCTGAGCACAAGACTAGACACCTGGTGTGGTGTCATAGTGCGTGGACCATCGAATGGCACGGGTTTTGTTCACCGATAAATCTCATTTCTGTTGTGGAGAAAAGATAGCCGTCGACGGATATGGCGGCGACCCGGAGAACGCTACGAAACAGCTTATTTTGCCGAGCGTTACACCGGTCCTGCACCGGGCATTATGGTATGGAGCGGCTTGATTTTTGATTACAAGACACCTCTGGTACACATAAATGACAATTTGACAGCGGGCCGCTACGTCACACAAGTTATGGAGCCTGTTGTTCTGACCTGGTTGCAGGGTGCACGCAACACAGTATTCCAGCAAGACAATGCCAAGCCGCATGTCGCATGGCGTACTCTTAACAACCTGACCGGATTTAACATCCTACCCTGGCCGGCAGCCTCTCCAGATCTGAATCCCGTCGAACACCTGTGGGATGTCATTCGACGTGATACTAACCGAGGACCACGGCCGAAAACCCTGGGTAATCTGCGTACAGCCGTGGATGTGGCTTAGCAAAGGCTACTTCAGGTAACCATCAATGAACTCATTGATACCATACCTCGCCGGATTGCAGCCTGTATCGCTGCTCGAGGTCGGCACATTAGATACTGAATAAATTGGTTTATAAGGATTTTATGTGCCTGTTTTTTTAATCATTTGCAAATCCATTTCACAACTCTCGATCCTACAATTAGCATAACGCTACTAGCATTCTTTCTTGGTGTTGCAATTTCACTTTTGAGGAGTGTATATAAAAGAACCACGTCATCTGGAAATCCGAGTGAAATCTCTTAGAAAATTGACATAGCCTCTTAAACCAAAAGTAAAATTATTATCATATTTCTTCAAGATTTTATACAGGTTTTCTTCCAAATTCTTTCATGTGATACAACAGTTACTGAATATATATACTTTTAATCGATACGTTATGGGCTTCAGCAACTCGAACATTGGTTAACTTAATGATTTTTTATTGTATATCGGCTAGGGGAATTCCCTGCTTTGTTGTCTGTCTTATTTTAAATGAAAATATCAATTATATTTTATTTTAAAATAAAATTTGCAATAATGTATATGAATAATTAATTGCGTACTAGAAAAGGACCTGCGAAATTAAACCCACCAGTGGTCGAATATACAAGTTTGCTACACACTGGTAGTTTGAGTCTGGTTCGAATTCTTGCGAAAGGACTGGCTCCATGTGTAACGTAAATACCAGCCACTTTCCTTTAGAAAGGTTCTTCATGATGATAGTAATCCCTTTAGGCTGAAAGCAGTAGCATGTTTCTTTAAATAGTTCCTCCAGTATATTCTTTTTATGAGGATGACAAATGAATGCAAAAAATATTTGCTTGCTATAATTTATGCATTCAGCATGTTTCACGTGTATTTCGCTAAGCGAATTAATCTAAATTAAAATGCTTTAATGATAATGACAAGCTTTAAATCTTAATTTATTTAAAATTTTAAAATATGCAAAAGTTGAAATGTATGCTAAAAAATAAATGTCGTAAGCTATTAACAAGAGAGGCAGTAAAAATTTAATTTGTCGGAAATAATGCGACCTTAAAATCTAAAGTTTCCGAAATACTTAATGTAAATCTAAATCCTTATGCCGAAAGAAGCTACCTGAAATACTTAATACAAACCTAAATATTTTTAAGAAGTTAATTAATAGTTATAACAATAATTAAATAGTAAATAAGTGTTAAATGAAGTTAAATAGTAGAAGACAGAACAATTTATCTAAATACTATGTTTTTATAAGTTTTACTGCAGTTTTATCTTACGAGATGTTTTACTATCCAAATGGAATAGAAGCATGACCGCGCTTAATTTTAAATTCTACCTTTTTACTATATCAGTATTTTCATTCAATATTCAATTATATTCAATGCTTTCCTCGAAATCTGCCCATATTTACTATAAATATGTATGCAGCCTTCGGTTTCCCACTTAAGAGTAGAACTGAGGAGAAATACCAGTGTTTCGCGACTTTAACTACTCGATCACTAGTCAGGTCGTACATAACAGATATGATAGAATGTAACAGATACTATCAGACCTTAAGATACTGTATCACTTTTACCTTAAATTCGCGCTAAAAGAAAAAAAAAAGTATTTACAGCAAAAGTCCAAAATTCTCGCACCCAATGGTTCGATAGAAGATAGAGTCTACGTAGAGAACTATAACTTTGGCCAAAGTAAATCAAAGAAATCAAAGCATACGAGCTCTATGTACCTAAGGGGGAGGATTTTTTTAAGAGAAACTGGCTTGCATTCACATTACATATGGGGAAAATAGCATAAACTCCATAAACTCACCTGCTTCCGAAGCTTAAGTCGCTGAACACTCGTAGTTCGGCATGGGTTCGATTCCAGGTGAGCTAGCTGCTTGGGCGTTTTCGTGGTTGCTCCCGTGTATAATGTGGATGCGAGCCAGCTTTCCTTAGAAAATCCTCCCCCAAGGCACGCCTCCAAGGCAAATAGTTCTCGTGTGATTTGCCATAATCAAGCAAACCAAACCAAACCAACCTAAGCACCCAGCTGGCCGGGATGTGAATCCAAATTAAACTAGCAACATTCTGCGATCTTAACTCTCGACCGCTCTTGGGCTCTTGCTATAAGATGGTATTTCTTTCGGTAAAGTTCGGCAGTTTCTTTTTTTCCATTTCTAGGTAGTCCTTTATTTAAAAATTCATATTTATATGTCGTTTCAGTTCTTTATTTATTTAAATATTTTTGAAAAATTGATAAATGTGTTGATAATGGAATCAAAAAGGAAACAGGATTCGTTAGTAGTACATCAAAGGATGGGATTATTTACTACACAGAGAACTAGAAAAGAGAAGAGAAGAATAGAAGCAAGTATTTTGTTGGAGATATATGGTTAGAACAAAGAGTAAAGCCCGGGCCACCTAGCGAGTAAAGCTCGAAGGAATATGGTATTACATCTTCCATTATTTGTGAAATCGAAAGCAAAAATTGAAACTTCAAAATTTCTATCGACTCTGCCACTTCTAAAACTATGGTTACTACGTAAACATAACCCATCTCCTCCCAAAAAAGTATGCTTTATTTATTGGATAACGAATGTGTCGTATAAATGATTCTATGAAGAGTGATATGACGGTGAGTCTATGACAGAATTTACGTTAATTGAAGAAGCTAAGAAATTTCGTCAAGAAAAGAAAGTTGTCAAAAGTTTGCTATTTGTTTTCAGAGCGATAGCGTCAAAATTTTAAATAATGATTTCAAACTAAAAACTGATTAAATGTAATTAAACTATCGGCAAATGTATTTAGTAATACATTTTCCTCGTTAAATATATTTACAGAGCTACTATATGAACTTTTTTTTAATTCCTCTATACATTTAATAATGTGAAAGAAAAATCATTTTGCTGCAAAATACAATTTCATTCCCGTAATCCGACATCGCTAAAGTCCTGTACTTGCTGGATTATCGAATATTTACGTAGTTTATTTTAAAGAATGGTATCAAGGCTATTTAATTACCTCCTTTGTAGAATACCTTACGAATCGTATCAGAGTCATATACGTATGAGACCATCCTGCATGCAGTCCTTCAGCTCATTTTTTGGGGTATTACAAATTTCAATTTTGTAAAGTCATCGCGGCTTTTACATAGCGTTCAGTTGTTTTAAGACAAAACGGTATTAACTGAAAATCGTTATATTAAAGTGCTTAAGAAAAGCACTTTATAGTAGCAAATAACTATTATAAATTTATTGTAACAAATTGTTTTAGAAATAAATTAGAATGTTTGATTTTTCCTTATGCACTTCCTCACGCAACTACAACTAGCACTTTGTTTGGTTTTCATGCTCGAACACTTCCGATGTTACCCCAAATTCGCCGTGTGATGTCCTCGAGCGATAAGCCCTTCTATTTCGAGCCCAGCTCTCGTTGTTCTTGGGATGATCTACTTCCGTCGTCCGTCGCGTCCATCAGTACGAAACAGGGAAATCAATGACAGTCTCACGAGGCTTTTCTTCTACAAGGAAACGAGTCTCATCCCGAATTCATGAAAGTTATAAAGGAGAAATAATAATAATAAAGCAAAAGTAAAAAAGCTGGGAAACAGACAGAGAAAGAAAACAATACTTGTTGGAGGGCAGGAGCGGGTTGTGGGTCAGAGGTCTCGGCGTGATGTGAGGGGTGAGGTAAAGTGCGCGATCCTCTGACCCTTTCCCAGGACTTCGCTTTCAGACCCGCCCACCTCAAGTCACATTCCAACGCGGAGAATCCTGCACGGAGTTTTGCAGTTGTCGCAGCTTCTCTTCTGGTTTAGAGAGCGGAGTTTTAGCAGTCAACTAGGCAGGTAAAAAAGGGGCGCGGCTTTTGGTGTCCTGCTGCAGCGGTCCCACCGTGATCAAACATTTTGCTCGAATGCACCCCCGTTCTTAAGATGTGGACGTCAGAACGAAAAGGCTATAATATACGATCTTGAAAAGGGTCGTGTAACCGTGGAATAGTCATATTTGTCGAAGATTTTTACTACATTTATATTTTTAAAAATTTAAGTCCATAAATTTTAATTAAATTTTCCATATCCTCGCGAATTAAATATTACTTAATTTTTCTTCTCAGTTTTTACTTAACATATATGTGATTAATTATGTGGCTAGAAACGTTTGTAACAGGGGTTCCCAAACGGGTTGGTATTGATCTCCTGGGAGCCGATGAAATTTTAAAGGTGGCCATTGATGATCAAAGGCTCGATGGGGGTTCGAATGTTAATCAGTTGTTTGGGATTCGAATATACACCAGCTTGAATGGAAAGGATCAGATTGGCATAATCAAAATCCTATTCATTACAAAAAAAATATATTAATAAAGTCAATAATTGTTTAGTGTATAAAGCTATATCATGTAGTAAGGAAGGGACCATATAAAATAAATAAAAGGAAAAATACACTAAAATTATTTAATATATTTAAAAAATGAATGATGTTTTTAACAAAATAAAGTATGTTGTCGAACCTACATTGACTTTTCATCACATTAATTAATATCGAATTTTTGTGAAATTAGAATGTGTGATTTTATTTCTAAAAACTTGTTGATATTCGTAATATTAATAATAATACAAAAATAATAATAAACAAAATATGAATTTAACAAACCATTTTTTTCCAAAACTTTTGTTCACATTCTTAGTCAAATTGCTATCATTAATATATGTGCAGTTTATTGTATTATGATCATGTTGTATGCTGTATATTATATAGAAAAAGCAAAACCATTCTTTTTAACCATTTCTTTTAAAGGAGTCGATATAAGAAAAGGGTTAGAAATACCTGGTCTATAGTTTAGTTTCTTTTTTTGGAAAGGGTTGCCATTAAGAGACACTATCAGTGCATTTATTTTCCGAGCGGCTTGATACAATGGCAATTCTCAGAGCTGCTATCACTCGACATTTTTTGTATTTAACTTTAATACACGAAAATGCTTAATTGAGCGATATATATGCATACTTCCCTATAATTTGCATTTCTATTTTGTTTTCTACTAAAATCTCTAACAGCTGTAACTTATATTTCTAATTCATTTGATTTGTAATAACTGATATTTTTAATATATTCACAACTATTCTAATCAACAAAAGATGTTACTAATGCTCAAAAAATAAGCAACGAACGCTAAAGGAAAAGGTACGAATGTAAAAAGGGGGAATTAAACCTACAATTTACATATGAGGCAGACTTTGCGTCACCGAATGCAAAAAAGCAACCAAAATTAGCCATAAAGCACAATTCCGCAATCACAACACAAGCCTTAAAAAGGGGCATGCCACAGCTACGCATAAGTTCGCAAGCAGCGATAATTCCGTATGGTCTGAGATAGCTCAAGCGGAAAGTATGAAGCCGAAGATACCATTTGCACCAGGAAATGCGTTGGAAGGCTGTCAGGATGTTGCAAGTTAGTGCTAGGCAATCCCCTGTTGCGAGAGATTTGAATGTGCATTCGTAGTGTCATCATTAGCCTGTGTAATCGTTACCAAAGGGATCAAAACCCCTGTGGAAGACGCAGGTCTGGACGCCGGAGAATTACCACGACGGCAGACGATCTCTTCCTGTTGCTATGTGCAAGACACTGTAGATCGCTAACAGCATTACAGCTGGCGTCGCATCTCTCTGCGGCTGCAGAACGGCCCATAGCTCACCAAACTGTGTCGGATAGAGTACATGAAGGTAGATTGTAGACCCCATGATCTATGGTTTGAGTTCCCCCCCCCAAATCGCATGTCACAGCGCGTTTGAATTAGGCCCGTGAACATTGCAGTTGGACACCAGAGCAATGGGGCTCTTTATGATGAGTCTCGATTTAACATCCAAAACGATACCCGAAGGACATTGATATAGCGAGAGCCAGGGACAGGCTACCGAGCGACAAATATCGTCCAAAGAGACCATTACAGAGGAGGAAGAGGCTAACTTGTATAAGCTGGGATAGCAAAGAACGGCAGCACCGGCCTCTATGTGACTCCTAGTGGTACCGTAACAGCCGTTGGATATCGCGACGAAATTCTACACCTTCTAATGCGTCCTTTTATCGCTGCGATGGATACTGACTCGAAATTCATGGTCGATAAAGCCGCCCGCATAGAGCTTGAGTTGTGCGGAGTTATCTGGAGAATGAAATCATTCCACATATTCCGTTTCCTGCTAGATCACCTCACCCGAATCCCACAAAGCATGAGTGGGACATTTTGGGCGACGGATAACAGGTCGCAGTGCGCCGCCAGGCACCCTCCAGGAGTTCCGACATGCACTACCACAGGAACTGGCGCTACTGCTACAACAAGCGATCACCGACACTATTGCCAGGTTGCCATGCCGTTGTCAAGCATGTATTTCAGCTAGGTGAGAGTATCACACCTGCTATTAGCGTGATATTTCCGTTGTAGATATTTTGCCGACCCATTTGGTATTTCGCGGTGTGATAGTCGTAATACATGTGTTTTTATATGTCTTTGCTTTATTGTTTGCTGTGCGGTCTAGTAATGCCACACTAACCTCTTGGATCAGTTTCAGGCATATCCATTAAATATTCATGCATTTTGTTTTACTCCGTATTTTGCCTTTATTGCTTATTTCCTTAGCAGCAGTATGTATAAAGTCAGCTAGTTTGCAAGACAGCTAAAGTGTGCGTCTCAGTCCCACCCTTGCACAAGTTTGGCTTAAACTGGCCTCAATATTATCTCAGTTGTATTCCCAAACAATGTGGTATCGTGCTATTTGAGTCACGGAGATTGATTTCCGCTGGTTATTGAAGTGGAAAACGCTTGTATATACCAGTAACATCAGCGAAATGCAAGCATGCAAGTGAGGTGGTGTGTGAGAAATTGCTGTCTGACTGACCTCCTCATCTTCCCTTGCGTTACTCTGATTGCGCGGTGTAGAGAACAGATCTTCTCTCATTAAGTTCTTATGGCCAAGAGTCCCAATGCTACTTTTACTGACGATAATGCGCGAATTCATAGGACTTTCATTGTTGGCTAATACGTAAAACCGAAAACATTGCTTCGTACGGAATGGCCATTGAAATCACCCAACTTTAATCTCGTCGAGCAGGTATGGAATATATTGGAAGCGCGTACGAATATTTTTAATTTCTCTATTTATATCTGCCCGACACCTTTATGAATTTAGAATATGTATGTTCTATGAATAAGCGCAATTGCCCGAAACTACCACAAATGGTCTTATTTTTTTTTGGCATAAGTCAATTTTCTATGGCATATTCAAGAACATTTTTGTTACTAAAAACCAATTTGTTTACCACTGCTTTTATTTATTAACTGATAATTATCTTTGAATTTATCCAAGCTTATCCAAGCAGATTTCAAATAATTCGAATAACTATTCTTATAAGCCAACTTTTTACTTAATTTTTTAAGCTTAGTGTATTAGACCTTCTTGCCTTTCATGAAGAAATGAAAAAGAAATATTCATGTCTTATTTATAATGAAACCTTCAAAAGTAACAGTTCAATCTCAGTAAGAAGTCAGGAAGTCGCATACAATGATGAATGAGGCTTGTTTGTCTGGTAGATAAATCACCTCTTCGGTAGAAAAACAAATTTCACAGTCCACAAAATTTGACAATATTGTTAAGAATCTTAAGGGAAAGAAAATTTCAACATTGCTTTTATTATTATTACATATGCTCTTATTTTGTTGTTGTCTTCTCAAATTTCAGTTGAACTTCTGTTTCTAAATCAGTTGTGATCTTTTGGACTGTTAACAAATGAATTTTTTCTTTGCTTTTTAGTTGCTTTTCCTTGTAATTTTTCTTATGTCTGAGATAAACTATACGGAGGTAGTTTTTTGGATAACTTCGAGCTATGTAGTGTCGCATTACTGCATTAAACTGATTTTTAGACTGATCTCGTGAAATATTATCTTGAATGAAAGGCTTTCAACTTTTATATGCTCTTTTGGAATGAAAAGCAATTTGTAGCATTTTCTTTGTAGTTGAAGGAAATTTAAGAATACTAAAATTACGGAAAGTATTAGGGTTTTCGAAATGAGACATATGAAAAATCAAAAGGGTCCATACTGGGAAACGAACCACGGAGCTTCGAATACTAGCTGGATGTGTTAACTACTTATGCACTGGGAAATGTTCTAATTTTTTACAACGTATACCGGAAGTACAAAGCTTATAAGGGCGGGTAGGAAGTGTAACTTGTAAAGAAGCAACTATTTCGTCGCTACTGAATATGTAAACTAATGCTAGATTTAAAAAAAAAATTGCTAACTGTTATGGAAATCTTAAGAAATGTCTTACATTTACAAAATGTCCAAGATTTAGATTTACGTGGATTTTAAATATGTACATTTGACTCAGCTTAATTAAGACTTCGCTTTATAAAAATTTCGGAAGATTGATGTTTAACAAGTGACTGAGAATGTTGCTCTCTGGTGTAAAGCTATGGCCTCTAATTGAAGCTCCATGATGCAAAATTCCTGTAGAAATCCTTCATGAATCTGTCATAAATCAGGAACACAGAGTTTATAATAGTAGATAGCAAGGCAAAATAAGGTGTAGGAGGAGAGACAAACCGATAGATAGATATCTAGATAGAGAGATAGAGAGAGGCAGGTAGATAGACTGGTAGATTAGATAATGATGCAGCGCTCTCAGAGAGGAAAGAAATATCAGTGTTATTATTTGATTCTTTAACATCATGTCTGCGCCAGAATTTCCGTGGTGATTCATTTCCGAATGCAGCAGTTCCTGGCTGCATCATGTTATATTCTTCATGAGATAAAAGCAATTTAATTGTACTTTTCCCTTCAAGAGTTTTTTCAGACTGAAAAGAATTGGGAATAACTTAAGACCAGATATTGTGTCATCGAAATTTATGTCTTAATAGGAAGATATAAGGACAGGAAAATGAATGAACTTGAAGATAGTTTTCTTTGCTTTTCGAAGGGAGTATAAAGAGTTGTTCAAAAATTATTGCGTTCATTTGTTAAATCTAATAATTTAAACAAAATATGCTAACTAGAATTTGAAAAAAATTAAGTTGGAAAATTTGAATTTTAAAATTTTTTTTTAGTTATGCGCTAAATGCGCAATAGAAAAAAGCTTGAGAAGTAATGAAATCAATTCTAGAAAGACGTCCAATTGTTTTCATTAAAGTTAACTCCAGAAAAGTTTTTTTAAAGAAGCTTTTAAGTTGAATATAAATTTCTATGTTCATTCAGATTGTTTTAAATCAATTTTTAAAACAGCAATTGCTATTTTCCTAACGTCAGTCACATAATAAGTCAATATTAATCAACAATAGGTCAATCTATAAGTAAATAGTTATCTCTTTTTCACCCCACCTATGTAATTATTTTTCCACTCTAAAACGGAACAAAAGCTTAATTTAAGTTTTCTTTTTTATTACGCAGTCTCTCTGCTAATAATAACTAATTATTTTTAAATTATTTTCTCTTCGTATATATCAGCAATACTGTCACTTTTGACACTAACCTTATGGACGATAATTCATCTTTCATCATTATTCTGATTAATATTAATTACTTGGTAACTATGTTTGAGTCATATATATTGGTTAAAAATAAATTTCATATCGTCAGAAAAAACTTTGTACTAGCTTTTTACCGTTATTATGAAGAAGCTGTCAAGCACTGAAAAAAGAGAAGTTTAATTAACTAAATATAATTGCTTTAGTCAGTTATTAGATTTTAATTTTGCGACTTTTCTTAAGCAAATTTTTCTGGGTGGTATTAAGGCCTTTTTTTAATCGACTTTCATTAATTGTTTTGGCTTTATGAAAATGGATTAATTGAGAATTTACTATTAAGTTAGAATTCTGCTATAATCCTGTTCGTTTATCAAGTCATAGAAATCAGTTTGAGTAGTCATTTATTTATTTAATTATCCACTTACATTTTATTTACTTATTTATTTATTTATTTTTATATTATTTACTTATTTGTTCCCTGTTTGAAAAATGTTCTGACTTGCTGTTTTACTATTTGGAATCCAAATTTAATTTCTTTTTGTTGTGTTAACTTGAATGAGCACCTAATAAGCTCATTTTGAAAAAGTAATTCAATGCCAGCGTTTACTGTATTGCTTGAAACCCTGGGTAAGATGAAAAATGTACTGCTAAGAACAATTAAGTCTTAAGAATTTAAGTCCGCAGAGGAAGGAATAAACAAACATGATGCATAAAATAAAATAAATCCCCCTTTTTAAAATCTACAAAGATGTCCGTTTTGTTGATTATATATATTCCAGAGATTTCTTTGCTTATTAGGTTTTCCAAGAGTCAACATGTTTTTAACTTTTGTATGTATAACAAAGCATAAATTGCTCTTTTTCTAAATCTACAGGATAAGAATTAAATTCTAAGTGATGTAACTTGAAAGTGATTTCTTAAACAGAATTAAGAAAACTGATGAAAGGCAGAATGTTTATCAAATTTTAGGCCATAAGTCCACAAATTTTGAGCTTAGCATTACTTTCCAAGGTGAGTAGACAAACAGGGTCAGACTCTTCCCATCGTTGACGTCACTTACTTAGAAAAGAGGGAGAATGAGTCACAAAGGCAGTAATTACTTTTGAGCAGGCAAATAATCATTGACGTGACACAAGAGTAAGCATTGTAGTGCAATATTCTTGTTCTTTCTTTATACATAGATCGTATTTATATGCTTGTTAAACATACGTTAAACATACGTCTCTGTCTATTGTTGTAACATTTAATTATTTGTGTTCCTTCTGTTTGTCAGCTAATTTTATCTGAAAATAACGTTAATTTCATTTTTGCTTTTACGAAACGTTAGTGAAATAGCCTTAAACATATTAGTTGATGGCGATATGAAAAACTCACAAATAAACTCAACAGAAAATCGGTTAGATTGAAATTTCCCTTCAACTTTTTTTCGAATTTTCCGTCATTTTTAAAAATGAATTTATGGATTAAAAGAAAAATTAATCAGGTGACGTATCGTCACGGGGATGGTCGTTCTTGTCAACAAATCCCTCTCTACGCCTAAGCCCATAAAGGCTGGTGTTTCACAGGCGTCTCTTCTTGGTCCCATCTTATTTAATACCTACACGAACGACATCCCACATACACCACACACCACTCTTGCTGTGTACGCAGATGACACTGCAATTCTATCACAAAATGCATCTCATGTTGTTGTTGTCGTGTCCATTACTACATGGAAGAATGATTGCCAGAGCCTACTCCGAAGAGAGATTGGACTTCTATTTTCCACCCCAAATTTTAAGGTAGAGCACCCCGGGAGGGGAATCCAGGGGTCTCCCACCCCTCTCCTCTCCCACCAATCCACACGAGAGGACTTTCGGCTCGCCGCATAGTTAGAGTGCCGCCATGCCGCACCGACACTATACATTAACAAACATCCATGTCTTCTCCGGGATTCGAACCCGGGCCCTTCGGTACCTTAGTAGGCTCCCCTAACCACTATACCATCTGGGCAACAATGCATCTCATGGCTCAGTCATTCAGTCATTATAAGCTCATATACGTGCACCTGATTCCTGGTTGCAGGAGTGGAAAATTAAAATCAATGTCGATCGGCAAGTTTGAAGCTATACTGTTTACTAAAAAAGAAAGGAAAAAAAACCTACTGAAGAAATTTTTTTCAGTATGTCATGTAAAAGCAAATATATTATCTGGCATACTGGAAATTAAATATCCCAAACAACACACAATTTAAAAAAGACTTTTAAATACTTTGAAAATAAATATGCATGTAAAGAAGAAATATATATATTTCATTGTATATAAATGATATATATTACTAATACATAATTAAAAATTTACAGAAAACAATTAAATTAAGCATATGTAACAAATAATGGTGAAAGAAAAATTATTACTTACGCGCATTTCGTTTGGTAGCAGCTCCCTCTTTTAAACAGAGTTTATTTATTGAACATTTACTCGCTTTTAAAAAATTCTGTAGCTAATCAGATACAATTGGTGAAAAGTAATTTAGTCAGTTCTTGTGTTGTTTTATATAACTTACGAGATATATTTGTTAAATAGAATGTATTATGTTTTGAATTTCATTTTGTTTTCTTATTGAAATGTATTATTGTTATAAACTGTATTTCTTTGTTTTTATTATGGGTTACCGAGGACATTTCCTTCGAAGTCAGTCAGTATAAATAAAATACTCCCTTGTTTTCGCAAATGACAGCCTATGGAAACAATCTCGATTTAAAAAAAAATTAAAAGAGATAATTTTTATAACATAAAACAACTTTTAAGTAATTTAAAAATATTTCATTTTTGTTGCTTAAGTTGTCAACTATTTATTCTGAAATGCATGCAGTTCATTTTTTTTGCTTCTTTATTTAGTATATTTTATTCCTGCATTGAAAAATAATATATAAATTCAATCGATGTTGATCGGTGCTTAAAATCTAAGATTTCTATTTATTAATACTGTTGAAATAACTGATCATTTTATATAACTATCAGGAAAGCAATTGTCAACAATGATATTAAACAAACACTGCATCAAGTTTACATAGGTAACAATTTCATTATTTTCATGACTTACTAAAACTGCGGTAAAATAAATATTATCACAGCTATTGATTGTTTAAATTCCTTGTGCAGTATGGCGTAACGTTCCGGGCCGTAAAATCCAATTTGATGCGTTTTTCAAATCTTTATTAGGTAGTTTACGATCTTCGTGTGGATGCATCTTTACCAACGTTCCTCAAACCTCTAACTCGTGATTTCAGTTAAATGAAGCCCAGAAAATTAAGGACTTAACCTTGGGTTTAACATTAAATCTTAACAGGTAGCAAGTGTGGTTAAGTACTGGTTTTTGATATGTATTTTGTCAGGTTAATAGTAATATGCTACTTCATAGATCTTCTCTAAATATAACCCCTTTGAACACTTTTCGTGAGTCCGACAAAGATTTGTAACTGATAAGAATTAAATCCGGAAGTTTACAGGCTGCATATTAGCTAGTATCTTTATACCCACAAAATCTATAACTTTTCTGCCTAATTTACACGATTGTCGATCCTCCTACACTTTTTCTATCGTTTCATTAATGGGCTATGTGGTCTGATCTCGGTCATTTATAACATCGTACCTGGCTGCGCCTGCTTTTCTAAGGGTTTAAACTTCAGTTAAGTGAAGCTTTGCTTCCACAAAGACTCGAACCTAATATCTCTCTCTGCATACAAATACACTGTAAATGTTCAAAAAATTCATATATTTTTTCCTTCTATTCCAGATTTGGAGTCTGGGTGCTCTTGCACTCTTTTAAAGACTAATTTAATTATCGCCTGTCTAGATTGATTTACCAAAAGGAACTTACTTAAAGTATGACTTCATCTAAATCCAAGATAAGACCATAAGACGTTGTATCACTTCATCGGAAATTTACTCGAAAGCAGTGGGGAAGAAATAAGAGATAACTAACATCTTGTCAAGTATATATGGAATTTAGTTCATTTTCTTTCTGAATAGCTTTCAACTGAATAGCTGTGACTTTATTTATGTGGCTGTTTGATAGTCTAACTTTGTCTTCTTCTTCCGCGATAAAGAGAATGAAAAGAACAGTGAAAGAAAAGTTTAAATTGAAGTTTTGAACGCTAGGGTAGGAAATAAAACCACATTAGTCATAAGTTAGAAAATGCTGTAAAACACTTACGACTTAACTGAACGTTTTTAGAAAGTGTAACGGCTTACTTAAAATGCGAATATTTTACTTTGTTAATAACTATCTCCAACACTAAGACACCCTTATAAATGCGATAAAATGCATACAAATATATCAGGCTATTCTTGAGTTTTCGTTTAAAAGTACGCATGCTTTTAATATAACAAGGCTTTTCTTCCACAGAGAACTAATTACCTTTCAATAGAAAGCAATGCATTAATTGTTCTCTGATCCTAATTACTTGTAAGCATTTAATATAATAAATATGTTCCAGCGAAAGATTAAATATTGTCACACGTTGTTTCTTTTGCATACCATTTCTTATATTGCTAATATTAAGGTCCACTGATGACAAAAGTACGAGACCTCTAAATTTGCCGATACTTGCTAGATATAAATCACTGAGCATAAAAGTGTTAGCTGCATAGGATTTTCGTATTTTCCTCCTTGAGTCAGTTTTCCTTTATGAGTAAGGCGGCCCTCCTGAGAGAAAAAGCTCTTTAGTGTTTGACCTCAATATATAGCCTAGCGTAATCTAACTACGAATTAAAGGTTTTCAAAATAAAAAGGCTCTTCCCCTTTAAAAGAAGTGTACCGTTTTTCTATCTACTTCACTGACATTGCTTTCGCAAACTGACAAAAATTTTTGGCGCAATACAAAAAGCGAATTTTTCACGCTATTTCCTTTGAGTTCATGTATGGTAACAGGTATTTGAACAAGCTACCCAAGTTCGATATTCAGAGAAAAATGTGCCCACTATATGAAATAGTTAAAGATTTCCTTTCATGAGTGATGTAAATACACTGTATAGGAGTAATGTAAATATACTTTACATTTTACTCTCTGTTCATAGTTTACCATTAAGTCTTGACTTAGTACGAAAGGCGAAGATGATCAGAAGTTTGCATTTTCACTTATAACATGTAATCATGTTAGTAATAGCATCATATTAAGTAATGTAGACGATCAATCAAATTGAAATGTTTTTAGTTTTGATATTGTCAAGAATTTTTTAAAAAGTAGAAAAGTAGTAGTAGAAAACATTTAAGTAAGGAAAAAATCGGAGATAGAAAAGATGGCTTCGACAGTATAATCTGTAAAAGTAACTTTTCTACGGATTTCGAAGATCCTGTGTCCTAACCGAAGCCCAAGGCATTACACCTGCTCAGTGAAATCACAGTGCACTGTAGCTTGACATTTCTAACCGAATTCTTTAAAACTCTTATACAGTTATAGCTTAAATTCAATCTATTTTTTAATTCTTTTCTCTAAACTAATTTTGGTTAATAGCTGACAACATGTTTTAGAGAGCTAAAAGAGAGAAAAGTTGTGTTACTTACCCGCAGTTCAAGCTTTAAACAGGAACCCTACGTTTACTGTTAACTACTGTTGTTGTTGTAGTGTATTTTGAAATCAATTTTTCCTCTATTACCTCATTATTGTTCCTTTTTGTCAAAACGCAATAATTGTTTAAACGTTGATGAAATGAAATTGTTTTTGAAACCATGTAAATGAAGTTGTTATAATAGTTATTTTCTAAGCCTGCAATTCCTAAACTTTTATTTCAGTCATTCTGGATGAAAACATAATTTCTAAATATACTTTATTGTTATAAGAATAGCGTTTTAGAGATTTGTTGTGTTAGTCTGGGATAAAAGAGTGTTTGCTTCCTTTGCTCATTAATTTCTAAGTTTATTTTAGGATTTCTAAACAATTCAAGATGTTTTTAGTTCTTTTTTTATATCGGATGATGGCGATGGTTGGATGATGGAAAGTAAATCTGCAAGCGTCGCTGCCGAAAGTTCTGTATCTAAAATATTTTAAACCTCGCCTTAAGTACTCTTTAATAGCATTTGCATCCTGGTCAGGGTTAACGAAAAGAAGAAGTTACACTAAAGATCCAAATAAAAAAAATGGTTAATTAACATAAAATGCATCATAGATTTGCTACGTTGGTGCACTTCAAAATTTATATCTACAAGTATGATTTTTAATTATGTACTACAAAAACTCACCGCTTGCCAGAAAATTTTCCGATTCCATATTTGAATTGCGTATTTGACAGAAATAGTGTTAAGATTCACGTATTTTGATTTTTTCAGTAAATAAAATTTTCACATTTATTTTTCGTTGTAGTTTATGAAATATTTAACAGAAAAGTAGAATTTCTCAAAACATAAAGTACCCCTTAAGTAGCTGCGCCCTTAAGTAGACCTTAAGTAACTGCTTGGATACTGTAAAATCAACAATGAAATAGGTCCAGAGAAGGAAAATATTACGCAATACTTGATTCTCGGAGAATCTCATAAGGAGAACTATTTTAAAACAATTTTTTTATTATTTATGTTGTTTATTAAGGTATAAAACTAACATTGTGATGAGTAATGTCTTCTTAATAGCTATAATCTTCTCGTTCTTTAATGTATTTATTTCTAAAGCCATCATATAAGACAGATACATTTTCAACTTAGATACATTTTATCAATGAGAAAACGCTTCTCTCAGCCTAACCTTCTATTAAAGACCTTTCATGTGTCTACTTTCTTTTAAAGCAGTCAAAATGCAATGATTTAAGTGATAACATGATCACGGACATAGATGTAAACAAAGCAGTAACAGTACGCCCATCCTGTTCCCTGGCGAAGTATCAGATCAAGTTCTAGATATCTCATCGGAACTTGTAGCTATCTTTTTTTTATTTACCTAAATATTTTTTCTAATATTAGCTTGCGACAAGGATTATCTTTTCTTCCCTATCAGTTACGAGAGAAAAGGAAATTTATTTTAAGTTTTGTAGAATATGTGTTAAGCATCATTAACAGAATGTCGTAAGGATTAGGCTTGAGGCTTAGCAATTTATGCTATTGATTTAGAACTGAGAAACTTTGATGTCAGTCATTGCCAGTTGCGCATGACAAGCAAACTTGTTCCCCCCCCCAGAGTTTAAAAGATAATTTTGAAGAAAAACGAAACCGTCAGAACTATGATGTCCGTGTTTAAGTGAAATATAAAAAAACTGGTTTTTTAAATTATTCAGTCTTTTTGCGATGATTTGCCATGGTTTTTCGCTACTAGATTGCCAATGATTACACTGGACTGTATTGCCTGCAATGCACACTGTTCAAGTCCTTTTCTGAAAACAACTCGTAATCTGTACCAAAGTTACTTCGACAGATTTATTCTGCTTACTTGTATCCAAATCTAGGATTCTAAAACACAAAATTTCCATAGATAGAGGGCAAGAGGTTTGTGTGCTATTTTAACTTTACTCACACTTCTTTCAGTTATCGTAATCTTATTCATTTTTATCCAATTCTTCGCTATTGCATTTCGAGCAAATCCATAGCATTTTCAATTTTTCCCACT
>KK117713.1:1008648-1111598 GCA_000611955.2 Stegodyphus mimosarum
AATGGGATGTTTATACCGAAGTTCTCGAGGGCTATCTGCTTAAGAGGAGGTACGCTATCGTATTGCACTTTCTAAAGAAAACTGTCTTGTATTCACATTACATGTAGAGAAAACTGGGAAGGCTTCCTATCACTAGCCCGTAAGTCACCGGGAATGGAATCCGAAACAAAATACTAGTATTCCAAAGCTTTATTCCACCAGTGGCTAAGCGGTAAGACACCTAAACAATAATAGTTCACTCCGGGTTCAAATCCTGATAAATGGACTAGCAGCATTAGAGTTTTCTTAGTTTTTCCCATGTTGAAAGTGAATACGAGTCAGATTCCTTTAAACATTTCTCTACGAAAACATCCCTTCCCTTAAGTAGACAGCCCTGGTGTGCTTTGCCACTATCCAAACAATCATAATTCCACAGCTTTATCCAGTTGGTCATTGGTGGGTCTAAGTCTTGAAGTGAAAATGCAAATTAAGTGTGTAGCGAGCACTTGGAGGAAAGGAAGAAACTCTTTCTCTTACTGATTATGTATTTTAATAACTAGCAGACCTAACTTTCTGCATTTTGATATCCTGATATTCATTTTATTTGAATTAAAGAAATACTGCAAATTATTTAAGATTAGTATTTGCGAAATTATAGCTTAATATTTTGCTATTTGTCTTCCTTTAAGAAAGGTGTTATCATTTGGTTCTACAGCCTTTCATCAGAAACAAAGTAAAAACTTTAAACAAAAAATAGTTATCGTTTTACGTGAAGGCTAATCGAAGTTTTCAGATACTCGGATTCCTCGAAGTAATCCTAAATCAGCAGATGTTTTTGAATGAAACATTGATATTACAATGCAGCAGTATAAAGAGCTGCAGTGCTGTGAGTAATCGTACTGTTAACTTCTTCAAGGACGAATCTTTAAAAGTATAAAAAAATTTATATATATATTTTTAAGAGATTTTATTTACTTCATCATCGTCAGAAATTTAGTGAGCCAGTAAAGATGAAAAAATAAATAAAAGAAAAAAAATCTGAAAGGTTTCAGATTTTAAATTACGTGCAAGGGGGCATTTTCTTAACATTTTGTGTGTTATCTTTATTTATTAAATATCATGCTCTTCACACTTAAACCATAAAATTTAGTTCAAGAGCAATATCGCAAAATATTTTTAAATTGAGCATATCCTTTAGAATTTCCGATACACAGTCTCACGCGGTGGAGATAAAAATGTTTTTTCTGTACAACATTGCCTCTGTTAGCTTTGAAATCCTTGAGTTTGTTATTAAAAAATTCGTTAAAGTTTTAGAAAATATGAAATCGATAATTAACCAAATTTCAAATTTGGGCTTCCAGATGCCCATATTCTCAGTAGGATTACGTCATTCAAAATTGGATGGCTGTAGGTACTGTTGCTTTATCACAATGCAAGAAACATACATACATTTATGCAGATTCTTCATTATTTAATTTCTTCAAATATAATACAGGGCAATAATATTTGGTGGCAACAATCTGAAAAGTGAAACGGACATTCGGAGTGATACGACACAAAATCGCAGAACGAAAACAATAGTCCCTCAGGCACAAAGCCCCTTTGGACTAAAAAAAAAGTGGATGCATAAAAAAATAATAATCATGTGCACCTATGCGGCTTTGAACATTAATCGCAAATTATGAATGAAAATGATTTACACATTCACAGCATGCCTGTTCTTTACATTTTTCGCAAATATTGGACGTCTTGAACCCGATTTGATCAACGGCATTTCATATCAGTCTTCAAGCTGTCGCGCCAAAACTAAACCTTCATAGACGCGATCTTTGTCTCCGTCTCCGCCTATTCTCGATATAAGGAAGTTGAAAGAGATTTGAAATTTATTTCTTAGGTATGGAATTGGCTCAAAATGGATAACTCATCAGAGAACAAAATTTTTGAATAATGCTTTTTTTAATAAAAATTTTAATCAAATAACTGTAGTTAAATACCGTTATGAACAAATTTGGTAAGGTTTAGTTTTGGCTCGACAGCGCTTTACCCTTAACTCCCAAACTGTGTGCAAACACAAAACCGCTTTACGAAATTTTTGTCTTGAAGATATGAAATGACTGATATGATACCTGACCAAGCACCTGAGCTCGTACTGCCGTTGTTTTGGTATTGGGAAGGGAAGAAATCAGGTCCACTAATTTACAATATCTGAAAAGTACAATATCTGAAAACTTGGGAGTAATAATTTCCACAATGTTATTACTAAAACAAATTTCTATGAAAAAACTAAATCATGACAATTTAATAATGATATCTGTTCTTCACACAAATATTCATCTCTCAAGTGATGGCTAGAGGTCTTTCTTACAAAGTGACTTTAGGCCTTTTATTTATATTCAAAACTTTAAATAATGGCACATCCTAAAATATATCTTTTTTCCCTGTAATGAGTTACATAAACTAAAGCAATGTATATTAATTCTTTTAAGATGTGCAGATGACTGCGAGATTCCTTTATTAACTACCTGACCAAATTTGATGAAGACTGCACCATTTTTAAACGAGTTATCTCGAACGTTCTTTAATTAACCAATGCAAGATAGCAGTTTGGCGAGTGTTATTTATGTGTACTTCTTCAAGAATGAATAGATTTTGCTTTTACTGTAACACCTGAAATATGAATGAGGGTTAACAACCTTCAGATTAGCATATGGGTGATAATGAATATGTAACAAATACGTTTCGTTACTTTTAAATATCGTACGTTATAGATTGCATTCTCATTCATTCATGTGCCGGTATACTTAATATATGTAAAAATAGTAGAATCATGACTACGTGACAATTGTATGATTTTCATTAGCATAAATAATGCGAAAAATAGCTCATACTACACCGTTATTTTGGTATTGGGAAGGGAAGAAATTAGTTCCACTAATTTACAATATCTGAAAAGTACAATATCTGAAAACTTGCGAGTAATAATTTCCACAAAATTATTGCTAAAACAAATTTCTGTGAAAAAACTAAATCATGATAATTTTATAATTATGTCTGTTCTTCACAGAAATATTCTTTTTTTCATAAAAGTTCCTCATCATGCAATAGAATTTCTCAGGAACGTCAGTTGTAATGATTTTTTAAACTGTCTTGTGTATTCAGTTTTTATTGCTTATTACAAGCAACACTCAAACATCATGCATACTTAGCTTTTAAAAAAAATAGATATCTTTCTTACAACCCGATCTTAGTCTCCGTCTATTCTCGATATAAGGAAGCTGAAAGAGATTTTAAATTTATTTCTTAGATGTGGAATTGGCTCAAAATGGACAACTCATCAGAGAACAAAACTTTAGAATAACGTTTTTTTAATAAAAATTTTAATCAAATAACTGTAGTTAAATACCATTATGAACAAATTTGTTAAGGTTTACTTTTTGCTTTACAGCGCTTTACCCTTAGCTCCCAAACTGTGTGCAAACATAAAACCGTTTTGCGAAATTTTTGTCTTGAAGAAGAAACGAAACATAATGGCACTTATTGAAACGAATATTTCTAATCACAGGAATCGAATGAATAATACGCATATGTACAGCTGCTTTGCGCAGTCGAAACTTGACTAGGTTTGAGGCGGACTGAAAGTGTAATTATTTGTTCTATGTAAGCTCGAAATAACAGTACGTTACTTTTCTTACAGTGTCATCATCTGATTGGCTGTAGTACGCATCAGTTTCCAGAAAAATATGTTTTGTATTTGGAAGATGGGAGAAATTCAACTTTTGCTCTCCAGAATTCTTGGTTTTAAAAGAAAAAAAGCAGTTTATACATCGTTTTAACTATAACCTGAATCACAAAATTATGGACCTTCTTATAGCCGAAATTCAATTTTTCTTACATTCTTTAAATATAAAACTGTCATATCTTTTGATACTGTTCCGAATAAAATTTCATTCTTCTTTCTTAAACCTGAAAACTTCCTGTATATAAATTTCTTATAACCGAAAAATTTTGTAATAAAGTTTCTTATAGCGAGAATAGAGTGCATTATGTGTGAATTTAATCGTAATTAATTTTATGCACGCTTCTGTGTTATTATGTGTATATTTTACTTTTATTTTCAATTGATGTTGTTTATAAGTATTTTGTAAAACAAGTGCATTTTACAGAACCGTGCCTTGGTATTTTTTCACCTAAGGCAAAGATGTAAATATGCGCCCCTATATAAGTCAAATTAAGTGTGTTTGTGCATTTTTATGTTCTATAAACATAACTATGCTAAATCATACCATAACTTTTATATTTTTTAATCATAACATTATATGTTTAGAAAGCTTATAATTTACAGTTATAAAAGGAAAATGTTAAAAATTACCTTTTTGATAAACAGCAAATAGCAGTGAAATAATTTGAATAGTACTAAAATTAAGATAAAATTATTACATTAATATCCAAACATTTTTATCTAAATTTTCTTGCTTTTAATGATTAAAATCAACAGTATTTTTCCCAAAATTTACTTGATTATTTAATCAATATTTTACGCACATAATAGTGATATTTGGAAGTTTTTTCAGGAACAAGAGAAGAAGTTGCATAATTTTTTATCTTAACTTTTCTGAAACTTCTTTTATCTTAGTAACTGGTAGCCTAAAAAATATCCTTAACGTAATTTCTGAAGTCAGAAGTGACTGAACTAAAAACTATTCCTAAATTATTTTTAAAAGGTTTGATTTGGCTTTAGTCATCAGAATTACTGGAGTATCGTAATTTATAAAACTAGATACTTCTCATGGAATATCTGGACCATTTATATATTTTCTATATTTAGGTATTAACTTCTTCTGTTATAGAATATTTGAATCCGATTATATTAATTTTTCACCGGTTGGAAAGTGGAAAACGGAAGCTATCTCCTTTAATTTTTGGCATCTCCATTTTAGTTGTAAGTTTGCAAAATCTTTCAGTTCTCTTAGAAGAGCATATTTTTCTGATAAATTTAGATCTTTTATCAATTAATCTTTAAAAATTGATTTATCATTTCTCTTCAAATTCTATACAATTATTCATCGTGAAAACTAAAATTTCATATTTCTCAAGAATATTTTCTGTCGTGTTCGTTAAAGAAATAAATATACCTTCACCTATGCATATGTTAAGTATGGCGAAGCATAAAAGAGCTGTTTGCATAAGGAGAGGGAGACTTCCGTGAAGGACTTTTTAAGAATAACTGGCTCGTATTTGCGTTATACATGAAGGAAAACACCTCTGTAGCCAACCCATTCTCTGGGATTTGATATTAGCCTTTTCTTTTTCTTACAGTATTAAATTCCTCGATGATATATAGAAAATTTTAAATCTATTTGCTCCGCGATTTCAACCTATTGCAATGATTTAGCATTTGATGTCGTATATAAATTTGAAAGTTATATAACATGACAATAACGACCTGAAAAATTATATAAAATACGTAATAATGACTTTTCTATCTCATTTTAAATATTTAGTTATTAAGAATTAATTAATTTTTTTTAAATTTAGTTTGGTTAATTGATAAAGAAAATGCCTTCATAAGTGCTCAGGAATATAACCCCCATTATATTGCTTTAATTTTACAATCTTAAGACGTTCCTTAAGAAATGAAATTCAATAATGATAATTTATTTTTAAAGGTCTTTATAAAAGACCTTCTTTTCTTGCCGTCCCTTCTAGCCATTCATATAAGGCAAGCCTAACCTCAGTTTTAGCCTAACTTGTCTCACCCTTGTCCCGGCTCTCCGTAGTTATTGTTATAGTAGTCATAGTAATATAGTCGTATACATAAGTGTCTCGTAATCAGTTGCGAAGTGACAGAAGTGCACCGAAGTATCTTTGCTTTGAGAATCGAAATTTAATATTATAACAACAAATTATATTTTTACAGGCCATTAAATAAATTAATTTGAAATTCATACGTGTTTCGTGTAATAAAAAACGAAGTACAATGATGAAAGTCACAGAAATTTGTCAGTGCTGAAATGTAGTGACAATAGTCACCAAACAAAACTCACTATTATCTTATGGCAGTCAATGGTTGGCTCAATTCTTTTTAGGACAGGAAAATCAGCTTAAAAATACAATGCTAATGAATATTAGGAAGTCTTGGTTCTAAACGTCTATCATATTGAAGGATGATGTAGGAGCCGCTCTAAACTATTATTGTACACTTAGAAGCGCATACTCTCCCTGCATACTTACTCAAGGAGCAGAAGCGAGCAGCATGAGCTACTTTAGTTGAATTTCATACACTTCTAAAAGCTCCGATTGTTGAACGTTGAGAACATTTTTATACCATGTTAACTGGATCATGCAGTTACTCTGAATTCTCTATTATCCGTGCTAATTAATGCACGTTCAACAATAACAAAAATTGCTCTATAAAATTGTAATTAATTCATGGGAACCGTCAAACATATATGCCCCCTAACCTTGTGAATAATTGATACTGTATTGCTTAAAATGCAGCTTAAGTAAAATAATAATAAATGCATTTAGATATTTTCAGTTTATCTTTTGATAAATGTTTATGATTTTTTCCCTCTGAGATTCATGTTAACAGTCTGTCAGACAGTATGATAAACACTGTCTAAATCTATGATGTCATTAAATGCAACATAATTTATTCATCCAAATTGTCTAACAATTTGTTTGCATTTTTCAATGTCCCATAGTTATTGTTTCACCTTCTTTATTGTCCCCTTCGTCTGTTCCCTAATACTCGTTTAAAGATGTCTTAGTGCGACTCTTTTGTCAACCTCTATCTACATTTCTAAGGTTTCTTGACTTATACTTTGTAATTTCTCATCTGTAGAAATTCAATGTCAACATAATTTATGTTGTTACCTTCCATCGGTAGAATCTTCCTACTTTAGGTTGTAAGTGCTCAAATGTTATTCGTTTCAAAATTGTGAATTGCTTCCGAGAAGTCCTAAATTTTTCAACTTCATTAAGTGCCGGTCTCAAATATTTTTCGTCGAAGGGAACAGATGACTGGGTGTTCAGTGCATGTAATAAAGATTTCTTAATATGTAAACACACTGATGAATCAAAAGTGAGTAAATCGTTAAAATATCTTCTTGAAAGATACAAATATTAAGATGCAAACTGCAAGGAAAATTTTATTTGAATCTCAGACTTATTACTACCTTTAAGAAATGTCTTTTAGAAATGTTTATTTAAAAAAAGACGGGAAAAGAAGAAAGGCGACTGTGCATATCATATCGTGTCACAGATGATACTTTAGATTGCAACGATGTGTAAAAATATAATTAATGTTCTTATTGTGATAAACATTGAGATTTAACTGTGGTTGACAGTCATCTAATTAGACCAAATGTGAAGTATGATCGATGACTAACTGATGTTTATATTTTGGTATAAAAGCTTCTTGTTTGCTTTCGTCGCTACTAAAACAATTGTTCACTTAATTTTAAGACCTGTTTTTGTTTACTAAATTAATTTTGGAATGCGAATTTTAAGAACTTTAATTAGGGAATTCTTTGCTCTTTTTTTTCTCCTAGAATATATTTTTTTCGGATAGATTTTTAGGTGTTAATTCACATCATTCTAATATATGCACTTTTAAAGCAATTTTGTCCTTGTTCTGATATTTATTACTTCTCTTTCAGATTTCTTCTAGTGACTTAATGCTGCATTGTCTTTCAATGATTTCTTGGTGAGTTAAAATCTCAAATTAATAAATTCATTGCTTTTTTGCTATAAATTCAACAGTTGTACTGAAGTAGTACACTATGAATGACAGTTGCTCTGACTTTTGAAAATTAATTGTGATTAACAAATCATAATAAAATTGAGTAAGGTGAAAGTAATATTATCACTTCTTGCAAGTTTCCCCTCCTCCAGCAATCCCCACGAATGTGCCAGTGATTAAAACCGCTGAATACTGGAAACAATACACATACAAGCCAGATTTAAGCGGTAGTCGAACTCACGCCTTTCGTTTCGAGTTAGTCAGCCTCTGCTAACCACAGCACCTTTCAGGACTGATGCTTGCAAGTTGAATAGGCGATTTTTTAAAGAAAGCATTAATTTAAACATGCAAAGTCTCCTGTTTGCAATTAAATGTGCTGCTCATTTTTTAAAAATCTTATTTGTAATACTTTTCGGCATGTTAAGTTTCAGCTCACTCTGAAAACATCACTTTATTCCTTAAGCGTTACAGTTTCAAATATTGGCAAAAGGAAAGAAAGTTTTTTGCATTATATCCCCGCATTATGGAATTCAGAAATTTACATTCAAATATTTTTTTCTAAATATAGGCTCTTCATTGAACTTTTACAATATATTTATACTAGAATTCTGTGTGAAAGCATATAAGAACTCAAACACTATTTAAATAAATTCCATGGAATATTTGCACTTAAAATATATCTGTGTCTTAAATGGTTATTACAATATTAATCATTGATCTACCGAACTTCAGTTTGCATTGGATCTGTTTTTTAATCTTCGGGATATAAAATACAAGTTAACATGTTGTTAGTACGCTCAGAAAATTTACACCGAATAATAATTACTGAAAGCTATCAGTATGAACGGGAAAATTTTCATTTTTTCTCCAAATTTGGACTCAGTTCTAGAAATTAAGGAAATTCGAACTTTTCGAAAAGTTTAAGTTTAAAAACATTATCTCTGGTTTATTACTAATTAAATATTAAATAACATTTTATAGCATCTGGTACAGCATATTTTTTTCAGATTTCTAAACTAAATTTACACGAAGGTAAAACTGTTCATATACTCTAAAAGTTGAAATATCGTCTGGTAATTTGTACATATTGATACGATGTTTTCTCCAAGAAAATTTTCCTGGAAAATGCATAGTATTTAGTTAACAAGCACATTTGAAATTATAGGTTGCTTCTTTTTCTTTTAACGCCCGTCAATGTGGCTTTCTTATTAACAGTGATATTTCCATTATTCTAGGAAGCAAAAAAATTCGTGGCTTTCGAAATATACTGATTGTAGTTTAACTGTCGTCAAACACTACTGCAAAGTTTTGGGTGATTGCTTCTCTCCAGCTTAATTTTTATCTTTCACAAAATGAAATCGCCCAGTTTCATTTTGTACCTTATTCCAAGAAAGGGCCTATCTATACATGAGCCGTGTAGATCCTGCTTCTTTTTAATATTGAATCACCTTTTGTCATGGTCTGTCCTTATCACTGAGACTGATATCTTGCTTTGTCACTGAGATTTTGCCACTTGCCCTTAGCCTCATCATCTGTGCTTTGTACGGTAGACAGATTTTCTTTGAAAACTCCGACAGTGAAACACTATGTGGATTGCCGCCCATGACCTTGAACGGCCCAAATAAGTATCTTTAACCTGCTCACGTGTTTGCTGCTTAATCTGAAAATAAGTGGCCAAATGAATTAAAATGTTGTATTAGCAATTTTTACACGATACAACCGGGGAGGAAGGCATTCCAGTATGTTGCCCAACTGTCATAGCATTCTTATAATCTTAACGCCTGATGGAGCATTCAAGTCATGTAAAGCTATTCCGATAAGATAATTTTCTCCAAGTCATGTATAAGAAAGCATTTCCTTAAGAGAAGCTTAGAACTTATTTATGCTGATAAATAATTTTGCATATTGGGAACGAGAACCCATTACCCATGAATGCATCGTGTGCGTGTGATGGGATTAATGAGCAATGTTCCTTTTTTATTTCCAAATATATACGTTTATAAATCACCTGCCTTCTAAAAGGAAATGTTGTTATGCTAAAACCTATTTGTGGCTGAAAAATAAACATGCTTAATACCTTCGTCATTTGTTTGAATCGCAAAATGTAACCTTGAAAATGTAAAGTAAAAACGTTTTTAAATGAGTTTATTAATTAAATGTTTTAATGTAAGTTTGTAATATTTATTACCATATCGTACTGCGTGAACTACTGTGAATAAACACAGTGTGATTTAAAACGGCTTTACGTAGCCGTCTATGTAGTGGCAAGGAATTTCCTCCTATTTATAATTTTCTCCTATGTATTTATTTACTTTTTTTTTCTTTTGTCCTTGAGAGAAACGATTTTGATATCATTAGCTCAATAATGGTTAGTATTTGTTTCATGCTTGAAGGAAATTTTAAAACATATCACCGGCAATAAAATCATTCTATTATAAGTATTAAGTCCACGATAAAACAATTAATTTATATTAATGTTAAATTGGATGCGTGAAGTAAATTGCAATCGATTTCTTTAAATGGCACAATTACGGCAGTTTTTATGTACGAGTCATAAATTTTTCATTTAAATATTACAAGTTTTGTAATGGACTGTCTTCTTTCGAACATACAGATGTCATTTACTGTACATACGTAGTAACAAAGAATGCACAGAAGCAAAATATTCAATTTTGCTGAGGTCCCTCTTGTTATGGACTATTATTTTTTATTTACTAAAAGAATTTGAAGCCTACCAGTTGTCGAGTAGTTAAAAACGCTCACCACTGGATTCAGCTCCTGGTGATCGGCTAGCATTTAAGATTAAGTAGATTATAAAATACTAAGCTGTAGATGAAATCTGAAGTAATAATTTTAAGTTAAAAACTTAATATTATTGGCACTTTTTAACGTTTTATATAGTGTTTAATAAAGGATATAATTTGCAACAGAGAATTAACAAAGAGTAATTTCTTTAATTATTATTGTAAGAAAGTTGATGCATATAAGTTTTCTTATAATTACTAAAGTAATAACAATTTCTTATAATTACTAAAGTAATATAATACCATATGATGTTAGTTTAATAGCACTATCCGTAAATAAATGCGCATAACACACATACAGAGACCCTCATACATATAAAAGATACCTAATGCACTTCTCACATTGTATAGCACATGATAGATGACTTTCTTATCGTCATTGGTAACGGGTTCATCTTCACTTGGCGTCAATTTTGGCGTCTATCGCGGCTTGTCCGAAGTATGGTAACCTGTGTCTACCGATATAGCTTCTGATGGGCGAAAAGGGGATGGTTAAACAAGGAACGTGGGTTTGAAACTGTGACTAGAGCGCCGGTCACACCCTGTGTATTACAATAAGGGGCAGCTCGGTTATGGGAAGATTTTTTTAATTGACAACCCATCTTTAAACCGTAAGAGGCCGGAAGGAGTTCCTTATTTGAAAGAAGGTAGGCTGTTGAGTTGTCGGAGTATTGTTTGAAGAGCGGAGCTGAGTCGGCGAAATAACCGTTTGTTTGCAGGGATCTTTGCTTTGACTTATTATCTGTTAGATACCATGACGAACGGAAAAGTTAAATGAAGCTTAGCTTGTTCGATTTCCTTGATAGTCACCTAACTGGTGCGCTTCTCAATTGATTCTTCTCTCTATTCTCTTCTTTTGAAGATAGGATCATGCCTAGAGAGCTGGGGAAAGTGCAACGGCCCTATATGTACTGCTGACTGCATGCTGACTGTTCATTTTATGTAAACCATTTGGTAGGAACAAATCAATTGTTAATAGCATTTATATGCCAATTAACAATGGATATGAGCAACTTAGCCTGTTATCTGCTGTATGAAATGTACTGGCGTCATACTATGCATGTTCATGTTTTATACTATGCATGTTCATGATATATACATCCTACCATGCACGTACACTTCACACTCTACCCATGTTCATCATATAGACATCTTACTATGAGTGTATACTTCACATACTATGCATGTTCTTGGCACACTTTTTCTCGTTACCTTCATAGAACGCAATTTTGTAGTTTTGAAGCAGGAGACACGAAAAAATGCACATTGAAAGATTCGAGCACCTATCCTCATGATTACTAGGTAGACGTGCTATGCAATTACACCACGAAGGCATGTGCTAAGGAGGAAGAAAATATCTTATAACCTTTGAAGTATTCCTTAATACCCTTGTTACATTTTCATGAATTTCTGAAATCTCTGAAAATAGTGCTCTTTCAGATGAGACTTCATTTTAGGTAGTAATCATAATATCATGCATAATCAAGTAATCAGTATATGTTTATACAGGTTTGTTTAATTTTTTTTTTCATTCTACTTTGCCGGGGCAAATATACACTCTGAAAAAAAAAATAGATACGGTTAAAGACACTTCACCTTTGTCAGGATGATTTCAGAAAACTTAAAAGTAAGGTAGTCTTCAAGGGTCTTCAAGGATGATTGAATAGAAGCGGAAGTGTCAGCTTATCGCGGTTATCCGTGAAATCTATAAGAAGCATTAAAATTGATGCCGAAACACGAAGCTTTGAGTCATTTAAAGCATTTTTGTAATTAGAAGAATATGCATTACGACCGACGATAGTGAAAATAAAGGCCGGATAAGGACTTTTATGGGCAAGGTGTATATTACAACTTAGCCAAATACCTGAGACAGAAGAGACAATAAGTTAAATTTTGTGAATATATAAAAGAATATCAAAGTTCAAATCTTCTCTTCTTTTCCCTTCCATCTTAATGACAGTAAATTTATATAAATGTTTTTAAATCACCATACTTTTCTACAGTAAGCTATTCATGACTATTTACGAAACTAAAAGTTACATATATGTTACCAGGCAAAATGTGAAATTAGGCACTTGGTACAGTGCCGAAGATAAGGATGCCCCTTGGTTATAAAACGCATATATTTTCTCACATTTCCTAGACATTCTTTAGAATATGAAAAGGCAAACCCACGAAATTTAATCCACTCATTTGAAGTATTTTAATGCTTCCGATAGTGCCGTTTAATGGCGTAAGGCGACTCGCGTCACCACAGCACTTCCGTGATTTGCCCAGATGGCTTTGTCTGGTGTTATAAAAAAAATGCATTTTGGCCTTGTTGCCCAAAAAACGGCTGAGCAAGCTATATTGTTCTGGCAGGAATCACGGCATGTTGACGTGAAACGATGATTCTACGGAGAAGTATCCAAAATTGGAGCCAGTGCTGCTATTTTAACCGGCATTACTTACCAAAAGTTAGTTAGCGATGGCTAAAATGCTATAAAAAAACTATGTTGCTTTTGACTGCTGAATCGTGTTGATATGATGGTTATAGAAAACAAAATAAGTTGATGTCCTCAAAAAAAAAAGCGTCCACGAAATCAGTTTATATGACAAATTCTGGACTATTTAAGGTACTTGAGAAAGGAGATTTAGGGATTGGCCATATAGGACATGACGGAATGTGTAAAGAAATCTCATATCAATACAAGCCCATTATTTGCCAGGACAATGAACTGCACATTACATTTGAGATTCGTGCCAGAAAAAGAAAAGGGTTAAAAAGTGTACTGTACTAAAGATTGCGTTTTTTTTTTTTTTTTTTTTTTTTTTTTTTTTTTTATAATTTTTCAGAACTAACTTTTTATTGTCAGCTGGATCTGATTGAGTTTCAGTCACATCCTGACAGGAGCTACTAGCTTATAACAGTGGCGTACCGTGGTTGTTACCGAAAGGGACTAGGCATAAAAAAAATTATAACTCTGTTTAAAAAGAGAGTACACTGGTAGTGGTATTGGCCGTTTTAGAGACGTTAAATTTAGTGGTAATACTTATTTATATTTTCGAAAATATTAGTCAGTTTTAGAAATGATCATCTTAAGAACATAGTTGTCACAACAGGATTAATTGATCGTTAATAACAGATTGTTAATTTGAAATTAGTGATACAATAATTGTTAATATGCTCTGGTAAATTTACGAAAATTGGTTAAAGAAGGGAAGTCAAACTGATCTTACTAGAGTAAATAAATAATATTTTTAAGCTGATATAAGTCATAAAAAATAAATAATTAGTTAAAAACTTTTTATCTGAAAAATAGCACAAGGTCAGCAAAACAGATTCTACTTCAAATGACTTGTATAATGTTTCATTCTTGTACCAATGAGAATATGTGGTGTAGAACTAACTTTTATCATTACTATTGTGCTTTTTCGAAATATACAGGGTGTTTATAAAGTCCCGGACCCATTTTGATGTTTAATAACTCATAAAATAATAAAGATAGATTAAAATTAATAACATAAATGGTTAGGTAGGCTCAAAAAGTGTCATGACCCTTATCAACGAACTTCCACGTGTGCCCCCTTCGTCGCACGGAGAATATCAAGTCAATATTCAATTTCACGCTAGGTACCGGCAAGCATGTCGGCATCCACAGAGGCTATTGCGATTGTAATTCTAGATTTTAGGTCATCAATGTTCGACACTCTCCTCCTATAAACGTTGACCTTTACAAATCCCCAAAGGAAAAAGTCCAGCGGCGTTATATTAGGTGATCTGGGTGGCCAAGGAATTGGACGGTCTCATCAGTCGTATACTTAGACATATTGGAAAACTTCGTATTTCCACAACTAGAAGAGCTTCAACCACATGTCTTTTTGCAACAAGATGGTGCACCACCTCATTGGGGTACCATCGTTCGTAGTTCTTTGAATGACCATTTTACAGGAAGATAGATTGGGCGAGGAGGTCCAATTCCTTGGCCACCCAGATCACCTGATATAAGGTCGCTGGACTTTTTCCTTTGGGGATTTGTAAAGGACAACGTTTACAGGAGGAGAGTGTCGAACATTGATGACCTAAAAGCCAGAATTACAACCGCAATAGCCTCTGTGGATGCCGACATGCTTGCCGGTACCTGGCGTGAAAGTGAATATCGACTTGATATTCTCCGTGCGACGAAGGGGGCACACGTGGAAGTTCACTGACAAGGGTCATGAAACTTTTTGAGTCTATCTAACCATTTATGTTATTAATTTTAATCTATTATTTTATGAGTTATTAAACATCAAAATGTGTCCGGGACTTTATAAACATCCTGTATTTTCCCAAAAACCTTATAGACTCGCGATAATGTGATTGATGACACTGACAACTGACTAGCGCGTTATCGTAAAACGGCTTCAAAGGTTGCTTGCGTATGCTCCGCAATGATCTCTTGCTTGAGGACCAGCTTTTCATTCAGCTTAGAATAGTCTAAACTCGGAATTACTACACCAATATATTTTACGTAGAATTCTTTTACGAATCATAAAAACGTTTTCATGAAGATGAACTAAAATGTAGCACTAAAAGTTAAATTAATTTTGCTTATAAAAATTGCAAGAAAATTGAAATTTCTTGTGACCTACCGCAAGTAGTTAACAGCATGTCTACAGCACTTATGTGAAGAGTTCAAATCGAACTAGTCCTTCCTCGCTTAAGCCGAGCTTCCTTCCATTTGCGCGAAAATCGACTGCACTCGAATAGTACACGGTTTTAAAAGACACACAATATACTTGAAAGTGTTCGGGGGTACATAATTCCTGGAGGCCAGAGGTGGGCAAATACTTTCAACCTTGAGTCAAAAAAACCTTTAAGCGCATCCTGTGAGCAGCGTGGCGATGATCTCTTGCGGTGTTCCTATTGTATGCAGGATGCAATGGGGAATAGAAATACCTCTCCCTGCTAGAAATTTTTACAAAAATTACAGTTGCAATTAAAAAATTTTCAAATATTCAAAAACAGGATCTGTTCTTACTGGTTATGGAATGATTAATTTGCATACTGTTTCCTTTTCAAATAAAATTTAGAAGTGAAATGTTCTTTTCCCTAAGCTCTATTTTCTGACCATACTTTTTATTTAAACAGTATTTGTCTTTTATTTTTTAATTTCTAAATTAAAGTTGCTAAAAAATAATAGAACCACATTCTTCTTCGGCGCATGCTTTCTTAACGTATGTAGTGATCACATTTTAAAATGATCCCAAGCACAGTAATGCGTATATATGCGCATATAACTGTAACAACAGGCGTGTACTCGTGCAGCTGATTTCGGTAGTTTGAGCACAAAATCGAGTAGGAAAGAGATGAAATCATCTTTGCACAGGATTTCATTACGGGCGGGATTAAACAATTAGAAGGCCCGCATTTGGCCCGTGGGCCAGCTTTTGTTCACCTCAGCCTTAGTCCATTAACGGCACGCCACTGATACCAAGATAATTTCATCAAAGTTATCTATAGTTCTAAGACTGACAAAGAACAGTGGGATAAGTGGTATATAGTCATACTGCTTAGAAATCCATCGATTCTACAATTCGACAATAGGAAAGAGTTTGCTAACAATGTAATGAGCTTAAGTAAGACTTAATAAAGCTTAAATAAGACTGGTTTACTTTTAAGATCATAGCAAGTCTCATCACTCACAAAAATAAAGAAATATCGAAAGAGCTAATCATGGTGTTGAAAATGTGTTGTATACGTGGATGTAAGATGGGGAAAAAAATTTACCAATAAGAGTGAGGAATTACACTTTTTTCTGGCAACTTATGAAAAACAGGGTATCTCATTCTGGGATTAATAGGACACTATATGAAACTTTGGTTGGTTACAAACCTATAAGGTATTTCTCCCACCTTCTTCGTATGCCTTCGTGGTGTAGTAGTCTGCATACTCGACGCGTAACCGAGAGGTCCGAGATTCGATTCCCGGCGAAGGCGTTGCTCATTTTTCATGTCTCCTGCTTCGAAAAAACGTAATGTCTCTACAACCTAAAGTGGATCTCACAGGGTCTTTTTTATCTGAAGATGTTTTAAAAGACACGAAAATTATGATCAATTAGAAAAAATTATGGAAAACGTTGAAGCAATCTTATCCTACAGAAAGAGTCTACTGCACAAAACATGGACAAGACTGTAGTTCACAATGTAATAAATGAAAGAGGCGATAAATACTTATATATTAAAGAGGCTTCCAGATCTGCTACCTGCTACGTCTGTTTGAAGAAAACCAGTAATGTCTATACATGCTAAATCTGTCACTGAAACATCCATGTCACCTGTACACATGAGAGTAAAGACGATGTAAGTAAGAAAATAGAAAGTACAATGTTAAAATTTGTAAACTCTGTGCTACAAAACTGCAAAAGCTGCCGATCAAAAATTCCACCTTATTTAAATATGAAAATACAGGTCAAAAACTGAAAATGAATTCCAGCAAAAAATACCTCCTGCACCTTTTTGGATACTGTTCAAATTTCTATCCCAGATGTTGAGAAGAGACTGGATGACTCGCACAATCTCCTGGCGTTTTTATGAGTTAAAATTCTAAAGGACTGATGAACAACTATTTGCCAGATCAAAATTAACTGTATGTCCCAAGAGCAAAATTTAGAAGAGAGTTGCTGATATTCCTGGCCACGAAATAGATCTCTGGCTAACCTTTTCCGAATAGTCCACAGGTAGTGGCTAAGGATTTGTGAGGTGTATTCGTAAGACCGTGTGGAAATCTGAAGTGTTTTTGTACGAAAAAAGCAGTTAAGTGCAATTAAAATGCCATTTCAAGCTACTTTGTAGCAACAGGTCTTTTTTTCTAGAAAAAGCCCATATTTTACATCATTTTGTACTTTCCAGATACATTTTTCAAACATAAATCTTTTTCGAAATATTATTTGTCATTCTATAACTATGCCTATCTAAGGAAAGTATCTAAAATAAAACAAACATTTCATAGAATGCCTGCTTTTTATGCTTTTCCAGTAATATATATATATGTGTGTGTGTGAATTTAAGAAGTACTTCTGAAATAGAATTTCATTTAATTGCTGCTGTTTAAATAAGTACCTGTTGTTGTTGTTGTTGTAGAAAATCTCACTTGTTGCCACTTGCTTGATTAATCAGAAAAAGTCCACGAAGGCAAGGAGTGCAAAATTACGTCTGTCGTTGGCATGAGCCTTGAGAACCATATAGGTGACAATACGACTTTGCCCACTTCCATCCCGAGTTTGAAAGAGAGCACGTCGGGAACGGATTCGAGGACCTCTAACCCCTCTTCCCTTGACCACAAAACTACTTAACAGGACTTTTATCTCGCCGTATTCTTTGAAAGCCCCCATGCCGCCCAAACAGCATGCATTTACAAACATACATACCTTCTCTGGATTTCAAGGCTGAGCCTTTCAGTACGGTTGTAAAGTCACTAATCACTACTCCGACTGGGTAGCAAGTGATAACCTAAATATAACAAGTGATTTTTTAAATTACTGACATCACCTATAAAGGCAAAATTACTAACACAAGAAAATTATCAACAATATATCTAGTAAGATAACTCTTGATTGTTAATTTTAACTCAAACTTGTGAATAAACACCGGGATTAAGTTATCCGTACTCTGGAAAGAACTTTTTAAGTTTTTCCAGCAATATTTCATAATGAAGTATGACTTAAAATTTTAAGTAAAGCACCTTAGTTTTCATATAAACAATTGATTTTTCGTGAATTAAAATAAGGAAAAAATATTACAATCAAGTTCATAAATTAAGGATAATTCGGAGTCACGTGAAAATCGAACTCTCAAATAAATATATCACCTGTATAATCACTACACACATCTTCAAGAATCATATGCAAATTTCAGGAAGTATCCAGATGACACCGATGGTACGTCACAATGACGAGAGTGTAAGAGAGTGATATATAAGGAATACAGGCAAAGAAGTAAAATGGTTCGCAGGCGCTTTATAAGCATTTCAGTGCAATAACCGAATAGTTATGACACAAAGGACGCATTTGGATGATTTTTTACGTGGTAGAATTATCGGCCGTCTGGAATGTGGGCGCACTGGAAATATCAGACGAACTTGGAATTGCCCAGAGTGTCATCTCCAGGCTTTGGCAACGCTACCAAGATGATGGTAATGTGAGTAGGCGTTACAGCACAGGTCGCCCCAGAGTTACAACGCCGAATGAGGACCGGTATTTGGCAGTTACTGCCAAAAGAAAAAGCCGGAGCACAGCCTCAGACCTGTCTCGTCAGCTCTCTTCAGCCACTGGTACGACAGTTTCAAGGCAGACCGTGTACAGACGCTTAGGGCAGATTGGTCTATATGCTCGTAGACCTGTCAGATGCGTTCCACTTACTGCAACTCACTGTCGCCTGCGGTTAGCCTGGAGTAGAGAGCATGCATTGTGGACACCGCAACAGTGGGCTTGTGTGATGTTTTCCGACGAGTCCAGGTTTAGCTTGCAGTCTGATTCTCGCAGGAACTTTTATATGGAGAGCTCCAGGTACCCGTTACCACCAAGAAAACATCATTGAACGACACAGTTACGGTGGTGCAGGAGTGCTCGTTTGGGGTGGAATTATTCTGGGTTCCAGAACTGACCTGCATGTTCAAATTGGAACCATGACAAGCCAAGTCTATCGGGACGTCATTCTGGAACAACATGTAGGTTTTGTTTCGGGGCGCCATGGGCGCACAATTTGTGTTTATGGATGACAACGCCCGTCCTCACCGTGCAAACATCGTAAGCGAATGCCTTCAATCGGAGGATATCACCCGCATGGACTGGCCAGCATTCTCACCGGACTTGAATCCAGTAGAGCACGTGTGGGACATGCTTGGCCGATAAGCTGCCACCCGTCCGGCGGGACATGTCTACCGGAACTTCGGAGAGCATTGCTTTTTGAGTGGTGTAATATCCCCCAAGATCAGATCGATAATTTGATACTCAGCATGCCTAGGCAATTAGGCATGCCTAGTCTGTATTGCATCGTCTGGGAGTCATACAATGTATTAACAATCATACCAACCATGTAATATTGGTTTTTTGTAAGTAGGTTTTTTTTTGTAATTTGCTCCAGGGCGAAAAAATCGCTATTTTTTTAATAATATCAAACATATAGCATCTTTTTTTTGCTCTTTACCTTTTGTTTAATAAATAAGCTTTACAAATAAGTCGAATTTGTTTTGCTTCTAACTCTTCCTTTGCCTGATTTTGCACTATCCTTAATTTATGGACATGAGTGTAATAAGGACTGTCATAAGGTGCAGTTGTCATCTGTTTTCAGATTTGTATACGTATTCCTAGTCCTTTTATGCACATACGAATATTTCGTAACATTTCAGGAAGTTGAAGAAATCAGCAAGCTAGTGTTTTATTTCGAAACTACAAATAAAATACTGTCTTGTTTAAATTCCGTGATTATAGAAAATAACCGATTACATTTAAAAGGCAAGAAAACAGGTCTGCAAATATTTTTTTTGTTGTTGTTGTTGCTTATGCTCACTTGTCTGACGTAGTCAGCCCAAGCCCACGAAATTCCTCGTGGCTAGGAGCGCTAGATTACGTCTGTCGTTGGCAACAGCCTTGAGCACCTAACAGGTAACAGTGCTATTTGGCTGAGTTCCACCCCAACTTTGATGGAGGGCGCCCCGGGGGGGACGGGTCTGAGGGTCTCCTGTCCCTCTCCCCTTCCACCGGGCCACACGAGGGGACTTTCGGCTCAACGCACATTTGGGGTGCCGCCATGCCGCACGGGCGCTATACATTTACAAACATCTATGCTTTCTCCGAGATTCGAACCCAGGCCTCTCGGCACTATACCGGCTGAGCGGCTCAAATATTTTTATATACGTTAAAGAAAATTTTGGTGATGCCCGATTTATGACGGAACCTTTTATATATCGTACGGTTGCCTATTGCTCATCTTGCTGCTGTAGGCTCTGAGAATACTTGAACTCAAACTGTGTCTGTCTTTTTATGAATCCAAGGTATTTATACATTATTTTCAGCGTCTACTACTAAATAGTAAATTTTAACCAACAGTGTGGTTTCTTTGACAGTAATATTCCTTTGCAATCCTCGTTGGGGAAGCTGAATTGAATATGTTAAAACATTAAGAAGCCAAATCGTTAAAAATCTATGATGACTTGATGATGCTTATTAGTGAAACTTCCTGTGTTGACATAGACTGAAGCAGTTACATTCCCATGATAATTTTGATAAGTATTACTTGTTTGGTACTCTGAATATAATTTTACCAAACAAAAACTTATGAAAGCTTATCTGAGATCTACCACGCCAAATAATTACTTGAATTCTTCTGTAGTGTTAGGCTCACCAGTGCCCAGTTAGGTTCGACTGGGTTTCGATTCCAAGCTGATGGGCTGGCTTTATGTGCGTTTTCGGGATTTTCCCTGTGTGTAACGGAGCTATGAGGTAGTTTTCTTTAGGCAGATAGTCCTACCATGCTTTGTTATAATTAAATAAACCAAAGCAAGCTAAATCCTTCTGCAGTCTTAGCTAGCAAAAACTCTGTAGTTCAAGAAATAGATCTGAATGAAACTATATTAATTTTTGCAGATCTGAAAGCTAGAAAAAAACTTCGTGCCTCAGGAACAATTGCTTTTCCTAAGAATTCCTAGAAGTGTAATTGTATATATAACTACACATATATTAGTGTTTTTAATTTATTATTTTATTTAATATTTTATTGTTCAATTACTTTTTAAATATAATGATTATAACTTTTGCATATAAAAGATATTATCCCCGCTTGTGTTTTGTTTCATTATTTGTTTTTATGATGCCGGTGATGATGATAATAACAGTAATAATAATAACGGTGTAATCCCTGTTTCTAAATTTGATGTAACTGTGCAGTGTAATCAGGATTAATTCTTATTTTTTGTTTACACTATTTTCTTTTCTTATTTATTTTGTTTGTTAAAAAAATATCCAACGAAAGTAGATAGTTTTTAAATCAATTTATAGCAGGGACGCCACTAAAGGTGCCTGCCTAGGTCGCGAAAATGTTTTAGTCCTATCTTGGGCATTAACAGGTTGTATTTTAAAGAAAATGAATCGGGATGTGTTAGCGATTGTTGGCATTACTTACTAGTTTGCTGCCAGATGGGACACTCGTTATTGACGCTAACTGCCGCACCGAAGGGCCCGGGTTCAAATCCCGGAGAAGGCATGGATGTTTGTAAGCGTATAGCGTCTGTGCGGCAAGGAGGCACGTAAAATACATGGCCAGGCGAAAGAAATCCTCTCGAGAGGTTAGTGGTAGGGGTAGAAAGGTTAGAGACTCAGATGGCCCGTCCAGGGTGTTACCCTGGGAATTCCATCCGGGGCGGAAACTTAACAGTTAGAAAAGGTCGGCGATGCCTAATATGCCTAGACGGTTGCACAACTGCCGGCCTTTTTTTAAACCTGTACCTGTACGTACTAGTTTGCAGCCTCATTATTATTATTACTAGTATTAATAAGGATTAATCTATATGTAACTTAAATATCAGACAGATTCTCTTAAAAAATCCTCTAAGAAGGCATGCCTTAGGCAAATAGTCCTCGCATGCTACTAGAATTTTCGAACCCATTAATGAGAAAAATCAGTTATACCTTCGCCGAATTCAAACTCTGTATCTTACAATTGTCAGCCGGACGTGCTGACAGTTGCATTGTGACAGCACGCTTGAGGAAAAGTAATAATTCCTTACACCTGTTTTACCTATTCAGATAAATAAACAGTTATAAATATTCTCAAAATTCATAAGAACTGTAATCAAGTTTTGCATTACACCTAATGACCACGCTGATTTGTTCGCAGTCTTTCAATAATAGGCCTGGACATTTATGATACAAGAGTGATAAAATTGGTGAAATATTTTATCACCTAGTTGTTTAAAAAAAAGAGATTGTATACCTTTATCTACGTATTTCCTGAAATATGCTCAGTAAAAGTAACTTGCGCCAAAAATAAAGCAGCTATTTGCAAATTTAATCATGATTACAGTTTTACCATGAAGAAACTGTTAAAAACCAAGACAAGTGGTTTTTGTTATGTAATTGCTAGCTATATTCGCTCTAAAAATCTTGAATTTAAGTAAGAAAGGCACTGAAAAGTTATTTAAGCCAGTTAATACAGTCTCGAATATCCACAGAAATTCTGCACGTAAAGATGTGAAACTTTTTTGTTTTGAACTAAATGTGTCTAACGGATGTTTTATAAAGAGAAATTTTACTGTATACGAAGCATAGACAAAACTGTATTTTATTCCCTGGGCCTTCTCTATCGACAGCGTTGAGACTGTTCTCATAAAATTCTGCACTTTATTTTTAAGAAACATAATACTCAGAAGCCTATGTCAAGACAATATTTAAGGAAAAAAGTCCTTAGCACACACTTTGAAACCTTCTGTATACCGCTATAAATTTTAGTCTAAAATATTTTACTAACTTCGGTTAAGCATACTTACGTGTAGTTCCTTAACTAAAAGAAGACGATTTAGAAAAGTAAAATCAGAACGTTTTATTCGATTATGCAATGATGAATCGATATAAATAGCCTTTTTCTTCCTTTCAAATTTTTTAATTTTCTTCCTAAAATTTATCATTGGGGAATAGTAAAACAGTTAAAGGTCGTATGATGTAACTAGAGACTCGATTATTTGAATAATTATCGGAATCTGTGCATCTCTTCCGTTTAGCGAAATTTCTTCGTGATAGACTTGCTTGAATACTCACATAAAATATCACGTGTTCAGTGCTGAGATAAAGCAATTTGTTATGCTAATTCTTGGACGTCTCGAGAAATTTAATTACTATGGCAAATTTAATAATTGCATTTTTTGACAAATTTGGCTTTCTGTCACAGTTTCTGTTTTTGACAAAGCTAGTTTTAATTTTTTAATGTTTTTGGAGATTTTATTATTTAGACTCACGAATAAAAAAAGTTGAAAAAAAATTTCTTTAATCATACACATAACAAGTCGCATATTCAAAGTGTTTCCCAACTCGCTTCGTCTAAGGAGCCATTGCAGTCAATTCGTTTGCAAGAAATTAGAAGCTTTAATTAAATACGTGATTTCAAGCAAATACTATTACAGTATGAAATTTTTCAAGAATTGTGTATTACATATGTATGGACATTTACTTTGCTAAAATGGTAAAATTAGTAAAATGTTTAACGTCTTTTAATTATTTAAGAAAAAGCGTTTGGTGTTGCTTTATTTATAAAATTCGTTGTGACATGCTTATGAAGTAATTACACCAACAACAAAGGAGCTAGTATTAAATTTAATGGTAATATATGTATGTAGAGAAAAAATATAAACAAATCTTTTTTTATTCTATAATGTGCATAAATATGTAAAAATTCTCCATAAACACTAATATGTTAAAATAGTCTTAGCCAGAAATAACAGCAGTGCTAAAAAACTAAATTATTAAAAAAAATTATTAAATTAGCACTAAAAACATAATTTTTATTATCTTTGTATTATTGAACTGAAAATATGTAACAAATTAATATCTTATTAATCTTATGTGTGTCATATGTATTATGGTCCCATTAATATATTATTACTATTATGTATAATATGTTATTAATATGATATGTGTGCCATTATGTACTATGTTTCACTTGCAAAAAATTGGAAATGTTGTCTTAGCTGAATTACTCCGAAATAACCCGACTAAAGATAGAAGCATCGCCTTTTGTACTTCCCCATTTAAGAGAAACCCTTCTATGTAAACTAACCCTCTCGATCGCTGCGAACTAGGGCGCCCAGTTTGCCCTTTGCCGCTTTCAGTTCGACCTCAGATGGCAAAGCGAGGGCGGCAGCTCTCCTTAGAGACTCAGAAGAGCCGGACAAACCCCAACTCACTCAACCAAGTCACATAGTTATTGTTCTGATGAAAGATCCTCCGTACACGCAGTCAGTAGATTAGAGACTGATGCAAACTTTTCCCATGAACTTGCTATCTGTGTACTGGAGATGTACCGTTGACTATTTTAATCATTAGACAGTGGTGTCATGATCTACAGTGCAGAGGATCTACGGCTGGTTGCTCTGATTCTCAACAATTGATCAGACACACCTTTCGATGGCTTTGAAATAAATCAACAATGTGTCTTCACCTTCCAATTAAGTAAATCGTGCACAATAAGTGGAGCTCAGTGCATTAAAGGAGCATTTATTGCCGTCGTAAATGTTGGCTGCATTTAATCAGACCAATAAGTTACTTCTTTAATACCGATAACTTAAGTTTGGGTTTAATTGTCAATACAAAAGCTATTTATTGCGTCCGAAATCTTTGAATGTATGCTTTAATTTTATAATGCTGTCCTTGCAAAGTTTATGAGATCTTGAAATGTTTTGAAACCCTTTCAAAGTATAACTAGCGATAGAGCTTTAAGGCTACTCAAGTGTGGCTCCAAAGAGAGGCTAAAAAATTTTAAATTACCCATTTTTTACATTAGAGCGTGAGAATTCTGTGGTGAGCCTGTCAGTAGAAAACTCTTGTCATTAAGCGACGGATTTAAATTACCCAAAGCGAATTATTTACCCTCGCATTCATGTACTTCCAAGGCATTCCTTGTACTTGAATTCTGTAATGAGCCAGTTAGTAGAAAACTCTTGTCCATTAAGCGAATAATTTGAGTGGCTAAAACAGATACGATAGCTTGTACATTGATTGCTTAAACAGAAAAGTTTATAGATTTTTAAATTCTGGAAGCAATAAATACTAAGAATTGCACTTCATTTATTCGAAATTTAGAAGAATTAATAACACAGCTCGGCACACTATTTATTTCTCCACCCTCTTATACTGAAAACACGTGGTATACCTTATTAGTCTAGTACTTTATTATATGTGCATATATATTTTAATTTTCTGCCAGCATAGTTTGTTTAGTGAGATATTTCATAGTATTAGATATTTACGTCTTTGATAAACGTGACAGATATTAGGGAGTGGCAGATTCCTAAAGTTGGCTATATTTTAACGTTTTATGATCATGATATAGGAAAAAAACAAAACAGAGAGATAAAACCATACTCCAGACATTTCTGTTTGCTATGCTTTAGATGCTTATATTTATTTAGAATGGTTAAGTCTAGAAGACGACTAGTTCAAACTGCTGATCCTGTTGTCTAGAAAAATATTTAAGGGAATAATATTTAATGCATTGTAGTATCACAGTTAGAATGCGTGAAGAGTTTCAAGCAGCCCGAATATTCTGTGTCTGCTGTTATTTCCTTTATAGTCATAATAAATTTAATATGTTTAGAAAATATTTTCGTTAATTAAACACGTTTAGTGAATTAAAAATGTCTTAATTTGATACATTTCTCTCTTTTATGATACAACTGAAGTAAAGAATTTTTTTATTGAAAACTACACTGTCTGAGCTCATACCTTTATTTAAAAAGAAAAATAAGTTCATTTAGACAGATATAATATAAAGGATAATCAAAAGTACTTAAGAACATTTTAGAAAAACACTATTTTCATTTATTCACTGAGCAACATTTTCCAGTGTACACAAAATTACTTTTAAGAAATTCAGAGTTTGTCTGCGCAAAGATGATATACAGCAGACAAAAAAGTTTAATTTAAAAATATAATAAATGAAATTTGTTGTAAACTAAAAAACTGAATCCTGAAGGGATTGAAAGAATTTTCTATTCAAATTTTTGTGGTCTTGGAATAAGTATTTATTTTCTACATCAGTGCTTCCCAACCTTTTCATTGCCGCGGACCGGTCAAAGTTGATAATTTTAAAGCGGCCCGCTGAAGGAAGGACGCTGATTGTTTATATTTTAGATTGCTTTGATTTAATAATTTTAATTTAATTGTATTTAAAGATACCTTCAAAATAAAATACAGTTGCACCAAAAAATTAATATAAAGTGATTTAACATTTTAACTCATTATAACGCTAAATTAATGAGAACCCTGAGCTTGTTTCTTTGCAACGAGACGGTTCCATCTGGGGTTAATAGCAGACAACGACACTGGAAGTATGTTGCTTAGGCCCAGTTTATTACGTTGTTTTGGTTGCTGTCAATGCAGAAACCCTCGCTTCAGACAGATAGGTTGTCGGAAATAGCAACAGGGATTTTAAGTGCTGTGGTGGCAATCTCAGGGTATTCCTCCATGACTTACAGAACACCGGCAGAGTTGTCTCGAACTTAGTTTTAAGGCCGCCGTCATTTGCAATCTCCAGCAGTTGATCATCTTCTTTCACAGGCATGCTATTTTCGCCTGATTTGTTGACAGAGGGTTGCGGATCCATTCCTTACTGGTTCATGGGTCTTTTGTGATTGGGAAGTAGCGCTCAAACTCTTTTAAAAGCAAAGATAAGTGATCATGCACCGACTGGAAGAATGAATGTTCAGGCTCAATGTCATCTAAAATCCCCACTAATGTCTGAAACATGTCTAAAATGCCTCTGTTCATGCGCCGCCCCAACAACTCCAGTTAATACAGCTACTTTGTGAACTTGAAAACAGTTGTCATTTTCTCCTGAAGGCACAGATTGAGTTCATTGAGCAGACTGAGTATGCCACACAGGTAAAGCCAATTTTGCGACTTTGTCGCAAAATTTCAGCGACAACCTTGTCGCTGAAATGTGCTGCCAGTGGTGACTTCTTTTCTGACAGAAAACTTTGCAATGGTTCTCGCAATTCAAGTATTCTGATTAGCGATTTTCCAATGGATAGCCATTTTATTTCTGTGTAAAAGAGAAGGCATCTGTATTCTGCGTCCATCTCCTCACAAAGTTGTTCAAACAAGAGCGAGTTAAGGGCGTGTGCTTTGATGTGGTTAATAACTTTAACGAATATGCTGTTAAATTCTGGTGACATTTTTGGCTTGCCAGCATTTTCTTGTGAATGAGATAATGCGTAGATTAACTCTCAGGTACACCCTCCTTAATCCGAGCAGTTAAACCAGACAACCCTTCATGGCAGCAGCTCCGTCTGCGTATATGCCGACACAAAAGGACCATTTCAGTTGTCCTGATATATAACCATCTAGTGACTTGAAGAGTTCTGCTCCTGTGGTGCTGGTTGGCAAACATAGTGCACATAACAAATCTTCATGAACATCCTCCTGATATAAAACTCAGATAAACAAGATAACTCACATAAACAAGTAATACTGCCTTGTTGTCGATATTTGTAGATTCGTCAACCTGGTGTGCGTACCATGGTGATTTATTAATCCTCTCCAACAAGTGTGTCTTTATATCTTCGGCTATTTCCTCAATGCGCCTAGTCACAGTGCTAACCGACAAAGACACATGTGCTATCTTTTCCACAGCAGCCAAGTTCAGCGCAAATGTCTAGTGGAGGGCAAGATCAATTCTTCACCGATAGTGAATGGCTTTTTAGCCTTAGCAATACTGTTAGCCACCAGATATGATGATCTCAGTTCATTCTCTTTTATTGATGTGGTGTTCCTTATAAATTTCTTATGTCTTTCGTGTTCCCCTTTTTTTCTTTCAATTACTCCAGGGGCTTGTCTTTTAATCCAGGGTGCTTGTCGTTCAAGTGGAGAAGCGGCTTTGAAGATTTCGATGTCCCATTAAAGAGCTGGTCGCCGCAAATTATGCAGAGAGGTTATGGTGTGTTGGAACCATTTGTCCCGGTAAATCCATATTTCAAGTAGGACTCATGGTACTGTCTGTTAACAGTTGCATGTTCTTTGATGTTGAAGGCTTCTGTCTCTTCACTGAGCCTTTTTATCCCAAGGAAACTGTCTATCGTCTGTTTCGTACTCATTTTTGCTAATTTGTGGGTTAAATTTGAGCAAACACAATATACACGTACCCAAGCACTGTTAAACGTGAGAAAATACCGGAAACAGAGAGAAGAGCAATACACACCTGCTCTGCCGCTAAGCTCCAGACGTCACCTAAAACCGTCCCGATATCACATTTTGCACATGCGCGGTATCGTCTCCGTGGAAAGCCGCATAAACCCAAGAGAAATACACCACAGTAAATAAAATGGAAATAATTTAATGTTTCTTGGGCGGCCCGGTACCATTTGATCCACCGGTCCGCTCCCGCGGATTGGGGATATTTCTGTCCCACTGTTCTACATATTCATGTAGCAGCAAATTCGTGTACATAAATTCGTGTAACAGCATTATTCGTGTATATAAATCAGCATACAAGATTTTAGATATACGTTAAAATTTCTGCTATTTCTCGCAAATTTTCAATGGCATTAATTGATAATATGCAAATGCTTGCTGAGAATGGGCGGTTATATTGAAGTTTCAATCAATATAAAATGTACATTACGAAAAATGTTTTATGTTCTGTTTGTTACCCTTCCCCTACTTTTATCGCTTTCTTCTTTTCGTTGGAAGGAGTATGACCTAGAAGGAGGCCTAGAAGGAGTGACAAGTATGTTTCCATCGTCAAATACCCATACTAATTTCGTTAACCTTCATTTAAGAAATCATTTCCCGTATGCAAAATTTGCTTGGATGGCGCATGCGGTGTATTTGAATATCATGATGAAAGCCAACTTTCACCATGAGGTTACATGTGTTACATAGTGTTGTAAGGTTTTAGTTAAACTAACCAAGTTTATTTTAATTTAAATCTTTTCTATCTCCTCTCTGCTTCAACTTCCTGTCAGAAGAAGCGCGCGTTTTTAGCTTATGCTAATTTTGAAGTACAGCCAAGCACTATTTAAGCCAGAGGTAGAAACCTCTCGGTGTGTGAGAGCTTTGCCTCAGATCACGGTCACGCCGCTCAACGTTCGTCTGACCAGCTAGCAGTTTAAATTTATAAGCCATAGTGCTTACTACGTGATTGCATTGTAAAATAAATTAAAGTGCGGTAGTATTTAGTATACCTTGCTACGCACCCTTTTCGGTAGAGGCCAATCTCCGCGAATTGCTCTGCGAAGCAAAGTTTGATTTAAGTTACATTTAAATTTATTTAAGTTTATTTGATTGTTAAGTTCGACCCAAGTGTGGTCTTTTACTTTCTGTATCTCTCCCGAATTGGGAGGTTTGTTATTAATAGTGATTTAATAAAAGAGGATTTCAAATCCCTTTCACGTGCAGTTATTCTCCAGCCCAGCAGTTACATCAGAACATAGCGTACCTTCCGCTCCCTGTTCCAGTTCAGGACTTAGAACTTGAGGATCAGAACCCTTTACAGAAATTACCATGTTTCCAAAAAGGATACACAGAACACAAAGTCCTGACAGTGTTACATGCGTTACATAGTGTTACATGCTTATATTCATCATTTTCTTTACAGTTCTGACAAGTTTCTTCGCAATTGATGGCAATTAGCGCATGTTATAAATATGAAAAAAATCCATGAAAATTTGAAAATTATCGACAAAAAGGGTATGAAACATATAATGGTAATATTTGTAGTGATTTAAAAACATTTGCCGTTTTCTTTGATTTCAGAAATGTACATATTTCCTTTGAGAATGGAAGAACAGAAACGGAAAAAAAAATATTATAAGAGAAACTTAACGAGAATCATTAATATTAGAATGAGCCGAAACGTAAGTCGCTAATAACAGGACATTTTAATATCCTCAAGAATTTAATGTGTAATGAAGGGACATATTATGCTTCAAATATATTTTGAAACGTTCACTGAGCTACACATCTTCGTTTAGGCAAATGCTTAAGAGAATCGGCAAATGGGTTTTCAGGCAAAATTAACATACATAGGCGTCAGTTTCTCCTGAAATCTTCGCGAATGATTGTTTAGCTCTATTAATAATTAAATAAGCCAACGCTCTGAGAAATTTTTTTCTAAAAGGCGTCCTTTCCTTAGGCAGAGAACATCACCTGTTTTTTAAATAATGCGAGCGCAATGCAGATCTTCACTGAGACGAAAAACTACATAACATACATATAGTTGAAGAATTTTTTATATGCATTTCTTATAAAATAATTAAGTAATTAAAGGTGTTTTTGCTATATGTCTTTGTGCTGTAGTAGTCAGCACATCCAGCTAGCAGCTGAAAGATCTGAGGTTCGATTCCCGGTGAGAAATGTTTGCGCTTTCAAAATTTGCTGTGCAGGATAAAAAGGATAAGGGAAAAAAAGGAGAAAGAAAGAAAAGTTGCTGACTCTGCTAGCTTTAAATTAATTAATCGTCTGAAAAAAAAGTTCACCCTTCCCTGAGTGCAGCATTTTATAAGATTTGGGGCTATAAAAGTCTGACTGTAAGTTCCTTTTAACATAAAGAACATTTGTTTTTGTATTGTTGAAATAAATGAATATTTAGCTTATGAAAAAAGTGTATTTGAGAGTTTTATAATTAGAGACCTCATTTCGAAATTTTTACAAACTTGTTCACAAAAGCGAACTCATTCTTCAATCATTACGTATGCATTAAAAACAATAATGATAATGCCTTCAGAAAGTTGATGATAGAATGCAAAAAATGTTAAGCGCTAAAAACAGCATGGCTTTTTGACCTTTATAATCCCTGTAGCATATAGTTTATGACTCCAGTCTTTCTGCTTTTGCATTTATGGGCATTATGACTACAGATTCGACTGCCATAAATTACATATGGACAAGAAACTAAAAAATGTAATTTTTCCTTGAAATGCTTCAAGGTATTCGCTTGCTCTGAAAATTAAAAATTATGTCTGGACTCATTTTTAATAGGAATCTATTTTTAACGGAGAGGAGGATTAAAATAAATTTTGAAAAATTTCACACATATGCCATCTTTACTTTTTAATATAGGACTAGAACGCATATTTTTCTTGAAGTATATTGAAAGACAAAGAGAAAAAAAATTGCAGAATACTTTTCGTAACCACATCTAGGTAAAGTAGGAGAGTTATTTGCTGCGGTAAGGTGGCTTTCATAAAAACTGTAATCTTTGCTTTGGTTTTATGTGATTACGGCAAAGCCCCGAGGGCTATTTGCCTAAGGGAAGGTATGCCTTTGTGAAGGACTTTCTAAGGGGAGCTGGTTCATATACACGTTAAACATGGGGAAAACCATAAAAACGCCCATGCAGCCAGCCCGTTTACGGGATGCGAACTTCAGACTGAGCTACCATTGTTTAGCGACTTTACCACTCGGCCGCTGCATTTGAGAAAGAAGGCGGGGGATAAGTAGAAAATTCCATAATTTAAATAATAATTTCTTAATTTAAATATCGCGCCCGGTAGAGATTTACATTCTGGCGTGGAATTGAAAACGAGGCTTGATAGAAAAGGAAATTAACATAAAATAATGGGTTAGAAACTTAAATGATGTTTTATAATTGCATTATAAAAAAATTTAGAAATACTCTTGCTATGATATGGCAACTGTAGTTCCTGTAATGTGCTTGCAATGCTACCTCGATTCGGAATAGCTTTCCTAGCAAAGTACAGTACGTTTTCACAGGATATTCCACATTCCTCTTAATTCAACTCCAGTTTTGTTTATCTTCCCGCTTGAAGTCGTACTGGACGCTAAGACCGACACATTGTTTTACCACTGGACTCGGTTTCGAACTCCAAATATCGCATGGACGTTCTTCTTTATGAAATAGGAACATTTAAAATATGTGAAGCCGAAAATCTTCCTGAAGTGGTGGGAGGAGAAGACTGGTAGATCAAAATTTACCCTCGCTTAAGATCCAAGAGGGAAACTGTGGAGATTATTATCTCCATTGTAACAAGCCCTCTTGAAGACTTGCTAAAGAGTAGTTTCTCGGACTGTTTAGAAATGCTCCGTCAATGTTGCCAAAAATGTAAAGCTATTTAAATACTATTTTGAAGGAAATGGTAGCGTAAATGATTTTATTTTCTAAAACAAGTAATTTTCTTTAACTTTCTTAAAATTACTTTGGACATTTATAAGATTGAATTTCGGTACTGCAAATTCGACGTATAAAACTTTCTTTTATCAATTAAGTAAAATCCAGAGTTGAAAAACACAGTAACACAGTAGCGCTTTCGCATCCATGGGTAGTGCATTTCAAAACTCTTACGGTGAAGGGAAACTGCGGATGATAAAAAGGAATTCAAATTGTGATATTAGTATAACTTACAAGCAAATGGTGAAAATTAATTCGTAAATAAATAAGTGATACTGCAAATGTTAAATAAAATAATAATGAGCGTTGTACATAATAATGCACTTTCTTCTCTCTCAAGTGTCCATGGTGAGGGTTGCCATGGGAAGAAAGTACTGAAGCTTGGCGTATAGGCTGACTGCATGAGCGTTTTCGTGTTTTTCCCCATGTGTAACTTGTATGTAAGCCTGTTTACTTTAAAAAATCATCCACAAAGGCATCCCTTCTCTTAGGCAGATAGTCCTAGTGTGCTTTGCCGTAATCAAATAAACCAAACCAAATCAAAACATTTCACCAGCTTACTCCCATTATTTACATAACAAATCTTTTTGATAGAATTTTTCAAAAATCTAAACCCATTTTATGATAAAAAAAAAGTATTTACTGAAGGGTGTATTAATTCATAAAAATATAATACGTAGCTATTAAAGACCTTTAATACATTTCGGTATGTCCGTTTATCAGTTCTACGAACATATCTTCTGAGTTTACTTGAAAACCTTTTCCAGCATAAGAGATGTAATTTTGTTCACAGTATCTGAAACGCAAGACTTCATTTGATCAATACGTGTAACTTGCACTCTATATCACAGGCAGAAAAAAGCAAAAGGTGAAGTCTGACCAACTTGAAATCCACATCCTTCGTGAGCCCGTTCCAGTCAAATGACTGCACTATTATTAAACGAACTACAAGTGAAGTTAATAACTGCGGTGGTGCCCCTCTTTCTGAAATACGATTATATCCTTCTGCAATTTAGCTATAATTCTAACAAAATCTGTAACATATCAAGATTGCTGCTACCTATCTTTGTCTCTTCAGAAAACTTGAACGGTTCACAAATGTTTTCCTTTATTCATTCCGGTCCGAGTCAAATATGTATAAGTTTGAAGTGTAACCTAATCAGTAAACAAAATATATTCCATGGGGCTTTTAATTTCAACAATTTCAAGGTGAACCATATATGGCAAGTAAGATGTAAAATGTTCTTTACAAAGTGAGCGGAATATCTGACTGTAGTACGCAGGTTTCATTACGAAATAGCTTGGAGTTCTTCGGATAGTTGTCTGGGAGAGACCATGTTCTTTATTCAGACTGTGTACTGAAGATTTAGGGTTTGTCTCAACTGCTTCGTCAGTCTTTTAACCAATCTATTAAAGCAACAGTTTTAATGCTGAATGTTGTTCATCCTTCACAAATCCTCTTCATCGAAATTTACACTGATGTGCAAAAAACGAAGGACGAAGTCGAAAAATTAGCATATGAGCTGAACGAAGAGGCAGAGCGGACAGAAAGACCAATCAGGAGATTAAGTAAGGTGATGTACGGTAGCACATGCGCAGATATGCAAGTAGACGTAATGGGGGAGTGTCTGAGTAGTATAAAGCATGTTGTCGGTGTAAGATCAGTATTTCTGGCAAAGAGATTGCACGCCGTATAGCAGTTAAAATCACACCGAGTTGCTGCCTCAGCGAGAAATGGCGAATAATCAATCTGTTAGACGACATCTGGATGCTTTTACCCGAGGTCGAATCATTGGGAAGTTGGAGGAAGGCCGCAGTGTGACAAGTGTGGCTGCAGAGTTCGGAATTGCTCACAGCATCGTTTCACGACTTTGGAGACAATTTCAAACTACAGGAACAGCTATCCGGGGGTTTAGTAGTGGTCGTCCACGAGGAACCACACCCGCAGATGACCGGTATATTGCCTTACAGGCCAGAAGAAACAGGCGGCAGACCGCGGGAGAAATCGCTAGACACACGACACAGGCGACTGGACGACCGATATCGTGTTTTACCGTGGCCAGAAGACTGCACGGTGGTGGTCTGTTTGCACGACGCCCTGTACGGTGTGTACCTCTAACGCCTGCCCATCGGAGAAGGCGTTCTCTGTGGTGTCGGGAACACCGGAATTGGAGAGACAATGAATGGGGACGAGTATTCTTTACAGATGAGAGCAGATTCAGTCTGAGTAGCGATTCTCATCGCATACTCATCTGGACAGAGCGGGGAACACGCAATAACCCCTTCAACATCATCAAAAGGGACTGTTTTGGAAGTCGCGGAGTTCTCGTTCGAGCAGACATAATGCTTGGTAGCCGGACCGACCTTCATATCTCCCAAGGATAGTCACCTGGGACTGCTATTGTAACGAGGTTCTTGTTCCTTACATGCGTCTTTTCATAAGGGCTATTGGTCCTCAGTTCCTCTTCATGGACGACAACGCTCCACCTCATCGCACAGTTACTGTCGAAGAGCTGTTGGAGAGTGAAGATATTGAACACATGGATTGGTCGGCAAGGTCTCTGGATCTAAATCCCGTCAAGCATGTACGGAACTTAATAGGGACACCCGTGGCAGCACGTAACTTATCGCCAGTAACGATTCCGAAACTGTGATTGGTGCTACAAGAGGAACGAGCAGCAGTGTCTCAACAGCTCATTAACAACCACATATCCAGCATGCACAAATGATGTGAAACGTGCCTAGCAGTCAGGGGAGATCATATCCCCTATTAAAGACCGGATGTTTCTTGCTGGACACCCATCACAGGGATGTTTCGGCCTTCAGTCGCATTGCGCTCCATGCTACTTTTTCAATAAAGCTTCTTTTTATCCTTCTGATTTCTCTTTAATAAGTGTTGCTTATATTACTCATGTCCTTACGTATTGGGGATCTTACGGTATTAAATGTGTTGATTTGGAAAGCTTTTGTACAAAGTTAAATTGAAAAAACTGTCTCGTCCTTAATTTTTTCACACCAGTGTATTATCTAATGTCCTGATATTGGTTCTTGTTGGTCTTAATTTGTGGAACTTTTCCCAAAATTTATTCAACGTAATTTAAGAAGGTTTATCCTCAGTTTATTAAAATAATTCACTTTAAATGCAAGACTAACATATTAGTCAACGTTTTGAATAAAACTGGTCACGATTTTTGAAGCACATTGCAACTTTCAAGTAGTTTTCAGACATTTCTAAACCAAAAATATCGAACCAGCGGATACTAAGGCATAATTAAATACTAAATTGTCAATCTTTGATTGCATTTTATAGTGTTTTAAATACAAATTTTACTTATTCAAAAATGGTTTAGTTTGCGATGAACCACAGAAAGGTAAGGTATTAATGTGTGTGGTCCTTCACACGTTTGAAGTGTTATGAGGTGTAAGACAACAGGCTCTGATATTGCAGAAGCAATAATTCGTTTAGCTGTAGCTCCACTTGACATCTCAGGAGTCACAACTTCACGGCCAGTGTCAAGGGATTTTAGCGATCTGTATTATATGTCACCAAAGCTCTAGGGTGACGGCGGTATGCTGGGCTGATATGGGAACTCCATGTAAGGATTGGTAACTGACTGGTTTGCGATTTGTTTAGGTTGCGTGTTACTCATGCGTATAGAATTAAAAACAAATGTATTATAAATATACGTAAAGCTATATTAATAACACAATAACGGTAATTGATAATTAATATAGAATGCATAGGTAAGATAAGAATTTTAAGTTGTTCTCGTTGTATTAGGATCTAGCCAGCATCAAGAGTCTCTATATTCGAGAGCCTAACAGCATTCTGAGTTCTTGCCTTATCTACAATAGTTGTGCGAACTGAATTACTCACGCCTTAATTTTTCAGTTGTATTTTATGTCCTCTGATTCGTTATACTTGAATCGATATCAGAAGAGAAACAGAATCATTGGTTGGTCACCCCTGAAACTGAGAAGCCTTGGTGTTCCAGCTACTGTTACAACCGATCAATGACTTGAGTCTTGAGGCTTTAATAAAACTTCTAAGTGTACAACGAAGATGCATATGCTTATCATCCTCAAATCAATGACGTATTTGAGGAATTTAACAGTCCTTTAAAATCTGCATTAATGTGTCAAGAAACGCAAAAATAGACAAATTTTTACTAAGTAGACTACTTGAGATTAGGACAGCTCTCAAAGAAAGCATCGGCTACACTCCCGATGAACTTTTGTACGGAACTACAATTAAACTTCCGCGTGATTTTTCAACACATCGAATGCTAAAGCTGATCCTGTCGAATACACCGAGCAACTTCGAAGCTGCCTGCAGCTTAAGTGGATTAAGTGGATCACATGCAACAAAAGCAGTGAATGGCAAAGCAGAAATGAAAGTTTATTCGCAAAGGTTAAAAAAAACCTGTTCACGTGTGTGTTGTGCGACGTGATGCAGCACGATGGCCGCTACAACCACCTTACGATCGCCGTTTTAAAGTGCTCAAACGTGGTGCAAAAATTTTCAAATTATCCATTCACGAAAAAATACGGAAAATTCACGGAAATTTCATTTTCAACTGGCCGTCTAATACGGACATGTTCGCATGATACTGTACAATCTAGATCAGCAAATCACGCCAAACGAAATATTTCTCAAATTCGTTTTTAGCGACAGGAGCATTTCCCTGATTTTTACGTACTATCACGATGATACTGGATACTCCCCCCATAGTATCAATTCAAGCTGTTATGAGGTGAAAGACGACAGAAGAAATAATTCGTTCCACTTCAGTTACGGCTTCACTTGACATTTCAGAAATCATAACTTCACGGTCAGTGCCAAGGGATTTTAGCGATCTGTGTACTATGTCTGCCACCAAAGCTTCTCTATTTCAGAGAGGGTGACCGACCAATGATCATGTTTCTCCTCTGATGTCGTTTCAGCTGTAGCGAATCAGAGGACATAAAATACAACCGAAAAATTAATATAGCGTGACTAATTCAGTCTGTAAAACTGTTGACTCAAAACAAGAGCTCAGACAAAATAAGAACTCAGAATGCTGTTTGACTGTCGACTAAAGAGACTGTTGCCGCTAGCAAGATCGTCACATAATGAGGACAATAACTGACAATTCTTATCTTTATCATGCATTCAATACTAATTATCAATTTTCGTTATTGTGCTGTTAATATAGCTTCTCGTATATTTGTAATAAATTTGTTTTTAATTCTATATGCCGTGAGCAACACGCAACCTAAACAAATTGCAAACCAGTCAGTTACCAATCCTTATATGTAGTCGCCATATCAGTGCAGCTTACCACAGTCATCTCAAATTTTAATATTGGCAACAATATTTATCGACCTTACTATCCATAATAAATAACAATGAATGAAAAGAAATGAATAGCAGCATTATTATTAATTCCTTCATTCTTTGTCTCCCACCTCCATATATTATTGAAAAATGAATTGCTTGTCAGTCGATTAAGTGACTAAATTTTTCATACAAGGCAATTTTTAACGGATTAAGAAGTAATATTGAATGCCGAATGTTTCGAAAATTACAAATTTCATCTTAGAAACAAGGTTGGATTTTGTGGCAGTTCGAGTGAAACTTTGAGATATCAAAATGCGCGGATGACCAGTGAAGCGTAGTCCAAAAGTTGGTTGTTGGTACAACTGACGCATAACGTAAAGTTTATGCTATACCTCACACATGTTTCACAGAGAATAATTTTTGAAAACGAAAGAAATACAGGAAAATATAAATGCAGCAAAAACTGAATAAGTAAAAAGACAGCATAAAAGAGATATAACTATCGAAACATGTAAAAACGAAGTTGCTTCAGGAAGATCTTTATAAAAGAAAGCGTATGAATATTTTTACTATAAATGGAGGGAGTATAGGAAAAAGTGAAAACTCCTTTTACTAGAAATTGAATTCTGAATGAAGAATACCATGGCTTCAGTTTGTAAGATAGAGGATCAAAAAGTAACACCAGTTACTTTTACATAGCAAAAGTAACACTTAAGGTAACATTTACCATGGCAAAGGTAACACTAGTTAGTTTCTTTCTGAAAGCTTAACATATAGACAAAACAAAGCATACTGAAGCTAGAAATATTTTTCAAAATATAAGAATCGAGATTTCCAAGATACTTCTTCGATCATGGGACTGATTATACTAAATCCTCCGTTCATAAAAGTCTATTTTCTGGACGTATAGCCACAATTAGATTATAGATTGGACATCTTCCCATGTAAAACTCTTGACTTCTCACATGAGAACTATGGAATGAAAATGTCGTGCCTGGTAGCGTTTTCTGTCATTCTACATACAAAGTAAAAGATTGAGTCTGAAATTCAGCAAGTACAGTCCTTCCTTTGTTTGGTGGTCTGAAGCGTTGGCTGCCTGTGAGACTTATGACTCATAAGGGTCAACAGGCCAACTCGCTTAAAGACATCCAATCTATCGTTGGCTAGTACCTCTAAAATGGAGTTTGATGTACAAGAGATATAGAAACTGATGATGCGATGCAAAAATGTCTAAAAAATTTCGGTTCCTGTGTTGCTGCGTGGCAAAATATTAGTTCTACTGTGCATTTGTTTTTGTTTATTAAACTTTTCTCCTTGCTCTGTCCCTGAAAAAAGGGTTACTGCGCATTACTTTCGATCCTCTCTCGTATTTCACTAGCTCTTTGGTCTTCCCCAGAACTTCAGTAGTAATTACAAATATTCTTTATTAAAAAAATCTGAAATTTTTTACGCTTGTCTAACATTTTCTATTTTTTTAGCGCTGCTAAAAAGATGATGCAGAATTAGTTTTATCAAAAATATAGCAAATTGTCTGGGTAAATTATTTACGAAAAGATCTTCGTAATAAAATGCGCGGATAAGTCTAATGTTACAAAAAATGGCTGAACTAGCCTTTTATTCTGCCAAAACGAAATGATACATTTAAATTTTAAATAACAGTAACATAAAATTCATTCACCGAGCATTATTCACCGGGCATTCAAGTTAAACGAAAATAACTGTAACTTGCATGCTAAAAAGACAACACATTGTCAAGTATTAACTATTTAACTTAACCTCTATGCCTTAAAAAAAACGGATCTTTAAGTGGCTGTCATCCCAACATTTTTATGATCCTTTATCTAATCATTAAGTACAAGTCAACATGTATCCAAAACAGGTCTTATTCAATAGCAATATTAACTTTATATTTCAAACAGCGCAGCAGTAATCTAGAAATTAGCTTTTCTCTAAATTAAGTCACTGAATCAGCACTGATTTTAACTTAACAAACAATGATAATTTATGTTGTTTCTTCGGATAAGTCTTTCTCTTGTGATCCATCTGAGGAACACACACACACACACACAAAAAATGGTGGTTCATACCTGGGTTTGGCTGTCAGGGTCTGAAAATAAATGTCGATTTGTTTTCCTTATTAGTAAGACGAATGTAACGAATAGCCCTAACATAAATATATAATGCCGTTCAATTTTAAATATCTCTCTTTTCATTTAAATATTCATGTTAAAAATGGCTTCTTAGTGTAAATGACTGTGCGAAGCTAAAAGTGGTTATATATTGTAGAGTTCCTCAGTCTTGTTGTACTAAAATGAACGTTGAAGAACCTGGTGAACTTGTTAGCGACTTATCGCTAAATTCAAACACCTAAGGCATAGACTCAGGAAGAGTTAACTACCCTTTATTTCACTTAAATGAAGATGAACAGTCGGCCCCTTTCTTGGGCTTACATCAAAGCCTCCACTTGGGCTTAAACTCAAAAATAAGAAATAAGAGTTAGTTTAGAACTAACTAAAAGAGACTTAGCCGAAGCTAACACAAATCTAACGCAGTTGGCCCTCAATTTAAACTAGCCGGGGAATATCAAAAGGCACCTAAGAATATGGCCGAGCGTAACAATTTCTAGAGAGACTTCAGCCCGAAGGCAAACATGCGCTGCTCAGGATTCTCCTAGCTCTCTCTCTCGAAGTAAGATGAAACTTCCTTAAATACTGCTTCTAACTCATTTGCATTCAACGCGATTCTAAAAACTCATTCTGGTAGGGAGTTTTAAGTTGAAACAAGAGTCGATAGGAAAGTATATTGAAATAAAAATAACCATCATAAAATTCAAATATACCTTACAGTGTATTTAACTGAGCGTATTATAAACTAGAATTTTTCATGATGTTGGGAAATTGATTTACGTTTGATTCACCATAAAAAATTTTCAATTAATGAAGTTTATTAATTGCTTTCTCTGTTAATGTACACAACAAATTTTACTCGTGTTGCTGTATATATCCTCAGCTTTGTCCTTTGATTATTCTTCTTGAAAATTCTCTAGTTTCTTACATGCCTGATGTAAAAAATTCTCAAGAGGCATAAGTACATTCTTATATTTTATGCTGAAATAGTCGTTATGTATATTTCCTTCTTCAAGTGATAAAAACAAAAAAAAACTACCATGTGTATTAAAAGATCTTTGATGTAGCATTTTAGTTAGGAAATATTTTTACTAGCTAGTCTCAGTATTATGCCTTTTTGCTGTGAGTGACATGCTTGTAACATTATGTTGATTAATTTAGCTGCCTGTGTAGAATTGAAGAATAATCTGGAAGCATTGAAAATTGCTCTTATATTGCATTTTATAAAATCAAATATGGAAATCTAAGAAGTTAGAGTTTTTACCTTTTTTATCTGAAAAGTATCTGTAAGTAGAATGCTGTATATGACGTAAATAAAAAATTCCTGCAAATTACCTTCAATCCAGTTCAAATTAAATCAAATTATTAAGTAAGACTTTCGTTCACTTGAGGTCATTTTATATAGCCCTGTTTTGAATCTTTTAAAATAGCCCGTGATCCTAGATACAGCGCTTTTCTAAGGACCACTAGCATCTATTCTTTTTGTATTTATGGCAGAAAACAAAGCTGTGATGATTTACGGAAAAAGGGAATACCGAAAAATCTTGGGTCTTAAGCTTGAGACTCTAGAGTCTTAGGCGATAATCAGGACTTGTTCCTGACTATTAAATTAGGAAAACCACGATAAATGAAAGAAATTTCTTTATCTACCTATTTCTTAATACAGATTACACAAGCCAGTTTATTAAAAGAATGAAAATTAATAAAGATATTGCAAATAATCTGTGAGTAATTTCGCATAGACATCAATAGCTAACTTGTGAAAATCTTTATAGAGTAGAGTTAGAGAAGAATGTAGATTAATCAGCAATCTTGAAAATGGTTTGTTTATTAATTTCTGATATGAGCATTACCGAGATGCTGTTGCCATAATTTAGAATTCATTCTTACAAATACTATATTGTAAGTAGCGATTTATTAAGCTTACCAGGGCTAAGTATAAAGGATGAATTTCATGTAATCCGGTAGAGAATAGATAGTATTTTACTGCACAACCGCAACTTTCTTTTCCTTCTTTATTTTAAACCTTAAGCTCTTAAATAAAAATTCATTACGTTTTCCTTCGAAAGTATTTCAGACAATAAGTTCTGTTATCGAGCAATTGTCTTGAGATTTCATAATTATTTCCTCTTTGCTGAGTACGCGGAAATTTAGTAAATGTGTAAAATTGCGAATCAGAGATGTAGACAGAAATATGAATTCTAAACTACCTTGAAATTCCTTTCAATGAGTAGTGATGACGTAACAGCGTATGTGAGAAATCGAAAGCACTTCTAGGAAAAATTATAAAATATCGTATATAACATCTATATACTGCTAATCTTTAAATCTGACTCTTTTGTATTAGTCATAAGTAAACTCGAGGGCTTGTGGAGATTTTTTTAAGAAGCATATATTATATTTTTAAGTAACGGCGACTAAAACACCGATATTTCCTATCTTTTAACAAAACAAAAAAGTAGTTGAAACAGCTAATACATGATTTGTTGCTTGTTTCATTTATATATAAACCCAGTGCTCTACTCCCAAATTTCTCAAATTTTTCTTTTGCATGTCCTCACAAAAAAAAAGGATTCTATATTTTGTATATTTAAAATTTGGCAGTCATTTGTGAATTTAATGCTGAAAAGAGGTAGGCTTGCGAGGTCACAATTGGTGCACGGAAATTCAAGTTTGTAAGAAAGTGTACTAAGTAGTTAATGGCATTAGTCACGCAGTGGAGGCAGATTCATCTGGCAGATAAAAAGATTTTGAGCTCGAGTCGCAGCTGAAAATGAGCAGCACTTATGAGTGGGTTATTGAAGATAAGTTAGACATTTAGGAATTTTTTAGTAACTTGAAGGAAAATAGCACGAAGAATGTTCTTTACTGTATATAATTTCAGTTTGAAATTTTGTCATGTCAAAAATTTTGTTCACAGCTTTTTATTGAAAATGCGACTCTTTCTTTACACTGCATTAAAAGCTAGACGAGCTGATAAGTAAAAGCAAGGAAACAAGTTCTATATATTAAGTTTTTGTGTCTAAATGTGTTTAAGAGAAGCATGTGTATCATGATTCTAATTTACAGCGCCCTTTCGCTTTTAAGGAACGTTTAGATATGATTAAAAGCAATAATTTCAGAATATTTCTCTGTCCTCGTCTCACATATCAGTAATCTGAATAACGACTTCTTGTACGTACGTTTAGACTATCCCCTTTTAATCCTAATATAAGTTCTTCTACTTAATAAAGTTTTCTTGAAAACGTGTGCTTGTTAAATCTCGATATATTTCCCGGTGATCATAGAAAAGATACCTCACTAATAATAATCTTCCGTACATTTTAAGCCGTAATTAATTCCTCCGTTGAAAATTTTTACATGTTTTATCATTTCAGTGGCTTTCGTGCACTGATTTAAGATAGCAGTTTTTCTCTTTCCGGTTGGTTCTTAGCTTCATTAGCTCGAATTTAATGAATCAGATCTTGTACATGTTAAGCTACAGTGGCTTTTCGGCTGAAAATAATCTTTTGTGTGTCACTCATGTTTAGTCACCTTAGCTCTAGCATATCTTGCCGTTTATTTAATATATGCTTATTCACACTGAACCTCGTACATAATGAGATTCTTTTCCATTTATAAGAACATTTATAAGGTCGTAAGAAACCTGTTTGTCTCCTAGACTTTCTATACATATCGGAATGAAAAATTGATCGCCTTTCGTCATAATAGGTGAAATTACTTCAGTTATCAACAGAGGCAGTTCTGTATGAATACCGCCCTACAAATAAATGCGCATGTACCTGTAGTGTACGTAGAGTGACAAGATCTGGTGGCGTGCCCCACGTGCTTCGTTCAAAAAATGAAAAACTGTACTCGTGAATGAATAGCAAAAAAGGGTTATTACATTCTATCATCCTTGGAGGCTAAGCTTTGAGGCAGCTGGCTGCTTTTCAATACACTTATTCACTAATTTTTAAAAGGACCCACCAATGGCTGAGTGGTAAAGTCGCTGAACACTGGTGGTTAGGTCGAGGTTCGAATCTTGCAAATGGACTAGCTGAATGGGCGTTTTCGTGGTTTTCCCCATGTGTAAGGTGTGTATGAGCCAGTTTTCCTTATAAAGTTCTCCATTTTAGGCAGATAGCCCTTGAGTGCTTTGCCCTGATCAAATAAGCCAAATTGCTTTTTAAAGTAGTGTTGTACATTGCAGTGGACCTCTAATTGTCACTATGTCTGCGGTTGGAGAGCTATAATCTCAGATAGGGTTGATGTGTTATTGGAATAAGGCAGAGCTCACAATAGCTAATGAGCCTAAGGAGAGGGATGCCTTCTTGAAGGACTTTCTAAAGGAAAATGGCTCGTATTCACGTTACACATCTCTCAGACAGAATATCGATTTGTGCATTACGCATTACGAAAGTAAACTGCTTCGCAATTAGAGGAGAATTGTTGTGTATAATCAGCGCATTGAAAACTCGCCTTGCTAATCACATGGAAGATTTCTTGGGGTTTGTATTTAAGATGCTGTTTAAATTAGAGGCTAGTCTGGTCTCTACTTATATTAAGGAAAATTCCTTTCTTCATTGCTAACCTAGTATCAGCTTAAAACGTCAAATCATTCATTATGTCAATGAACCGGAAATGACGGGCTATGAGCACAAATGGCACAATTCCATCTAGAAACATTTGTGATAAAAGGAGCAATCATTAAATTTATAATGAAAAATGCATGAATGTAAATCCAATAAGAAAAGTACTTATCGTGAAGACAATGATGTTGAAAACGCTATTGTTGGAAGAAGTTACGGAGTTGCTTAGTTTGTTCACTGAACATTTGGGGTAATGTTGCAGTGTAATGTACTGGAATTCGTTGAATTTGTAATAAATTAGTATACAATTCATTCACATATCCATTATTTCCGTCTTATTTGAACGGTACAACCATCTGAATTTAAGCCAATTAACTCCTGTGCCTCAGCAGCGTTTCAACTGATGAACTATCTAGTACCTCCTTATTTGATAGAAATTTTCACCTGGGCAATATCTTCACAAAGAAAAGGGCCTTTTTTAATTCCTACTGTTATTTTGTAAAAACAGACCCTCTCTTTTGCTCGTTTATACGTCCTGCATATATATAAAACTGCTATTACCGTTTTTATGTTTGAAAGGACAAAACTCCATACTTCCGTGGATTGTTCTGCTTTTTCTTGCCTTCGCAAAATATTCGTCTTATTTTTTTAAAAGCGTTTATTTAACTCACTCATGTACTCTTCGCTATGGGCAAAATTATGTCATCGAATTTTTAAACTACTTTCTGAGAAGCTATCGGGTTCAAAATTTGTACATAGACTGTTTGTGAATGACAACACAAAGTGGTGACGCAAGTTTTTTAGAATTCGATTAAGAATTTTTTTTAATTTAACGTCGAAACAATTTTTCGCATATATCTTCGTTTACGAACAAACTAAAAATCCCAGAAATTTATTATTTGCACCATCGGATAGAGGGGAAAAAACTATTTTAAATTACATTTGTATAAATTTTTAACGTAATTTCTGCTTTTTTGGAGAATTTTCGAAATCGATAGATTTTTTTCAATCGTTTCCTGTCTGCGATTTTAAAATTTCAATATCTAAAATTGTATCGGTTACAAAATTCTGTAATTTTCTCAATTTATAAAACAAACGCTTCACCTTATTTTAAAACAACAGTGATAAAAAGCTACTAATTGGGCTATTTTCTATATTTCTTTTAATATGCTACAATAGAGTTCTTCAGTTTGGAGGTAAGGATGTGATTACGTCACGCTATTTTTTCTGTGGAATGTGTGATGAGACTAAAGAGATAAAAATAAAAAGAGCAAATTTTGTTATAAACTGAGCTTTTGTTTAAGACTTATAAAATTATTAAAAAGCTTTAAAGAAAAACATAATTTATCATGCTGCTCCAACCAGTGTAGTGGTTAGCGTCACTGACTGCCGTGCCGAAGGGCCCGGGTTCTAGTCCCGGAGAAGGCATGAATATTTGTAAATGTATAGTGTCCGTGCGCCACTGGGGCACTCCAAATATGCGGCGAGTCGAAAACCCCCTCGAGAGTTGCTGGTAGGGGAAGAGAGAGTAGGAGACGTCGGACCCGTCCTTTCCGGGGTGCTCTCCATGAGAAATGGAGGCGGAACTGAGCTAAAACGCACTGTCACCTGTAAGGGGCTCAAGACTGTTGCCAACGACAGGCGTAGCTTGTGCTTCTTCCCACGAGGAATTTCTTGAGCTTGGGCTGACTATAGGTCAGCCAAATGAGCATTAGTCAACAACAACAAAATTTTTCATAGAGTTTAATTGAAACAAGAGATTAAATAACTCTCTTTACAAAATTTATCTATAACTTTGTATCTCGAATAATTAAAGCACAGGCGCCTAAATAACGAACTAGAATAATTGCGGTGTCAAAAGTATAAGCCATTATCTTAATAAATTTATAAAGGGTGGCCACGCTCTTATTATTCGTGATATAAAATTGCACTTGAATTTTGTAAAGCGAATTACGTAATGTTTCCGTTAAACTCTATGAAAAATTATTTTTCTTCTTTTAATTCATTAATTATTTAATGAAATTTTAAATAAAGCTAGTTTTATAAAAAAACCTTTATTTATTTATTTTATAACTGAGTTCTCTTAAGTATATCTTCATCTTTTTTAATCTTTAATTATCGCAAACATTTCATGTTCTTTACTTTGAAATTCAACGAGTGAATACGGTAGCCAATATATAATAATAAAATAAAAAAAGTTTTTTCGATATCTTTACATTATTTTGCTTATAACGTGTTCAGAGAATAAGTTTTACTTACAACCTCTTCTCATAAAAGAAGGATTTGATTACTTGTTGCTTTCAAAAAATGGGCACGTCTTCTTTGCCCAAACATGATACATTGATTTGTGACCGAATTTTTTTAACTTATTACGCTGGTGAGAAAAAATTAAGGACGAAACAGTTTTTTCAATATAATGTTGTGCGAAAGCTTTCCAAAACAACGTAAATAATATCATAGGATCCCCAGGACGTAAAAACATCAATAATGTAAGCGAAATTTCCCAAGAAAGAAATAAAGAGGATAAAAAAGAACTTTATTGAAAAAGCAGCATGGAGCACAATGCGACAGAAAGCCGAAACATCCATGTGACAGGTATTCAGCAAGAAGCATCCAGCCTTCAGTAGGGTATATGATCTCTCCTGATTGCTGTATAGGTTTCACATCGTCTTCCGTGCTGGGTATGAGTTTGTCAATGAGTTTGTTACGGATTTTGTACTTATTTAACTATTTTTAGTAGAATTGTGATTAAATTGTTTCATTTCCCCTTGCAATGCTGCGCGGGACTTATTTAAAGAGAAAGCTACGCCGGAAAATTTAAAATACAGGAGCACGCGCATTTAACATATAATAAATAGATATCTCGTAATTGTTTTTGTTATCGAGAAAATACCAGAATGATCTCGTGCAGGATTAAAAATCTAATAAAAGCCAGATAAAAACTTCCCAGCTCAGTAGTTGTTTTAAGCAAACTGTAGTTGTTTACTTGGTGCTGTTATTGGTTGTAGCGATTTCGGGGTGAGATCGGAATAGCTTTCTCTGTACTTTGAATTTGAGTTTTGTTTATATTTTAGTAGTTTAAAACGTAACTACTGTAAGATAGTGCAATATTGTACGAATATCGCTGAGGAAATTTCAGCATTTTGTTTAATTTCTCGGGATAAGAATAAATTTTATTAACTTTTTATCGACTTGTGCATTCAATCCATTACGAACCCGTACGCACGCAACAAGTTGTTGAGCCACTTCTGTCCATTCCTCTTGTAGCGACAGTCGCAGATCCGGAATCGTTATTGGCAATAAGTTACATGCTGCCACGCGTCTTTCCAGAAAGTTCTATACATAATCTATGGGATTTAGATTCGGAGACCTTGCCGGCCAATCCATGTGTTCATTATCCTCACTCTTCAACAAATCTTCGGTAAGGAAGGAGAACCTCGTTATAATAGCGGCACCGTGACTGAACTTCCTTGGAAGATGTGAAAGGTTGTACTGCTGGCAAGCATGATGCCTTCTCAAACAAGAACTCTATGACCTCCAAATCGGTCCCTTTCGATGATGTCGAAGGGGACATTGTGTATTCCCCGCTCTCTCCAGATGTGTATACGTCGTCTAGAATCACTACTCAGACTAAATCTGCTCTCATCCATAAAGAGGACTCGATTCCATTGATTATCTATCCAATTCTGGTGTTCCTTGAACCACAGAAAAGCTTTCTCCGATGAGCAGCCGTTAATAGTATACACCGCACAGGTCGTCGTCCAAACAGACCACCATTGTGCAGCCTCCTGGTCACGGTAAAATGCCATGTTAGTCATCCAATCCCCCCTCCCGCCTGCTCCACGTGTCTTAAGATTTCTCCCGTTGTCTGCCGCCCGTTCCTTCTTGCCTGTAGAGCAATATAGCAGTCGAGGCAGCAACTCGACTTCGTTTAGATTGATATATGCCGTGCAATAGCTTCCCATAAATGCTGAGCTTTCCAAGTTCCGTTGAATATGCCGCGAATAGCATGCATTCTGCATGCTTTGTTTCGGCTGTTTTAAAATAATACTTCAAAGAGCGCATCAGGTAGGGGAATGTTGAAACGCAGGTCCAGGGGACAGGCTAGTTGGTGAAAGGGACGTGACCAATAGTCACGTGTAACAGCGAACAACATCGGATTGGTAGCTACACCAGAATAGTATACATGAAAATAAAGTAATTTCATGGCCAAAGATAGAAAATAAATATGAAAAGTACCTTCATAAAGTACAAGAATGAGTTCTGCTTTGAACAGTTCTTGGTCTCAGCACATTATATTATTCAGAATGTATCAAAGGATTTAATAAATAGTCACGTGACAGTCTCACCTGTCGCAATAGTGAATCCAGATATAGTACGTACATAAATCAAACAAGATAAAATAAAATAGTAAAGTAAATGAAATATGCAGTAATATTTACATAGTATTTACATATGTACATAGGCAGTAAAAATCTCTGCTTCTGTATTAATTATGTGGGGCTGTTAAGAGTACAGAAAAGTCACTAGTAGAATCAAAGTCACGTTATTTGAACGTCCTATCAGCAGAAGCGCAGGAATTAGCACTCGCAAGTTCATGGTTTCACTTAAGCATCAGTAATGAATAAAGACTAAGTTGGAAAATTTAAATGTCCATGCTCTTGGATCATAAAGGAAATGGTGAGCTGGCACCGCCGGCGATCTTTATACCCCTCCGACACTCACATATTACGTCTTAACTGCATATATGCGCATGTGCTACCGTACCTGACCCCTAGTCAATCTCCCGACTGGTGTTTCAGTCCGCTCTGCCTCTTCGTTCTGCTGATAAGTTAATTTTTCAGCTTCGTCTTTAATTTTTACACACCAGTGTACTTAAAGCATCGGAACTATGTTATTTCGGATTCTCGCAAAGACTTTTCAAGTAGTCATTTGACTCCCTTTTCATGAAGAGTAGAGCTACACCGCTTGTGCTCTAAGCTTCCCAATTCTTCGAATTTTATCAAATAAGTTTTCTCATATTTACTTTATGTAATTTTTAATTGTTACAGTTATATAAACGCTGTTTATAGAATTAAAACCACAAATACTCAAGACATTATTTATTTAAACTTCCGCAGTTCATGAATGGATTTTAATAACAAGTGATTGTATGTTAATTTCATTTAATATCTACAACAGCTTTTTCCAATATTATAAAGTAATTTTCATTACCTAGTTAAAAGGTAAAAGAAATGCAGTTCCCATACATTTTGCTGTTTTTATCGTTATTTGCTTTCATTAAACTCATTTTATACAAAAAAATAAGAAAAACTTTTAAAATAATAAGACGGTATTTTTCATTTTATTAAAGTGCATCCTTAATAGTCGCTTTTGTGGCATAATTCATTGTCAATAATTTTAACTTCGTTTCATTCTCAGCGCTGTTTGTGAGGGAATTTTATTATGCGCGTATTTGTTTTGCATGTGCGACTAGTTCTTTTCTCGGCGCTCTCTGGAGGGGAATTTTATTATGAATGTGTTTTCTTTGTATGTGTAAGCATAACCCGTCAGAATTTTTAGAGCAAAGTATTCCTCTCTCAAACAATTGACTGTATTTTGGTTGACCTAAATTTAAGTTACATCCCCATCTTATGAAGTTAAACTAATTTCTAACATTTTATTAAGTTAAAAAAACTTATTAACTACAATTTAAAAAAAAGTCAAAAACACGAATTCAGATTTTATTTCTGATTTAGCAGCAGCAACAGATAATTCGTATTTTTAATTTCATATATTGATTTCAGCTCAAGCTCCAGCTAAAAGAATGCGATGATTATCTGAAACGACATGCTGCTCTATAAGTTACTGCAGCACAGGCAGATTTCAAAGTTAATGAAAGTTAACACGAAAATTGCTCCCTTTGACTGGTTCCAAAAATCTGAATAAATTATGTGGATACGTAATGGTTTGAGTATAAAATAAATGCTTCTGTTGTATTTGTGAAGGCGGGCGGAAATTAGTTAAGACTGTTTTTGTAAATCATCCCTCGATACTGTTTCTCATACGTTACCGGGAGAAATGTAGTGGGAGCACCTACATCACGTGATCAACTCCCTTAACTCACCCTTTAGTATTCCTCCTCCCATTGCGTGTGTTCAAGTTCCGGTCTAATTAGACACTCCCCCTACCCCTAACTCATAGCGCATATCACAGACGAAATCTATCTTTTGAGGGGGCTGAATCCCCATAGAGTGGTCAGTGACCCGTAATGTGTGTATGGAACTTTATATTGCAAAACTGACCAGCTAACTAGAAAAGTCGTAGATATTGATGTCCGAACCTGATATATCATTTAATGAAGAGATGGAAAAAATATTGTTTGGGGTAAGCGAATGCTTTGTTGCGATAGTTGGAAAATAAATGTGTCTGACGGTCAGATTTTAAATGAATTATCACAACAAAGCACAAAGGGTAACTTCTTCCTGCTTTTGCTTTTAGGACTGAGGAGAGAGCTCTAGTATAAATTTATAAATTTATTGTATTACTCATTTGATTAAGTGCGTATTATAAAGTCAAAAGTTTTGTAACTGTGTTTAGAGAAACGGTAATTTTAGAATCAGATTTTTTAATTGCCATTGAAACGCAGTATAACACTTAGAGAAGGCTAACTGAACTGTCGAATTTTTTTTATGGATGCGCGGTGCCGAAATGCACCTGAAGGGTAAGAAGTCTTCTGATTGGATTAAATACAGGGTGAACCAAAAGTTCATTAAAACGTCCGTTCATTAAAAAAAGAAGAAGAAGAAGAAATCATGATGCGGTTTGCAAGAAAGAACTCACAAGTCTGATTTTTTAGCAGCAAAAATATATAAATTTTCAATTATTAGTATTAATTTATTATTTTTTTAAGTCATGTTTTATTAATAATGGTATTTTTATTAATAATAGTATTTTGATTCTATTTGATAATGTAATTTTTTGGCACTACTGTGCTTTTACAAATAGGATTTTAGAGGTTTCGAATGTACCATAGCTTCTACATTCTTACTTGCTAATTAAAAATATGTATATATATATATATGTGTATATATTCAAAAATGTCACCGGTAGAGGGTCGGTTTGTCACCGGTAGAGCTGACATGCGCGAGATTCAGCAGAATTATACGAATTAATCTTGCAATAAAAACCGTCATATTCGAGGATTTCTCATTCGCTTTCGGAATGTTATCATTACCTGAGCAAGCATTGTTGGTGAAGTTGTTCTATTTGAACGGAGCGTCAGCAACTGTTGCGTTGCGAAAATTTCGCACGGCGAAAGGCCTGAAGACAAAGAATGGCCCCATATCGTGTTCTAGGATACTGAAGCTTGTCAAACGGTTCGAAAAAACTGGCACTTTGAAGACCTTCGTTGGCGAAGGGCCGAATTACTGCGGGGAAACAACTATGAATGATATAGCGAAGGAATCATCCACGGCGAGTAGCAGTGCTCGCATAGCTGGAAGGATGAACTCATCGATTCGACCTATCCTCCATGGGATATTGCATCTCTATCCCTATTAATTGCAATCACTGCACGATTACAACCGGGACACACAGCTATAATCCACTTGCCGAGGGGACCAGGGCAATAATTGAAAGCGACCCTCTGTGGTTTTTCAGCGTTTTTTGGATGGATGAGGCTCATTTCACACTACACGGTGATGTCAACACCCAGAACACTCTTATATGGGCGACGTCGAATCCTCGTGGATACACGACGAAGTCACTGCATCCAGACAAGTTGGCAGTCTGGTGTGGCTTCACCTCATCTTTCATTTTCGGACCATTATTCTTTGAAAAACCTTGTCATATCTGGCTGGAAAACATACACTGTAACCGCTGAGAGTTATCTCATTCTTTTGGGTGACAAAGTCGTGCCCGCATTCAATCAAAGAGGTGTGTTATCTGTGATAAGCTTTACGCAAGATGGCGCACCGCCACACTAGGCCAATACAGTAAAACGATTCCTACTCAGTACCTTTGGTAAAGACAGAGTGATCAGTTGAGGTGGCAAGATCGCATGTCCTCCACGATCACCTGACCTCACTCCGGTCGACTTCTGGTTGTGGGGTTATTTGAAATCACTTGTATACCGTTCATCCCCTTCAGCATCGGCAGAACTCTATCTGTCGTCAACATCGGCCGAAGATTCTATTTATCGTAAGGTTGCATTCAGCTGTAACAGGCGTTGTGAATCGCCTTAGTTTTGTCTTAAAATGTTCTGGAGGTCATGTTGAACAAGGGTTATTAGAAGAATAAATGAATGGGGCGTATGTTGTCCTGTTCATTGTGTTTCGGGTCATCAGCGCCCTCTACCGGTGACATTTTCAACAAAAATGTTTTTTGCTGCTAAAAAAACCGACTTCCTTATGTGCCTTTCTTGCAAACCGAACTTCTTTATCGTTATTTCTTCCCTTTTTATGAATTTTTAGAGTTTGAACGGCCTTTTGTTAGGTTATTCAATTACGGCAAAGCACACGAGGGCTATCTGCCTAAGGGGAGGGATGCCTTCGTGGAGGACGTTCTAAGGGAAACTGGCTCGTATACACGTTACACATGGGGAAAACCACGAAAACGCCCATGCAGCCAGCCCGTTCGCTGGTGGACCTCGGGATTCGAACCTCGGGACCGAACTACCAGTGTTCAGCGTCTTTACCGCTCGGCCGCTGGTGGGCGAACAGCCTTTTCGCTCCCGCGTAATGCATAATAATAAACATTTTATAGATATATGTCTTGCAGTTCCCGGGAAGTAAAAACCCCTTTGTAACTTCGCACAAATCAATGAGTGGCAGCTCAAGCGGACAGATTGGAGAAAACCTTGAGTCACATAAATTATGTTTATTTATTATTATTATTTTTTTAGTATGGCAAAACACAAGAAGACTTGATCGCTTAAACAGACGAATGCCTTCATAAAGAACTTTCTAAGGGAAACTGGCTCGAATTTCAGAAAGGAATTTTGAAAACTACGAAAACACCTAGCTGACCAGTCCGTTCTTCGGGATTCGAACCCGGTCAAATTAAGGTCCAATGGCCTTACCCACCTGGGGTTTGGTGAGCCACAGACCTAGGCATGTAGAAACTAAAATTACAGGAGCCAGATGGCATTGTGCGTCTGACTTCTTTTTGAGTTGAAATTAATTGCGATTGAGACTGCGAAGAATGGTGATCCATAGAATGTTAAGTGCGAACTCTATATATAACTGTAATTATAAGTGTTTTCTTGTCGTCAATAAAATTGGTTAAAATATTTGATTCTATTGATCTCGTCTGACAGGTAAGAAGCTTTGATTATTTTATTTATTTGAATGTTGAAGTAGAATTCTAAAGCGAAAGCAATTTTAGATGTAAGTTACATCAGCTTTTTGGGTGCCGAAACCTGGGATTTGGTCTTTAGATAAGCGAACTTTGCGAAGTGAATAAATATATTTAGCGAATTGAATAATTTAAATTTTTAAAATGAATATTGAAACTTTGAAAAAGATTAGAGGCCCTGTCAGACGAGCGGCAACTGAGACTATGAAATTATTAGAAAGCGAAATAAGCAAAGATGAAAGGTCAGTAGATTTAATTGACGAACTTTTAGCGAAACTTTTAGATAAGAAAACAAATTTTAAATTTCCTGTTTCTAACGTATATTTATGGAGTGATTTTAATCGCTCTTCACTGGATTAAAGGGAAAGCTTCAAAATGGAAACCTTTTGTATCGAATCGAGTATCCGAAATCCAGTCTAGAACTGGTCCTGCTGATTTTCATCACTGTAAAGTGAAGAATAATCCTGCAGATTACGTATCTCGAGGAGCGACTGTAGAAAAGTTTATGTCCAACCCTATTTGGCTGCAAGGTCCGGAATGGCTTCGATGGAAGAAAAAGGAGTAGCCAAAGAGCTTTAATTGTGAAATTTGTTCAAAGGTATCTCCTGAAGTATATTGCGAAAAAAGAACTAGATTGGAAGAAACATCATCGTTCAGTCGAATGCGACATATTTACTAGAATTGAATAAATACAGTAGTTTGAGGAAATTATACCAGGTTACCAGTTGGGTACTCCGATTCATATACAATATAAGAAATAAAACCAAGCGATGCAAAGAGCTAAGCGCTGAAGAACTTAATGATGCAGAAATGATTTGGATAAAAACAGTTCAAAGAGAAGTTTTTGCTGAAGAGCTGTTTAACACAGGGCAAAAAAATTTCAAAGACTTAGTCTATTTTGGAACTAAATTCCTTTCTTAATGAGGATGGGATAACGCATGTTGGTGGAAGACTCCGAAGTCAAAACTTACCTACCTTCTAAAACATCCAATTATTATGCCTGCAAAACATCCCTTCGTAAATTTATTGTGTGGGATGCACACAGCAAAGTATTTCACGGTGGAATTTCTGAAACTTTGATAGAAATACGTGAAAGGTACTGGATAATTAAAGGAAGACAAACTGTTAAAAATATACTAAGAAAATGCTTGTACAAACGATTCAGTTCATCTCCTGATATGCAAGTTACTGCTCCTTTACCAGTAAATCGAACAGAAGAGTTACCTCCTTTTCCTGTAGTAGGTATCGACTTTGGTGGACCACTTTATACAAAATACAGTGAGTGATGTGAAAAACTACACTCACGTTTGTGAAAATTGCAACACCATGAAGGACTTACGCGAGTGAGCTGAAATTTTCAGGAAATGCAAAGTAGCGCATGATATGCAAATGATTAGAATTGCAAATCCGTAGCGCATGCGTATGCTGAGCAGCGCCCTCTGAACGGCTGATGGATCCGAATAAATAGACGGCTGTAGCGAGGCGTGTATGGTTATCTGCTAGTGGTAAACGTTAACTCAATCTGTACTTATGCCTCGTCGACGAAAGAGAGCGAGATTTGAACAACTTACAGAGTTTGAACGAGGGAGAATCATCGGCCTTCGTGAAGCTGGATTGTCGTATCGTGCAGTAGCCTCTCGTGTGCAGCGTAACAGCAGCACAGTGATGCGCGTTTGGAAGCAGTGGACGGACGAGTGTCGGACAACTCGGAAATCCGGGAGTGGACCCCGAAATGTGACGTCAGCTCGCGATGATAGACACCTGGTCCGCATGGCGCGGACGGACCGTACAGCTTCCTCTAGACAATTGGCAGCACTGTGGTCAATAGCTACAGGTGTTTCATTGTGTGCTTCATCAATTCGTAGACGTCTGCTGCAGTGTGGACTGCGCGCACGGACTCCTTTATACAGGATCCCCCTAACGCACGACCATCGCCGCCTGCGGCTACAATGGGCCAATCAGCATAGAGACTGGCGTGCTGATTGGCAGCATGTCGTGTTTTCTGACGAATCCCGCTTTAATTTGTGGTACCATGATGGCCGCATTCGTGTCAGACGCTATGCCGGTGAACGCCACCTTCCGGAGTGCATTATCGAACGCCACAGTGGACGAACACCCGGAGTTATGGTCTGGGGCGCCATAGCATATCATAGACGATCTCAATTGCTACGAATTGTGGGCAATCTGAACAGCAACCGGTATATCCGTGAAGTTCTACAGCCCGAAGCTGTTCCCTTCCTTCAAAGCTTGCCAGGCGCTGTATTTCAACAGGACAATGCCCGCCCTCATACTGCTCGGATTGTTAAATCCTTCTTTGCAGCGCAGCAGGTACAGCTTCTTCCTTGGCCTGCGTGTTCCCCGGATATGTCGCCAATTGAACATGTGTGGGATGTCATTGGTCGGCGTCTTGCTCGTGATCCTCGTCCTGTTGCGTCTGCAGACGAACTTTGGGTACGCGTACAAACGATATGGAATGCTCTTCCTCAGTCAGACATTCAAACTTTGTTTGACTCCATGCCACGTCGTGTAGCAGCACTTATTGCGGCGCGTGGTGGCCACACAAAATACTGATTCTGATCTCTTGTTCTTGTTTGTTTGCTTTGAACATTTAATCATTTATTTGTACCACTACCACTCAACTGTGTATTAAATTGCATTCAATTATGACGATTCCTTCTTGGTGTTGCAATTTTCACAAACGTGAGTGTATATCGTCTTATTTACTTGCGGTAACGCGAGCTATACATTTAGAGACTGTTAGCAGCATGACCGCAGAAACATTTCTTCTTGCGTTTCGACGATTTATGCTCCTCGAGGTCTGTGTTCTCAAATTTTGACTGATAACGCAAAAACTTTTAAGCGATCGGAACTTGAACTCAGAAACTTGTGGACTGTCATTAGTCATCCAACAGTAAAAGATTTTTACGCCTCCTATAAAATCTAATGGTGCTACATAGCTGAGAAACCTGTGTGGTGAGATGGCTTCTATGAAATGCTGATCCGATCTGTGAAACTAGCTTTACGAAAAACTTTAGGAAAAACTACTTTATATCGAAACGAGTTAGAGACTCTAATTATTGAAATTGAAGGTGTGCTTAACTTTCGTCCTTTAACTTATGTTTATTCTGAATTACAGGAACTTGTGCCTCTAACTCCAGCTCATATGTTCTTAGGGCTAATTTTGATTCTAATTTAGTCAGTAGGAAAATGTTAATTAAAAGATTTAATTATCGAGAAACATTGGTAAGTATGTTTTGGAATAAATGGAAAAAAGAATATATTTTGATGTTAAGATCTCTTCATTATGTCGAGCAGACAGGTAAAATTATTGAATTTAAAGTTAATGATATTGTATAAATTAATGATGATAAGTTACCTAGACATGTTTGGAAATTAGGAAGAGTTGTAGCAGTATTTCCTGAGAGAGATGGAAAAGTAAGGTCTTGTGAAGTTTAAACAGGTACATCAATCATTAAACGACCTGTGAAACTTTTATATAACCTCGAAATAAATGAATAGGTTTTTTTTGTGTTTATTAATCTGTACTATATTTACAGGATTATTCCAGCTGTTTGATGAAAATGCTAACACGTTAAAATTTGTCAGTTTACTATCCATGTTATTACTCATTACAGGTAACTTTGTAAATTGTTAAATGTGAATGATTTCGTTTATTTAGCTAATACGTGTAGTTTCTTTTATATGTTTTAATAGTTTGAATTGAACATTGTAAGAAATTTCTTTGTTTAAAATTGTATTAGTGTGAATTTGAATGAACCCCTGGTCATTCGGGGGGCAGTGTGTAGAAACTAAAATTACAGGAGCCAGATGGCGCTGTGCGTCTGACTTCTTTTTGAGTTGAAATTAATTGCGATTGAGACTGCGAAGAATGGTGAACCATAGAATGTTTAAGTGCGAACTCTATATATAACTGTAATTATAAGTGTTTTCTTGTCGTCATGTATTGTCTGTGTCGTCAATAAAATTGGATAAAATATTGGACTGAATTGATCTCGTCTGACAGGTAAGAAGCTTTGATTATTTTATTTATTTGAATATTGAAGTAGAATTTTAAAGCGAAAGCGATTTTAGATGTAAGTTACATCAAGGCAGAAGTTTGATAATTATTATATATTTATCGCAAGGATCGCCCAAATGTACTAAAGGCTTGCTTGTATTTGAGCCTAAGTAACCGGTCATTTATATCATCTCTGCGTCTCACGATATATTTTCAATATATTTTACCCGAAATAGTAACTGAAATATATTTTTTGTTTAACAGCTTAAAAAATTCTGCGTTCTAAGAATTCCGGCTTTTTTTTTTTTTTTTTTTTTTTTTTTTTTTTTTTTTTTTTAAATTGTTGCTATTAAAAAAGAGACGGGGGAGATTTGACCTGATTTAAAACAAGCTATTGTTCCTAATTTTTTGTGTCTGAAAATCTTGTGCGAATTAACTTTTCACTCGATGTGGTACTAATGGAGAAGTTTGTATAAATTATATGAGAAGAATATAGTATTACTTGCAGGTTATTTGACAGCGCATAACTTTGACTGATCGGAATTCGGACAAATGGGAATCTTCTGTAATTAAGAATGCAGCTAATTTATGCGTGCCAGCCAGCAGGATGAGTCTCGAAGGACCTAAAACCCAGATATATTACAACAGCAGATTCTATCACACAAACTTGACTAATCGGAATTCGGATAAATTTGTTAGTTATTGGAAGTATGCATTCGAAAGGAAATTTCTAATGAAACTAGTTCAAATTCACGTTGTACAAAGGGGTAAACTTAAAAAAAAAATTGCAGCCAGCCCATTGAACTATCGAAAACAGAATAAAAAGAAAATTGACATTCTTTAACGATCAGTCAACGACGAGCTGTAAAACCACTCAAGCAATGACAAGTTGTAAAAGCAAAATGGGCAAAAATCAAAATTGCGTAACTGCATTACCAGCTTTGATGTAGTAAAGCAAATATAAAATCCTTATAAGAATGGATGTAATAAATTGCACATCAAACGTATTGAAAAAGTTTAGCCTTACGTACCAGATTATGACTAGCATCTATGATCACTACTTTTTGTATAACTAACTACAAAAAACACTGTTACTAATACAGCCATAAATAAAAAGTTTTCCTTTTACTTTAAAAATTAAAAGAACATAAAAGAAATACGATTTCTTTATTCATATTTTTGAAGGGTTCAATTCATCGGTAAGTTTTTCATCGCAAGCGTGCAATATTTGGATTAAAACATAATAAAATTGTCTTGTTATGTTTTCCTGACTTATAACTGTTAAAAAAAATTCAACAAATTCGATTAGAAAAAAATATTGATCATTTTCCCTAAATCTATTCTGAAGGATTTCCTATAGCCTTTCATTAAACATCAACTAGTCTCAGTGACATATGAAATTAAAAACAAAAAGTTAAAGCAGATACTTTTGTTTGAATTGTACGAACTAAGAGGAAACTTAAATGAACTAGGTTCTATTCCAGTCACATTTTGAAGCAAAAAGCAAGTAAATATATATTCTCTAGGAAATGCTCATCACCATTATTTTATGATCACCTTTCAAAGCAAATAGCCACCAAAAGTAAATTCTAACTTATCACCAAAACCTTTGATCCCAGACAAATTTTAAGACTTTAACCCTTTGCCATCGCGGAATCAACACGCAGAACGCTGTCAAAAACGACATAATTTAATATAGTTTCTTGAAACTCACTCTATGAGCGTGTTTTCTCTTTACGATTAAAACCTTGTCCTGTATCAGTCGCTATTTGAAATCCTAGAATTACAAATGTCTTTGCAATACGAGGAGGAGGGTTTGCAGGTCATTTTTGTTATTTATCACCCGGCAATAATAAGACACCTGAACACAGTGTGAACATGTTACTTTTTTTTTTGCATCTTTCATTTCTTTTTAAAAACAAAAAATAAAAGTTAGCGCTTTCTCTAAATGAATTGGGAAAAAAGTACTAGCACTATGGTGCGGTGAATATTGACGTCATTTAAAGACCCCTCGCATTATAAGAACTTAAAATTATTGCCCGCAGATTCAGAGCTGAGGAGCGTAACTAAATGGCAATCCTTTTAAGAGTTCCTTAACTCACTGGACTGATTTGACTGAGGAGGAATTTTTGAGTTCACGAACGAGTTAACATTTGACAGTAATTCAGCTGACTTTCCTGGAATAATTTCTGGGATAGTACGCTGAACTTCTTCACAGTATTGGAGCAATTTCAGTGACTGATATACATCAACAGTAGCATTCTGTTTGACTCTCATTTTACTATTATTAATCTTAACAAGATTCTATCTTTAAAACTAAAGAGATAGGACTCATAGCAGAGTTTGAGTTCTGTAATCGACACCAAAAGCACATTTTGGAAATAATCACAAGCCATAAAAATCAGTAATAATTATTTTTTAAATCAACATTCCATGAGTAATGTATTAGTTAAATGTAACAGATACATTGCATTATATGTAACCAGAGCATAAATCTGATGTTAAAAAAATTAACTTTGACAAAAGTCTAGTGAATCTGACAAAAAGTTTACGACTAAATAAATAGAATATAAATTTGTTTCTGGAAAGAATAACCTTAACTGTGATTACAACTAAGTACAACAAAGAGTAAAATTAATTCTAACAAAAGCACCTTGACTGGGACTGCAGCTAAATGCAGTAGAATGTAACTCTGATTTTGGTTGTGAAACTAGATATAAGAACATAGATCTATTCTTGGAAATCTGAATAGACCTAAATTCAAGCTGTTAGGCATTATATATCAACAAGAAAACAACCGACTTAGCTTAATCGAACCAAGGGTCCCAAATTAGATTATCACCTCACCCATTCAATACGTTAAGCACATTCTGAAAAATCTCGTACTAGCCAAATTTCGGGTAGTTCCGAAACGTACTATTCTGGATGATTTTTTTTTCTAGAAATTCAGAATACTGTGTTAATCTTTTAGGAACACTTTTATAATTGAGACACCTGAAGCTTTAATGATGGAGCACAGTAATGTAACAATCTCTCTAGTATAGCCTTACCTATGACCAAGTAAATAAAATCACTGAATACTGGTGGTTTGATCCGTTTGAATCCAGGCAAAGGAGCTGGGTTGTATGAGAATTTTTTGCTGCTTTCCCAACATATAACTGCTTTTATGTTGCTGTTTCTATGTTTATTCTTCATCCCATATCTAGCTCTGAAATAGTTCTGAAAGTTTAACTAAGTTTCAAAACTGCGCACTCAAATAATATTAATATTGTGTAATATATTAATGATAATTCAGACAATACTATTAGAAATTAATGTGATGAAATTGTTCTCCGAAACATGTCATCAAATGATGATGACTGTTATGAATTCATCACAGTCATCATCATTTAATTTCTGTGATGAAATGATTCTCCGAAACACGTGAATATTTAAATAAATACGAACTGCATACTTCTTGTTTGTTATTTGGCACTGTAAGGTTAAAAGAGCTGTTGTCAACATGGTGTGTCATTTCATTCATTTTCTGATAAGAAGATCGTCTCCTCAGCTTAAAAATTGGTTAATTAATTAATTATGCCAAAGCAGCGGAGTGTTATATGACTAAAGAAGGGGGCTTTTAGAAACACTGTCTAATTGAAATTGGCTCGTATTCCATTTTAAAACTGCATTGTTTACTACTACCGCGAAATTTGCTCGAATTATGGCACATTCGGATTACCATTCTATTATCATTTGATTCAAAGTGAGGATATTTAGCTATGTTGTTTCCTTGAAAAATATTTTCAAACACACTCAATCTTGAAAAATTTTGCCATCTTGACAAAAGTGAAAACAAAGCATTATTTCTTTGACAGATAAGCACAAATAGAACATCACCTTTTTTTTTCTTGACAAGCTTAATTGTTTTACTGTCATAATTTTCATGATCAGCTCGAACCAAAATTTTACTGATGCTGATTGGATTATCGTCGTACAGAACAACTTAAGGAAAACTGGGACATCATACGGAAGAAAAGTCCGAAAATTCCCACGTGATCCTGTTTTGCTGGGAATCGAAGTTTCATAAAACAGCATATGTTTAATTTATTATATCGGCGATTGGTAATTTTTCTCAAACAACGTGATTTCAAAGTATATATTATGTATAGTTCTTCTCAATTAAGGCAATGTTCTCTCAGTTAATTTCTATTGTATATTCATTCGTAGATTATATATTCAAAAACCTTTTAGTTGGTGGAAGTTAAATTTGATTCGAAGGGAAAGGAGCGGTGGAGAAAGAAGAAAAGCGTATTCGAGAACACGCATTCTGGGTAACGAATTCATACTTACCCTTTAGCATAATTCTTAATGAACTTATGTCATAGATAGACGAAGGGGGAGTTTGCTTCGAAATGCAAAATAAAGTTATTTACACTTTTTATTACATACTTCAGATAATCAAAAATAATATGAAAAGCTCAGACTAGACAACAGTCTAAAACGAAACTTGCAGAACGTTGACAAAGGGAGGAGAAGTGTAGGATTATTATTATTAGCGATATTCAACACTCAAAAATGATAATGATATACCTACAATAATTAGCAGTTGAAATGCCTCACAAATTTTATATGAAGCATATTCATCGTTTTCTTAAAAACGGAAATAAATAACAATAATAGCGCCTTTGTGATGTTTTATCGAACTATAAAAGTCTTGAATAATTGTTGATAGAATTTCATTCTGTACGACTTATAGAGCCAAAATTCATCCCCGAAGGATCCCAGCGTAGTCGATCCCACCAATGGAAGAGCGCTTATACACTGCTGAATACTGGTAGTTTGTGCATAACGTGAATACTAGCCAGTTCTCTTAAATGGTCCACCACGAAGGCATTCTTCCCCTTAAGTAAACAGCCCTCGTGTGCTTTTTCGTATTCAAACAACTGATGCTGTTAGGACAGTAAAATTTATCGTCTGAATTTGATTAACCAAGCATCAAACTAATCTAACGCACTGAATCCGAATGGACCGGCCGCTTAAAATCTATATTATTTAAGTCCACATTTGACGATAAGTCAATATGATATATATATATATATATATATATAAAGTTGAAATTTATTAGGAAAAGAAATCCTGATTATCTTATCTGAGGAAAGATCTAGGGTAAATATTATTAAGTGCAAAATTTTAAAGTTGACAAAATGTCAAGTTAGCTAGTAATAGTCAAACTAGTCAGAACGATAGTTTAATCTTTAAAATTAAAATTAACCCTAATAGTAGCAGTGAAAAATTAACACAAGAAGCAACGTAAATTATTATTGTAGAAAAGTAATGTATAATATGAAATAATATGAAAAACGATAAAATCAGAATATTAAACTCTGCTGTTTAATGCTCAAATAGAACTTCTCGAGGGGTACGTATTTGAAACACTAAACTTGGTCGATTAATGAGTGCCGAATAATATGTTTCCTTCCTCTGGACAATGTGAGAGTTTAAACAGTTTTAAATAAATTTCAGTTTTTGAAAAATAAGATCACAGAGAATCTCACATTTGCTTCCGAGTTTCCTCTGCATACTATTCGCACTCTTAAAGACACGAAAAAATAAAAATTAAATACTTATGGACGTATAACAGTCAAAAATTAAATAAATAAATAAAGTGCAAATTACAGTAAAGTGGAGGAAAAATTGGTCGAATTGTACATAAAATTTAGAAAAACTTCGAAAACATAATTCACTTCTTCAAATAAGTAATTCAGCATTTACGAAACGTCTCATTTACAAGTAAAAAAAGGCTAACTCGAAGTCCTCGATAATTTTTTAATCAAAAATTTCAATGGATTAAAATGATAATTTATATATATATATATATATCATATTGACCAATTGAAATATGGTATATTTCGCATATTTTTTAAAAATAAGCTAACTCCATATCACATGAAATGTGATGCCTTTTTACTTCATTGTACGAGGCAGAGGAAGTATTGTAATCGCGAAAATTTTCGGGCATCATATTACAACGAAAATATTCATTTTGACCGCTATCGAATGCAATTTAACGAGATTTTTGAGTGATATCCTTACGTAAGAACAGAATAAAGGACTCTTTTTCCCAAAACGGGTTGCAAAAAGCACTTAAAATGGATTCAGAAGAGATTTTTTGTGACGTATGTACGTACGTACATATGTATGCATGTATCTCGCATAACTCAAAAAACGATTAGCCTCAGAATGTTGAAATTTTGTATATAGGACTGCTAATAACATGTAGTTGTGCACCTCCCTTTTTGATTGCACTCAGCCGCATCAAAAGTATATATATATATATATTTCCACTTTGTTACTCGGCTCAGTGAGCTGGGTTTTTTATTCTTATATGTTGCTAAATTGTGCATTTTTTGCTTTAAAAATGATTGAATTATGCTGTTCTTATTCTCCAGTTAAGATTTTTATGCCTTTAGTTAATCTGCGTGCAATAGCTGTAGAATTATTAAAAATTTAAAAGTTGTTTAAAGGCGGTTAAACCTAATTTTTTTTTAATATTTGTTTATATTTGAAACTTAGCAGAATAGTGAATTAAGTCTCTTCTTCACCTCCAATGTGTTTTTGTCGAGTGGGACCAAAGCGAAACTTTTGGGCACCGAAAAATCTGCCTTCTTGCCAGCTGGCCGAGTTGCTTGTTCTTCGTAGAAACTCTACAGGGTGTTTATAAAGCCCCGGACCCCTTTTGATGTTTAATAACTCATAAAATAATGAAGTTATAAACAAACTTATGGCATTTATTGATGGAATAACTTATATATTTCCTTTTCAGGTTTGAATATCTTTACTTTTGTAAATATCGTCTGCGCGTGTGGTTAATTTCAGATGATTTCATTTTCCAGTCTAAATATCTGTACTTTTCTAAATATCGTCTGCTTATTAATTGCATTTTTCTCTCTTTTGTTTTGATCGACTTGATTCTCTGTTTTGCATGCATACAAAGTTCAAATTATTCAAGTTTTGAAACCAGACGATAGGCCTAGGAGGATGGCCTTTGCAACAGATATGCTAAGGAGGATAGAAGATGATGCTGAATTTCTGAAGCGCATAATGTTCTCCGACGAAGCATCCTTTCATCTTTCTGGCATTGTTAATCGCCATAATGTGCGCATATGGAGATCTGAAAACCCCCATAAATACCGTGAGGCACAAAGGGATTCGCTAAAGGTTAATGTGTGGTGTGGACTAATGCACGACCGAGTCATTGGGCCTTTCTTCTTTACAGAAAAGACGGTCTCATCAGTCGTATACTTAGACGTGTTGGAAAACTTCGTATTTCCACAACTAGAAGAGCTTCAGCCACATGTCTTTTTGCAACAAGATGGTGCACCATCTCATTGGGGTACCATCGTTCGTAGTTCTTTGAATGACCATTTTACTGGAAGATGGATTGCGCGAGGAGGTCCAATTCCTTGGCCACCCAGATCACCTGACATAACGCCGCTGGACCTTTTCCTTTGGGGATTTGTAAAGGACAACGTTTACAGGAGGAGAGTGTCGAACATTGATGACCTAAAACCCAGAATTACAACCGCAATAGCCTCTGTGGATGCCGACATGCTTGCCGGTACCTGGCGTGAAATTGAATATCGACTTGATATTCTCCGTGAGACGAAGGGGGCACACGTGGAAGTTCACTGACAAGGGTCATGAAATTTTTTGAGTCTATCTAACCATTTATGTTATTAATTTTAATCTATGCTTATTATTTTATGAGTTATTAAACATCAAAATGGGTCCGGGACTTTATAAACAGCCTGTAATTTTAATTGTAGAAATTGTTTTATTTAATTGTTATAACTGTATTTAGTGTTTTATGTTTTTCTATATCATTCAGTTTTTAATGAAGATATTTTGAGCTTTTATGTATTTTTGCCTAGCCACGAAGTGAGAACTGAATCAACTGAATGAGAAATATATCTCTAATGAAATTCGAGGAAATAAGTTTAAATGAAATGCAGGAAAAAATGCATATAATATTCGGCACAAAGAAGTCATGTGATGTACACATTAGTTTTTTTATTCTTATATGCTGGTAAATTGTGCACCTTTTGCTTTACAAATTATTTATTTATTACAAATTATTTAATTATGTTGTTCTTAAGATTCTGGTTAAGCTTTTTATGCCTTAAGTTAATCTGCATGCAACAGTGTTAGAGTTATCAACAAGTTAAAAGTTGTTTAAGTGCTGTTAAGCCTAATTTTTTTACCATAGCAGCCATATTTGTTTACATTTGAAACTTCGCAGAATGGTGAATTAAGTCCGTTTCTGCACCTTCGGTGTCTTTTTGCCTAGTGTGACTAAAAGTAACTTTCAGTTTTGTGCACCGAAAAATCTGCCTTCTTGCCCGCTGGCCGAATTGCTTGTTTTGAGGTAGAAACTCTAATTTTAATTGTAAAAATTGTTTTAACTGTATTTCGTATTTTATCTTTTTCTTTATTTTTCAATTTTTAATGAAGATATTTTGAGGTTTTATGTATTTTTGGCCTTGCCGCGAAGTGAGAGCTGAATTAATTGAATGAATCAAAAGAAATTCGAGGAAATAAATTTAGAGAAAAGCAGCAAAAAATTCGTATATTAATATTCCATACAAGGAAGTCATGTGATGTCCACATCAGATTTTTTTTTTCAAGAGTACCCGAAGGAGAAAGGAAGTTTAGTTTAACCGGCGCTGGTTGTTTAAATGAAATTCCACTCGGAAACTTCCATCTGAACATTTCAGTCCGGCTACGTGTGCAGGAAAAAGTGAGTGAAATTTAATACCAGTCTACGCCACACAATAACTATCGGGGCTGTATGTTACTTCAAAACTCCAGCCTCGTGGATTTGCTCATCACTCTTTCTCCATAAAAGATCTGTCAATCACGATGCATCATACAGAACCTTGATTTGTTCGTAAACACTGTGAGATACTACTCGTCCTGACAGTGTCTGCTTTCCTTGCACTTAAATAGTCGTTTGTGTCAATGATGCACCGTCAATAATAAAAGTCCGGTAATGAGGATGATCGAAGAGGCCTTCCCAGCATGCGGCAATAAAAGAAGTTGTGCACATTTGCTGAGGTATGATGGATTTCTTCTAAGCTGTGGCTTATGACAGGACTTAGCAGTTTATTAATTAGATTTTATGTCTTAATAAATAGAATTTACGACGGGACTTTGCAGTTTCAAATTCATTTAATGTATGATAATGCAGATTATTTTCGCCTCGCCCATAATGGCCAAACTACTGACGGTGATGTTTCTGATCTTCTTTATACACCGATCTCATAAGGTTACAACTCTTCCTACTTCAGCGACAAGATCACGAAGCGAAAATCTTTCATAGTTTAATAATGCTTCTTCACTCAGAATCTGTAGGCTGAATATATATCTTTTATATACTGATTCATTAAGCATGTACCACAGATTTAGATGACACTCATTTTAAAGTCTTATTCCAATGCTAAGACAACCGACAGCTAATAAAGAATCGTCTTAATGTGATAATGTTCTGTCTACGACAGTATACATGTACCCCCACAAAAAAAGCCGTTAGATTTCTAAAACGAGCACGCTCTTCGTTTTAGAAAAAAGATCTAATACTAGAAACAAGGTTAGTTTCACAACAGTTAAGAAAGAAAAATAAAGGGTGGGGGAAGAAACAGTGAACTACTTTCATTTTGTTTTGTAACTATGAGAAATGTGTTTCTTAAATCAGTGATTAATTGAAAGTATTAGCTATTAATATAGTCTTCGCCATCACTACTAATCACAATTACCATACGAGGCCCTTTTATTTTTGACGGAATATTCTTATCTTCCGAGATTTCTTTATCAGCACTTTGAGTTCTAGGCTGTACTTTCGCTGAAAATATGTTATTTCCGATTATTTGCTTTTAGCTTAGAGATTTTCATAAGCTTCATTGTATTGTAAGCGCTTTTGAAGTTCTAAACTTAAATGTAGTGGTTCTTTCAATCGAAGCATCTTCACTTAGAAAATATAATTCCAACTAATCGCCTCAGTAGGTACAAGTAGGTACTTCTTTTTCTTTTCTGGCCTTTTAACTTTTTTCTGGAAATAATTTGTCCTACATGGGTGATATTTTCAATACGCTATCGTATCGATGTGTGTTCAGTTTTGCCGAAAATAATCGTCAATGAGACTTCCTTTGATCATTACTCGAGCCTAGGTACAGAGAGGAACGATGTAGGAATACTTTGTTATAAAGAAATGTTCCCCAGTTTTCGAACCGTATTTTAGGAGTGCCATGTTATACAGGTAATACCCGTATAGGTGTTATCAGCAATTCAGAGAAATTTCTCACTCTTGCTTTTGATTTCGACGGGGCTTAATTTCTGAACCTAGAAGTGCCAGAGCCCTATAGAAGGCCACGAATAAAGAAGAAAAAATAAATAAGTAAAATAATAATAATTAAAGTATCTAACTATTTAAATTAAAGTTAAAATTCAATAAAATATAAATAGAAATTTAACAAATTATTAAATTAATGATAATTAGTTAAATAATAAAATAACGGACCTTATCTTATTTAGGGCTACGGCGGTGATTACAATTTCAGTCAAAAATTAACAGATAGCTCATATAGCCTCTGGCAGTATTTCAGCCTGGAATACACTGCACAATGAATGCACTATCAAGGTAATAAGGAAACAGACAATATGGTATATAGACAGATGATAGAAACAAGGGATGATAGGAAAGAGTCTTCTTTTTCTAACATACCAATGAAAAAAAAGATAAAACCGTTGAAGCATCGCTAATGGAAATAGAGAGAATACTAGAAACATATGAGAGTATGGAGGAAAATTTTAAGGGAAAAGTGTAGCGTCAAAAACACAAAAACAGAGAAGAGTTCAACACTGTCTGACCGCGATCCTCTGTCGAACACTTGCCCTGAATCTGACCCTCTAACAACGTAAAGAACGTAAGGCTCTATACTAGTGATAATTTTCTTCCCCGTATTTGTTCACATCGTTCCCAAATCCTGTCTTTCCTTGGGGAGTTTCCAGTGTTATTCACGACCAGGGTGATCCCGTTTAGTACTTTCGAGGACGAAAACTTTACCCGTCCTCAAAAATTCGTTGTACTTCCTGCAGAATAAGCCTCAGACATGCGGTTGGAGAGCTTTTCTTTCTTTAAAAGTCTTAACATCCGTCAAAGGGTTTATTTCTCAGGAAAAGATAGGCATGCATTCAGAAATTAGAATTGATTTTTAAGGCGTATTTGTTATGAAATTAAATTTCTCTGCTGAAATTGTGATTCATTTACATAAAAGAAGCACTGGATGTCTTTAACCGTGTTTGCTCGCGTAATAGTCTCACTCCTGTTTCGAAGCAGAAAAATATCGTCAAAAATGTACAATATTGTGTAATAGATTTCCCCACATAATAGTCGCACCTGTACTTTCGCACTGAAAAATGAGAAAAAAAAATGCGAGTAAATACGATATTTAAGCCTCCGGTTAGAATTACGACTTACTTCAAAAACTGAGTTGTACCGGTGCAATTAAAGCTCTGAATTTGGAGTTAAAAGCATGCAATCTAATATGCTTCTTCTAATTTTTAAAGTTCGGTTCCTGCTTTTGACTTAAATCTTTAAATACTTGCGGCAAAAGTAAATAAATAAATCAACTTAATCCAAAAATGTTCATAGACTATAAACTAAAATCGTAAGGCATTCAAATAAAAAAGATGATTTTCCCTAAAATACAACGCCTTTTGTGAGGTCGCAAATGCAGCTGAAATGTTTGTCATATTCGACAGTTTGGAGCAAAATAATATCACCATGCAGATTGTGGGATTTTACTTATTTAATTCCAGTACTCTATCTTAGAACCCCACAAACACTAACAAGCGAATAATCGCTTAAGTCTGAGAATGAATACGTAAGACGTAAGAAGGGTTAACTACCCTTTATTTCTCAGAATAAATACAACTGCTACTCGAAGTATACACAAAGCCTCCACTTGGGCTTAAATAATAATGAGTTTAAACTAAACTAAGCTTAACTAAAGCTATCTGAAAAATATAGCCGAAGCTGTCAGAGTTCTAAGTAGTTGGCCCCTAAATATTAATTTAATTGGCGAAGCCAAGCAAGGGCCTAAAGTATGGCTGAGCGTAGTAGCTAAGAGAGAATGTAGTCAAATGGCAAACGCGCGCTAGTCAGGAAAATCAGACTGTCTCTGTAGAAGTCGGTGAAGCATCGGCTTTAATAGTACTCTTACTTATTTGCATTCACTGCGTTTCTGAAATTACATTCTGGCAGGAAACTGTAAGCTGAAATTAGAATAAATAGGAAAGAATCATAATTTAAAATAACTGTTAATAAACTTGGGATACACCTTACAAGATCATACCGTTTGGTTTGTTTTCTTTTCCTTTCCTGTACTCATGAATTAGGTTGACTTTGTTTAAACGGTTTGCTTGACAGTTTCTATTTCTTTTTCACACTGCTCGATTAGTGTAGAATATATCAATTATTTTAGATTTCTTTTCAGAGGTAAAGTAGCGTTTCAGAGAATTGTGTAAAGAAATGTGTTGCTCTAGAAATCGAACTAAGAATTCTGAAAGCAACTATTCCGTGATATTTTATCATTCATTTCAAGTTCTTTACATTAGAGTATTCACTCAAGACTCCAAATATTATTTATAATTTATCATCAAAAAGTTTGACAATCTTCAAATTTATTTCCTTTATCATGAAGTTGAAATGATAGGATAATGAGGTTTATCTGAATTTGATTAACCAAGCATCTTAAACTACTCTGTCACTATCAGTTGCTTCAAGAGAATAAAAATTAAATTAGTATAAGATAATAAAATAGAGGAGATTAAAGATATAGTAAGAAGCAATCTTAGGTCACCAATTATTTGTCTGCCAGCTGTAATTAGTCATATAATTAGCCGAGTGAGTAGATAACTTGCCCAGATGTTGCTGGGTACTTGCGTAACGATTTTGAGTGATATGCTTTTATAATCTATTATCACCGCACATAGTGTCAAGAAAATAATAATCATGGATTGTTATTGTCTTGTATGAACAAAGCTCCCTCAGTAGCCGAGTGCATAAACCCATTGTTTTTTTCCCATGTGTAACAAGTATCTCTTAGAAAGTCCTTCACGAAGGCGTCCATATCTTTAGGTAGATAGCTTTTGTGCGCTATGTTACATTCAAATAACCTAGCCTAAACTTTGTCCTAACAGAACGTCACCGACTGCAGTCAGCGACATATTGTTTCTTATTTGTGCTGGTCATTACTTTGAATTTCTTTATTCGCTTCTTGTTAAACTGCTCAAAGTTATTTTCTTCATGTGAGATATGAATGCAACGCCTAAAATATCCATTCTGATTTGAAACCATTTATCAGTGAAGTAATAACATTAATTATGATTTAATTCTATTCATTCAGGGCTATTTTTAGTTTTATTAGGTGAAAGATCCAACCAGTGGCCACGTAGACAAGACCGTTGAACACTGATAGTTTCACCTAGGTCCGAATCTCGATGGAAGGTTTGGTTACCTGAATTTGTTCATGGTATTCGTCATGTTTATCGCAAATTCGAACCCCTTTCCACTAGATAGTCCGCCATGAAAGCATCTTTCCCCTTAGGCACACAGCCTCATGTGATTCGCTGTATTAAGCCAAATACATTGTCAGGTAAAAGTGTTCAATAAATGTATATTGTGTCTACTATATTTCTAATACCTACGTGAAGATCATTAATATTTCCTTCAATTGCTATTTTGTTTTTAAAGTAAAGCCATCTTCTCGTATGCTTTTCAACCAAAACTGAATAATTACCTGAAAATACTATAAAAAGTATTACTCATCCTATTTGTGACATTTCAGAAATAAAAGGTGAGAGGAATACAAAAGCAGACACCATCACAGAATTACTCATATTTCATTTTAGATTGTTTATGACGTTGTATTTTCAACAAACTGAAATGATTTCCACAAACTGAAATAATGATTACTTTGTTTCCGTTGCTACTGACAGTAACAATAACAATAATACAATTAGAAATCTCAATAAGATAAATGACCTTTCAAGAAGCTTTGCAAAGATATTCTTCCACATCGATCTCCTCCTCCTCACATATTAAATGTACATCAAATTCGATTGAGGTATACTATAGTTTCTATACTGCTCCAGTTCATCTGCATTCACGCATTAAAACGTTGAATCATCGCCCCATGTGTAAATACTAACTCCACAGTAAGCCATTAATCATTTTTAGTATTTTTATGCCTTGCCCGAGAAAGCAAATCATTATCAATCATATACACATTTAAATAGACATTCGCGATGTGTCAAAGTCGGCACTTCTGTAACTTTGCCTTGGGAAATTTTCCCTCCCCATTTCGCTTTTCCACTCGTCTGGGCAAGGACACCGATAAATGCTCTGTGCAGGAAAATATTGATTGAGAATTGCACAAAAAAAGTGCTCATTATTTATTTGGAGGAGGGTTTTAACCGTGTCATGTGTATTAATGAGTGATTTTGAAACAATGGACGCTGAGAAATTGATTCTTAATTTGTGGTATTTCCGGATATACGGAAACTGAGGAGTATCATGTTATAGGTTGCTTCTGTCTCTTACGAAGGATCATGAATCCTTGCACTTTATTTGTTCAAGAAATGTTTTCGAATAAAACTGACGAGTACCAGGTTGTTGATACCAGTTTTTCCCACGGTAAGGTTGTTTTACTTGCATCCAGTTGCTCGCTGAGGCGAGAATAAGGTTTGCTATTCTTGGTGGGTTATAAGAAAAACTGCAAAATCTCCTTTTGCATTTAATTTACCAGGTACTTCTTTAAGTTATTTTTTCTTTCCATTTCTAATTTTTTCACCCAGAATTGCATCATTCGGGAATGGTAAATTAAAATAATATAGAAAAAACAATATGTAAATTAAAACAATGTAGAAAAAACGATTACCGTAGTAGATTTTAGCTGACTTACTGGGCTGTCAGTACCTTGCTCTGCTGTTGCTCTGTGGATTTAACCGAAGCATAGGCAAGCTTCGATGGAGAGCTCTCTGAGCCTTTAATAAGCTAATCCCATTTAATTTTTAGAAGGTTAAAGTTAGTGACTATTAATCCAAGAAATTAATCCTTCGGAATAGTGATCGGAAGTTGCAACTGTTTGTAATTTAAATTGTAATTGTTTTATACTACTGATAAATTATTCCTTAATGATTAATAATTGTTTTAGCATGGAATGTAAGTAAAATTTGAATTAATTTGGTAGTTGGTAGAGTTAAGAGTTAGATATCTAAAAATCTCTCAAAACGTAATTAAACTTTTAAAAAGCTTTTTTTCAAACATTGCAGTTTCAAAGCAGAATAAAAAATATAGCGTGCATTTTCAAAAAATTACACACTTTGGAGTCTGTATAAGAAGACAGACCCGGCTATCCAAAGTATTAGCTATAAGAAGTAAGCTTTTAAATTGTGTCTTTGAAACTATGTAATTAATGGAAGAGAAATGTTATTCTTACACTTTGAAACTAATAGACCAGGGAAAAGATATCAAGTATTTGTTTCGTTAAAGCTTGATCTTGCTGATCTGCTGCTGGTAAAATATCAAGAGAAACAGGATTAATTTTAGGATTTTACCCTAAGCAAAGAAAAAAAATATTTCTGTTAATCTAACTTCCCGAAAATTTAAAAAAAAAAAGGTAACTTAAACTCACTTCTGCTCTGAAAAGTTGAGTAAAAGATGCTAGACCTGCTATACAATGCAAACTCAATGTGCAGATTTGAAATAAAGAAAAGAAATATAACTTTAGTTCTGTGCTGGAAAAGTAAAAGCCAATGATTGTACGATTTGGTTAGCAAAAGAAAGAATATGAAACTATGCCTCTCAGAAAATGTAAGTTTTAAGAATAGCTTATATTTTTTTTCTTTGGTTAAAACTGTGTCTTTCGGAAAAGCTGCTCTTTAACATAGGCGTCTAAAAAAAGAAGGACTCTGTGTAATATTCAAGGCCACTGCGATACACATGCCACTCAACATTATGCTCAAATAAAAGCTCAGTTGCTTTACAACACAGGGTACACAATTCTTTTCAATTCCGTTCCTTGTTAATTTACAGTCAATTCTTAACGATAGGAAAAACATTGGCAGGAAAAGACCTAAATTACTAATTTTTAAAGTGAAAGCAATGCATTCTTTTTGTTCTTGTTACTAATCCTGTTTGTCTGATATCACAACAAGCCCACGAAATTCATCGTGGCGAGAAGTGAAGAGTGCGCCAGTCATTGGCAAGAGCCTTGGGCACCATGCAGGTGACAATACAGAATGCTCCTATGCCGCAAAGACACTATACATTTACAAGCATCCACACCTACTCCGGGATTTGAACCCGGGCCCTTCGGTACGGTAGGAGAGTCACTAACCACTATCCCCCATCTGTTCGGCAATACAGTTTTACCTTTAGATACAATTAAACTTTTATTCAGCAAACTGGAGGCCTATTGATTGCTCGAGTGAATAAGACCTTTGCACGTCAATTGCTCATGACTTGTGACCGTACTTAAAGTAAGCAAATGTCCGTTTCGTTCAGCAGTCCCTTTTATAAAAGTATTTTCATGGTGCTTTATAGTGATTTATCAATCCAATGAAAAAACCCAGTTCGCCATCTATAACGTAGTGATTAAAGCTACAGACGGCTGATACTTCCTCCCGACTTCGTTTTCTGATACGAGTTTTTGTACTTTTCTATACATCTTATGGAACTCCAAATCAACCTATATTAAAATACCCTCAGCGAAGGCATTTTTTCTCAGTCTAAGAGGAAAAAATTCTTTAAGCGTGCAGAAACTAGGTTCACGATCTGCTGGTCTATCAATGAATAAAGAAATGCAAAATAATAGTTCATTCAGGATTTGTCTTCTAGCTTCCGAACAGGCTGTTTTCATGGTAAGCTTTTTATGATTTTTTTTTCGTATTTAATTGACCTCACCAATGGCCAAGGGATTAAGACCATTGCATACAGACAGTTTAGCACGGTTTGAACCCAGGCGAACGGACTAGTTGGATTGCTGGTTTCCGTGGTTTTCCCCATGTTTATCGTTAGTGCAAGCCAGTTTCCCTTAGAAGACCTCCATGAAAGCATCTCGTCCCTTAGGTAGAAAACCATCATTTGCCTTGCCATGATCAAGTAACCTAGCCTTACCTAATGCGAGTTAATGTATGCTAAAAAATCCTTCACGAAATTCTTCCTTAGGCGGATGGGTCTTATGGGGCCTTACCATAATTACAAGTATTCAATTAATCCTTATCATATGAAAAAATTCATTCTATCATTTTAGTGCAAACTGATATTGTTTTTATTTGTGGACTTTTTCCCGAAAAAAACTCGTTTTAAAATTTAAGTGTAAACTGATATTGTTTACTTGCGAACATTTCCCGACATATTCGTTTAAGAACTTAAATGCAAACTGGTATTGTTTACGCGGATTTTTTCCTAGAAATAGAGCTTCTTTTCCTTTAAACCGACGGGGAGGAGAGTATGGGTTAGCTTATGCGCATTTCGAATAGTCAGCTCTCAGAATTTTCAGAAACATTCGCCAGCTCAACAAATTCGAATCTTCATTGCTGTAAAGGAAAAGAAGAGACGGAAACTTTATCCTTCACATAATCGAACAGATTGAAGAAATGGTTGGTTATTCGAATGTTTTAATTGTGCATAGAGTAGTTGTTTTATTCTGTTGAAAAATAATAGTTTCCAAAATTCAAGCTGATTTGAAGTGTTGTCCATGCAAGACTACTTTATTATAAACTTCATATAAGTGGTATTCATATTTTATATCATTTTCGCGTTAAGATACAGGAGAAATTTCTTTAGAAGTCCGACTCATGACCATAATCGTCATATATAAATTCCCCTTATCTTATCTGTATTTTCCAACTACTTCACATAAATTGTGCACTCATTTTGCTACATTTTGTATACATATTATTGTTTTCTGGATATTTTAGATGCACTTCTTTTACTATTTATATTTACAACACCGCGAAGCCGTTACATAATTTTGCACCATTGAACACACCAAAAGAGGAAATTTTCTTTATAACAGCATTAGGAAGAAATGAGAATGGATTTTGCGGAGAAAAGTATTGTTGCATGCATAATATCTGTCTTATAAAAATCACGGAATGTTTAAGGAAAAAAAAATCGGTCAAATATTTAAATTTTGCTGCTTTATAGAACGGGATTTGTGCATAAATATATTTCAGCAAAGAACATTTTACGCTAAATGAATTCTAAATTTATGCTTGCTCTTTAACTTTTCTACTCCATCTTATCTTCATCACATCTCCTACTTCATAAAAACTTAGGACTTATGTGGTTACATATCTTACATATATCCATTAAAAACGAAAAAATTTTCAAGTTTATTTGGATATTCGTACGTGTTCTCTTCAGTCTGCATTGTTTGTCATTTTCCAAGAAAATCACTGAAAGCCTTCTCCCTCCAATGTGTACTTAAAGAAGTATCTCCCACTCTCAGGAAAACCCTTTTACCAACCCGCGTCTACCAACGGCTATGTGGTCAATTCGCTGAACACTCGTAGTTCAGCGATGTAGTAAGAAAATTATTTAAAACTTATTATTATGTTTTTAAGGAAGTTGATGATATGCATTTCGCACTTGATGATTTGTCTTGAGAATAGAAACATCTTTAGTGGAACCTTGCCACAGTATTGGACCGTTACGCTACGTTACCCATCTATCATACACGTGACCCGGCAAGTATTGCCGTTGAACAAATAAATTACACGATCTTTAATTTGTCCTTTCCGCAGCCGTCCTATAGTTGTTATCCATTAGGCTCTGATTCAGAGATATGTAAGGTCTTTAATTTATTTTCTAAATTAGAAGTGCTTAATAATGTGAGTAGTTTAAAATCAAGGAATTCACTTTTTAGTTCACTTGTTATACACAGTTTAAATCTTTATTTTTTAATAATCTGTTTAATTGATATGCTAATTTAAAATATATTTAACGTGCTTCATATATTATGCAAAAAAGTTTCAGCATTATTAAAATTAATAAAAGGTGTTTCGAAAGCTATTATGACGTACATTGGTGCAAACCTTTTGCACCGAGGCACGTAACGTAATTCCCATGAAGTTTTTCTGACGTTTTATCCTTTTAAGCTTGACTGTGAGACAAACTGTTCATACTAATGAATGACTACAGTAATAAATACTTCCAACATTAACATTGCTGTGCCCATTGTACTTCAAAATTAAGTGTAAATATGTACATATATCTTTGATTTTCTATGTAATAGAAAGTCCATTGAGGTATGACTTAGAAGTGCATGTTAGAAATTAGGTCCACAATTATTAATCCAAACTGGCTGCGGCTTTCTGTTTTTATCTTAGTTAAGGGCTAGTTCACATTGCCTTGGGTAACTGATGCATTGTAGATCTTTCTCAGTTTCCGACTCAAATTTTTTGTTATGATTATTAGTCATTAAAATATTTAAATAAATAATAAAAAAGTAATAAAAAATCAAATTATTTATTTTTCTTTAAATATTACCTCTGTAAGCGAAATAAATTTTTACAGACTATTTAGGGAATAAGCTTTATATAGTAAGAGCTTATATTAACTAATTGTGGCAAAGCACATTATAGCTATCTGCTTAAGGGGAATAATACCTTCGTAGAAGACGCTCTAAAGGAGATTGACTCCTATTCATATTACAGATAAGAACAAAACATTAAAACACATGTGCAACCAGCCCGTTTGCGAGGAACCGAATCTCAGTCGAACTACTAGTGTTCATCGGACTCAGCTACTCGGTCACTAATGGGTCGTGTTCCAAAACAATAAAGTAGCAAATAGTTTTCAATAAGCACTTAAAATTTATAATTAATGATAGAATTTAGAATAATAATTTTTTAATGTTTCAATTCAAATGAAAAGAATGTAATTTTAAGGATTTAGATTCATCAATTCAATTAAATGAATGTAATTTTATACAGACATCATTTCTGAGAATTTAAGTATTTATCTATGTAAAAAGCAGTTGCAAAGTAAAGAAATAGATCTGAAGCTATATATTTCAAAGTATATGGCAAAATATAAGCGAATCTTTACGTAAGAACTTTGCGGAAAATTGTATAAGCTACTTTTAAACGTCCCTTAAAAATGCATGCACGTGATCTACAGAAAATAGTAAAATAAATAAAAATACATAAATTATAAAAGAAAGTATTTTAGAAAGAAAGAAGTAGCTTATACAAAGATGCTAGGAATTATCAAAAGCGAGAGAAGTGCATTAAAAGTATTCTCTCTAATTTTCTTCAGGATGTCGTGTAACAGATGCGCAACAGAAAAATATATAAAATATCTTTCAAAAATCTCGTAAAAATACATGTGCAAGGTCTACCGAAAAGTAATAAAATAAATAAAAGTACATTAAAATTTTTAAAAAGGAAATAATTTAATAAGAAAGATGTTTTTTATTTAAATTGCTAACAACCGTTAACAGCGGAAGAAATGCATTAAAAGGGTCTTCCCTCATTTTCTTTGGGATATCGTATAATAGATAAATAACAGAAAACTGTCTAAAACATATTTTAAACATCCCGTAAAAGTGCATGTGCAAGATCTACTGGAACATAATAGAGTAAACATAAATACATAAATTAAACAAAGAAAACCCTTTAGAAATAAAGAAGTAGCTTAATTAAAGTTCCTAGACATCGTTAAAAACGGGAGAAGTGCATAAAAGAGCGCTCCCTCATTTCCATGTAACAGATACGGAACAGAAAAAATATCTAAAATAGACTTTGAACATCTAGCAAAAATAAATGTGCAAGATCAACTGGAAAATGATAATACTGATACATTACAGCAACAAGATGAACTGGAAATAAATACTGATGCATCATTTTTTTCGTGGGGAAGAAGAAATGGATCATGCAAAACTGCTGGAAATCGTTAAAAGCGGAAGAAGCGTAGTAAACGAGTCCTCCCTCACTTTTCTTTAGAATGTCATCTAACTGATACGTTCCTCCCACAAATATGCAAAAGCATCTAACAATTTAAGCCCCAGATTTCACGGAACATATTTTCCTTGCAAAAACAATTATGCGTCTAAGATTTATTTTCCTATGAATAAAACATCGCTACTGAGACTGATAAAACCCACCGCTTTATCGCAAATAGGTTAAGGATGCCTAAATCAGCTGAGAGAGGAGAATTCTCTATTTAATCTGACGAGAACAATACCACGAACAATTTTCGTGTAAGCTTGAACTTAAGCCAATTTTTCTACTACGTTATCATTGGAGGCGGGATGCGCTTCTATCCGGAAAAACCTCCAGCCCTCTCCCGCCCCACCTGAGCCGGTACTACCTGAGCATAGTGAACACACTTTTTTACTTGCTCTCTTCTACTCGCGCTCCGCACAGGTCACTCGTAACTAAGCGCGCGTTGACTGTGGCTGCAAGGGCCCACCGCTGTAAACTGCCGCCATCCCAGCGGAGACTTGCCGCCACCCTGGCGAGAGACTTACCGCCACCGCTCCTTTAAGCCTAACGCCGTAGTCATGTGTTGTGCATTCTCGGTTATCGGTGCATCAGTCAGAGATAGACAATTCGGAGGACTTCTCCAGAGATAAATTTCTGGCGGCAAAGGGATTGTTTTTTTCCGGCATTGTTGAACTCTTTGGAAGAAACGTTTACGGATTTGGAAGACCTTTTTTTTCTACTGGCCATATTATATATTGAGAGACTGACTTAACACCGTATCGTATGGTGCTGGTAAGATATATTTTATTCTTTTAGTGAAACGAAATTTAACTTTAAGTTATATTTTTTCAGATTTAATGATCCGATGTAATAAATTAAATGCGTAAAATTTTTCCCGTAGAAATTGAACGCGTGCAAGGTTTGGATATTTATAAATTCAGTTAGTTTTTGTAAACTGGATACTTAAGTAAAGGACATGTTCGAAGCCGTATTACTGTGAAATTTAAACATACGTTAAATGAATTGTTTTTATGCTTTGCGGAAATATGATTTCAAATCAAAAGATTCTTTGGGTTTTAAACAAAATACGTTGTGACAGTTCCAAATTTTAATTCTAAAAATAACACGGTGCAAGAATTTGTTGGAAAATGTATTTTTAATTCTCTCGTGTCTCAAACATTTAACTGTAATTAACTAAACCAACTCACATTTTTTACTAAAAAAAGTTCTTTTCATTATCTTGGCATTTCGGAATTTTATGATGAGCTATAAAGAAATAAAGGGAAGAAGCGTACTTTTTTGTTAGTTTTCTAGTTTACAGAGCAAGACTAAAGTTATTTCGTGTTCAGTTAGCAATAATTTATCAAAAACTTTTGAGATACATTAAATGTTCGCGGTATACTCAAGGAAATAATCGAGGTGTACTCGAGGAATAGGAAATTCATATAGTTTTGAAAACGAACTGAGCTTCAATTTTTTTGCATTTAAATAAATAAAATCAAACGCTTCTGAAATACCAGTTTAAAATACACGGGTTTCGAAGATTTATTTGTTTTAAAATTTGCAGTAAAATATTGCGGTTGAAACATTGTATAAAATAAGCAACTCCATATCTATAAGAAAAGAAAAATTCCATATCTAAACCTGGAATATATTCAGAAATTTTATTAGCAGCTAAAATCAACTGACATTTTGTTTAATTCGCAAATTCATTCTTTCTCTTCAGGATCGTTTTTCACTTTGATGATCTCACTTTTTAATAGAAAAATCTAGCTGAAACTTAAATAAAACTTAGAAAAATCTAGCTGCAGTTATTGCAATATTTAAAATACAAATATTTAGTAATTAAGTAACTAGTAACTGCTTAAAGTAGCCAAACAAACAAAATAAGGGCCAGAGTTTATTTATTTTCGTACTTCTTTTCCGTTAAATTTTTAATACAATTTATCAGTATTGTTTTACTTGGAGACAAGATCTAAATATCGTAAGAACATGGGTTTAAAAATCTCATTTTTTAGAATATCTTATATAGCAAATTGTGAGAAAGGTAATTAATGTGACCTTTTTCATTTTACATCCCCAAATCTTTCGCAAGCAACAGCTCTTATCACGCTCAAGGAAGATGTTAACAATGAAACAGGAAAACAAACTGTATTAAATATGGATGAGTGTATAAAATATTCACTGATAAAAAATTTGCTTTTCCGTGCGTTGGAGGTGTGAACGGCGTTTTCATGACTTCTCTTCGCAATTTCTTCTTTTTAACTTATCGAAAGTACACAAAATAATTATTTCTGTTAAACAGATAAAAGATAATACCCAAATCCTTTGCAAATATTTTTTTCATGGGAAAAGGTAAAATTCTAACCGTAGTCTTATTCTGTTGAAAATGTATAGACGAAGGTGCAATTTAATGTACCGCTGAAGTGAAATATAATCACTGTTAGTACTCCAAAATTTTTTAAAAGAGATTTCAAATTATTGTTGTAAATTTTTACGATACTTAATATTACATAGTAGATTAAATTAATTTCTATGTGCTTCCTCGGTTTCCATAAAATTACCAAAAAAAAAATGTCTATTTTATTTTATCTTCTCAGTTTTTGCCTAAAATGTTTCAGATAAGAAAAATAAAAAAAACTTCTGCACAGCATTGGGTAAATAGTAGAATTCCATCGTTTTCGATTATTATACCTTCCCTACAAGTGAACACACAGTGGTACATTGTGGGTGTGGCATAATCATTGACAGCGACGGACTTCATTGTACCGCTAAAGGCACATCTATACAAATCACCTTCTGTTTTGACGGAAATCTGTTTTGCGTCTGAAGCGCAGCTCGAATTCAAGGTCTCATCGCTACCATCTGCTGAAGCCTAAGCGCGCGGTACCTAGAACGTATAGCTACTTAAAAAATAGCCTTTCAAAAATCGAATTAAAGTTGGACATCATTATAGATGGTTGATTTATTATTTTGATCATTATAGATGAACTTAAAGGTTGCATAACTATATTTTTACATTAGAAAATACTTTGAAACGAATAATTAGCTTTAATTAAAAAAATCTATAAAATTAAAAATGAATAAATAATAACTCTGCATTTCACATGTTCATTAAATGACAGTGTTCCCACCGTTTCTTTGATGTTGCAATGTATATTGCATTTTATATGCTTTAGCTGTCATTTGATAGAAGTATTTAAATGATAAACTCCTTGTCACTTATAGTGAAAACTCTAGAGTAAGGTAGCTAGACACTTTAGAGACCATTTTAAAAGGATAAATCAAGATAAAAATGGTTCTAGAAAGATAAAGAAAAGAGACGTGAAAGCAATATTTAAGGACCAGTTTACCTATGCATTTAAGTTTTTTTATTATTATTATTTTATCATTTGTTTGGGACAATCATATAGCTGTTTAAAATTAAAAGTAAATCCTTTATTTTTTAATAGAGTATTTGCATTCAAACCCCACAAATAAGAAAGGAATACGCTGGTATCTTGCTCATGAATTGACAACTATATGGCGTTTAGTTCTGAAGATGTTTTATGGGACTACTAGTCCCATGCTTTTAATAGTTTTGTAGGCAACTTGAGGAATTATATGCAGTTTTAAATATCATGTAAAATAAACAAGTTCAGCCAATAAGAAAATAAAAGTTCTCGATTCAAGTCTGAAATCTAATCGAAAGGTTTTATTGAATAATAAAAATCGATAAATTTCAGTGCGATTTTTCTTGAAGCTGGCTGAATAAAGCTGTGAAATTTAAATTATAGATGAGTTAAAACAGTAAATTATTTTTAAGCCCATATTTTGAAGGTAAATTTAGTCCCACTTTTAAACACTTCCATAGCTAGCTTTTGTTAGTGTAGGTTTTAGAAATGCGAACCTTGTTTATGTTATTGGGATTAATTCGTGGTATGCGGTTTTTCGTTTAATTTTTTTCTGGGAAGAGAAGAGCGCGCGTTGAATTATTCTTAGATTTAGAAGCGTCTGCACGAAATATCATCATCTCTTTGGAGTTGGAAGCTAAGCATTCGTTTCGATTAAAAAATAACCGATTAGATAGTTTAAAGCATTTCTTCTCTACTTTCTTTCCCAATAAAAAGTTGAAGAGAGGCATAAATGCTTCTCACGCGCAACAATTTCATCTAAATTCATCTTGTAGCTTGTAGAATAGTACCGTCTGTTTTTCTTTAAATTTCCTGTGTTATATTTGGAGGAAAATGATTTTGAAGGCTTGAAGAAAAGTAATTACGCAGCGACAAATTTCCTGAGTGTAATAGGTTTTCTTTCTTTTCTAGAATTTATTAAAAAACTTCCCACGCACCAAGCGCAATCCGTTTCTCATTTTCTTCGCAGCTTGATCTGTGCGTTTTTGTATGACAAATTTATATTATCTTAGTGATATATGATAATTTCAACTACCGAAAACTAAGCAATTAGGAATAGTAATTCAGACACAGTAGTTAACTCCTGTACTTAAATTTAATAAATTTATTGGCGTTGTCCTTTTAACATATACTTGTGTAAGCTTAATCTTATCTTTTACATTTAATATAGCCACATGTTAGCTTGTCATATGCATGATTAAGGTGGGAAATCGCGCAACTCAAGACCGACTGAGTTTCTTTCTTTTATGTACAAACTACCTAGACACTGATCTCTTAGTAATGACTGCAAATCACGTGGGATTAAAAACCTTACTAGTGAAAAATACCCTTAACATAATCCGGGGATTATAAACGTTACTAGTTTTAACTATCAGTATGCCCTTACATATACACTAAATATATAAAGGCCTTACACATGCACTGTATGTATAAATGACTATGTACATAAAATTTTTTGAGAAATGTAACTTAGTTCTAATGTCCTTATGTGTGCCTTATATATAAAGGTTAACTTTTATTTAAAACTGTAACTCAATTCTAATGTACTTTCGTCAAGGAAGTTGTTCCTTTTTCTTAGTATGTGAGATTAAGAAAAATTTATAAATTATAAATACGGAAAGCATATCTTTGCATTATAACAACTTGCATTTTGCGCCGTTCTTGAATAAATGAAATCTATAATATACGAGCGAGATTTTTAATAGTTACTTATTCGTGTATATATGACTTAAGACTGAATAAAATATAACACGCAAGTAAGTATTAAACATTACATATATGCTAGTTGTAAAATTTTACACAGTAATTATCAGCGAATTTTTTGTTTTTTAATTAAGCTTGTTATGTGAAAATTATAAAGTGTAAGTAAATGTCATATTTAAAAATGTCCATCATTTACTTTTAGATTATACTCTTATTAAAATTATAAACTCGTTGTTATATATTGTTAAAATATAATAAACTCATATATAGTTAAAATTCATTTTACATTTGTCTCTTATCCTATATATTACATTTCTTTGAAGTTTGTTCTGTAACTTTATAGTATCTCTTTTATTTTAAAAAGTTTATTCCGATTTAAGAGTATGCTTGCCTTATTATGGGTATTGCTTTGTACTACATTATAGCTGTACAACGGTATTTAGATAAATGGAAGAAACTTCATATGATAGTGATAGGTGACGCGATATTAGCTCGCGAATAAGCCTAAAATTAAAATAAATAGTGCTCAAAGTCACCCTTTAGGCTCGTGTCAGCCAAAAAATGAAAAGATATTCAATTCTAAAAATGGTAACTAGATGCATCTAGTGTTCTGTAAATTCTCAGAATAGCTTTAAAATAATTGCGAGCAAGGTCACTAATAGCATCTTATGGGAGCTTTTCTTTTGGTTTGATCGTCCTTCTAAAAGAGTTGCGAAACCTTCAGAGCTATTCGAGTGACTTTTCACGCATGAACGCTTAAATAATTTTCTCCATTATATTTAATGGGCGCTTCCACTTTTTCTCCTTTTAGGTTTCGGTTTTAGTTTCATCTGTTCAGACACGGTTGCTTCTTTAAAAATACGAGTAATTCTCAGAGGAAAACGCTGGATCTTACCTTGCTTACATTTCTGGGATCCATTTAAGCATTATAGCCATGATAACCCATTTTAATTCTCACTGGTTACCAGGCTTTTGTAGAATTCCGTATTTTCTACGCATGATTCCGCTTTCTTCGCTTATTTATTAATAGTAAAGTATATTACTATTTCAAGTGTATAAATTTCAAACGCTTGTGCTAATTAATGCACGAGTATATACGAATGACAGGAATCGAGATAAAAATAATTCAAGAGGAGGTTTGCTAGATAAAATGAATATGCAGTTAATCAACTTGATATAACCTAGCATTATTTAGATTCTTTTTACCTATAATTTTAAATACATTTCGTCAAAATTTTGTCACTTATTTGAAATTAAATCATCTAGCTTTCTGAAGTTGGAAATGTCGCTTATTCTGTTATCTAATAAAGTATTTTCAATATGACAGTTATTTCGCTCATAATCTATGCATTATTTTATTTCAAACAAGATTTACTATAATAATAATAAAAAAGAAATAAGCCGTTGAGATTTTTTTCGAATAACAGCAAGTACTAGCAAATGCTCTGCAAAACCAAAGCTGTGACATTATTAAACTCGAGCCCGATCTGTTGAGTTATATGCTTTTCTGCACATTCCAGTATCCCCATCCTTGCTCTTTCGTCTTCATATGTCTTCTTTCCGCTCATCTGTTTTCTCTCCGTAAGTCTCTACCTCCAGTATGTCTTGGTCTGATAAAATCCTATAGCCTTCGTTGCTCTGGCAACACCTAATTGATAGTGGTAGGTGTTGGTTCTGACCTTTCTGCAGCTATTCTGCAGTGCTTTCTTCACTAATATTCTGGAAACCTTAAGACCAGAAAGGATTTCAACAATTCTCTGATGCTATAACTTCATCAATAAAGCTATTTCTTTTCATTATAAGGATAGATTTACTTTAGATATGAATTAATATTTTTAACTTTAATTCAAGTCTTAGCAGTGACATACGTTCCATTAAAATGCTTTCTTCAAAAACAAAGACATTTTTCATCATCATCTAGTACCAGTTGCAAAAATAGTGCTTTTAATGTATAAAGCCGAAGAATAAGTAATACGCTCGCGCATAATCAATGTATTTTTTAAACATCTCGACATATTTTCTGGAGACTAAGTAAATGAAAATTTTTATCACATTTTCTCATAGAAAACGTTTTATTTAGTTCGGGCTGAATAACTTGTGTTAGCAGAATGAAATGAAAGCCATGAACTAAAATGTTTTGGAATAATTTTAAGCTTGCATATTATGATCGCGTTTTTAAATCCATTTTTGGAATCTTTATTTCATATTAAAGACAAGTCGTCGCACTGATTTGCGTGATATATTTTAAAAAATGATTTCAAATATTAAAATTATAGCGCAGTTACAAATTTTTCGCAAATTCACATCTTCTCTCCTATACGCAGATGTTAATACTTTAACTCGTTTATAATTGTAATAGTTTTCGTTTAAAAGAATACCGTTTAAGTAATTTCGATCTACATGTGTTTGGATTTTCTCTCCCTAACGCAAATTAATTATTAAGCTTTGGAGCTTGTACTTTGAAGTTAGCTAAGTACTTAAAAGATACGCATAAAATTTAATGAATTTTACTAAATTAAAAGTAATGCTAATGCCTTAAAAGCGATATTGTTAACCTGTTTGACTCAGTGCTGGCGTTTCACGATTTTTGCTGCTTTTGTAAGCAGAACGTCCTTACTTTTTGTCTATTTTACACTGTAAATGATTATAAAAACGATTTCAGGGGGGTAAAGCACTGATTATTAAATATGTGGAGGAAAAAAAAACTAACCCAGTGAGAAACGAGCAACGTATTCATTGTAAATCTGACTTACAGATCAGGAGGTTTTTAATTTCAAATGCCTAACTTTATGTGAGCTTATGCAATGTTATATTATTTTATGCAATTTCTGAGCTTGAACGGGCAACTTTATGCTAAGGAAAAGGGACAATATTTTTTTTGTTAAATGCTTTTCGTAAATTCTATAAGACTAAAATAATACCGTCAAATAAACTTTTGAGTTTTCCGTATTTTATTTTTAACTTAATGCAAAGTTCGCCGATCCATGACCCTCAGTCCAAACTCTCACGCCTTGTCTTTCTGAAATGCAGCATTTTCTTCCTCATCGAAGACGTTTGACGAGGACTTTTTTTTTATTGAAGTGCCTGCCAGAGATGAGCCATTATCCCAGCAATCAATGCTGTTTTAAGATTTCAGTCTATCTACTGGTGCAAACAACAAAATCTATTCACTTATTGCTTTGTGATTACAATGGTCTTGATTGGCAACATCTTCCAGTTAAATAACAAAATACTGGTAAAGAATGTTTTACCACCATTGGGATCATTATTATGAATTTTCATGTTGCTCAAATAAGCTATTTCAGTCATTGCAAAATATTAGGAATAGTATTACTTGAACATATTCAAGAAATTTCCTCTTCTAAAAATTCTTGCTAATTCTAGAAAAGAAATTTTATTCTCTGTAAGTAATCCTTTTAAACTCTATGCTGTTTCTATAGTAACATTTCATTTTACAGTAGAACAGAAGCGGGCAAAGCAACATAATAGCTCTGAAAATTATTTTTATAGTACTAATTTGTTCAAGGGAAACTGATACTTATAACATTCTTTTAAAGCAAATGGGGGAGTGCTGAACGGAAAGTCGTTATTTCTTTAAAAATTCCGTTCAATGGACATTATTTTGTCCAAAGAAAGACGCCAGTATGACTGTAATATACTTGTTATATACTTTCACAAAATCAGAATTCCCCATTGATTTCCTTGGTTTGATTTATTCCCAATGACACTTTTTTACCCTACTATTATCAGAGCTTACCTGGCAGGGAGTTATTACCCTGAGGACCGTGGGGTGATAGCGCCTCTTCAGTTAAGTCTTGATAAGAGCTTAAGTGGTTGAAAAAAGTCCTAGCCCCACGTTGTGCTTAAAAACATCCCTAACTTTACGTAGGACTGAAATCAGTGGCATTCAGTTTTGCAGTGCAGCATAGGTGCCCCGAAACACGTGATCATGGGGCGTTCAAGGAGTACGAAGTTGAGGTGATACTGTAATGATGATGCTGATAAAACCTGAAAGGTTAAAGATGATAATTTGTTATCTCCCTCTCCCTCAAACTTTCCCTGTACACCTTATTCTTTTACTGCTAATGTTTGAACTTCGTTTTTGTAAAATATTTTAGTAAAATCTATTTTCATTTTACAAAATCTAGATTTATTTACCCCTCGTTAGGAACGTCTGTAGAATAAATAGCATTCCGAGTTTTCACGTAATTAAATTACGTTACGTCATCAGGACATTTATCAGATACGTGCCTAGTAAGTGTTTCTATTTTATGACGCACAAGACCTTTTATTTAGCCTCTTCGCTGCTCGACAAATTGCCAGCTTTCAGAAATATTCTCATTCGACATCACATTAAGATCCTTAACTTATTCTTTAAATTAAAACTGTACGCTGTTTAACAAACAAACGATTTAAAAGCAGTATAAGTACTTCTTGATAATTTATAGCTTTGTTTATTTTTAATAATATCACTAATTGATGTAATTTATAAAATAGTGCAACTCGTGTCATTTATAAAGTATCTAATTTTTATAAACGCTTGCACTGTTATTTTAATACAAGATGTTTCTAATACCACATATTTAATATTTCGGGGTATAATCATCGTTTGTGCGCTACATAACGACGACTTTTATTTAGTAATCAATTAAAGAAACGTTTAAATTTGTATGTTACAATTCTTTCATAAAACTATAAAAAAGTTACTTCTAATGATCTGAAAAATGAGTCAAATATAATACAACATTTACTAAAGCGTCACAGGCGTAAATGTATTTATGTAATATTTACTTATCTGTGGAAAAGCACAGCAAGGACCTTACTATCAGCCAAACAGCATTTGGATGTTAGAAATGCCCATAGATTTTCTTGTTAGTCAATAACATGGTAATGTTAGAAATGTCGCCGCTAAACCGAGATAGTGGGTAGTGACGCTGACTGCCGTATCGAAATACCCTGGTTCGAATCTCGGAGAAGGCATGGATGCTTGTAAATGTCTAGTTGTCTGTGCGGCAAGGGCATTCTAAATATGCGGCGAGCCGGAAGTCCTCTCGAGAGCTTGCTGGTAGTGGAAGAGGCGGGTGGGAGACTCTCGGACCCGTCACCGCGTGGTGGTCTCCATCAAAATTGGGGGCGGAATTGAGTAAAGTCATACTGCCACCTGTTTGGTGTCACGGTTCTTGCCAACGACAGGAGCAACCTTGCACTCCTTGCCGCGATGAATTTTGTAGGCTTGTTCTGATGTTACTGTCAGACAAGTGAGATTAGTCACTAAACAACAATAACAACATACTAGAAATGTCTTTCCGTATATTGACATCAGAAATGTCTTTAGTCAAGTCTTTCCGCTTTTTTCTTTTACTTTGGAAATGTCTTTAGCCGAATCTTTACATTTTTTGACAATAAAACCGTTATAGTTTTTTCCACTTTTTTGACGTTTAATTTATATTTTAAGTAAAAATTACAAATTACTTAACTAGCTGAGTAATTTAAAAGTGATATACATTTGGTTAATAATTTTACAATTATTTCATTCTTAATAATCCATCTATCTGATGTATATACTTTGTAATCTGTGTAATTTATAATTATTGTTAAACGCTTACGTAAGAGAAATTTCTAAAGCTATTTGTTATGTATATTTTACAGAATTATAATCCCGCTCCTCAGCATTCGCGTAATCGCATCTTGTTACCGAACTGTTCACTTGATCTTTAATGCTCTACGGGATTCTCCTGTTAACAGTGAACAAGAAATAGCTCACGCCCTTGTTACCAAGTGTATGTGTTTAAATTGAATCTTATTTTCCTCGTTTTTTCTCCGTCTTTGTTTCTGCGTAAAATCACCGAAAAAATCCACACCCATAATTAGTAGCTTCGTAAATTAATAGCAGCTTATCTTAAGTGTTACCAACTGGCGTAAGAAAACCTAACGGATACTCGTAGAACTCCGGATGCACATGCCTGTTATACTTCCTCAAAACAAACAGGATGCAACTACTGTTACTTCTGGCTTAGAAATTGACCTATCTCAGTTATTGCATAAGTAAGATAAAATCGTAAAAATCGTGGGCTCCGACTAAGAGGGGCATTGCTAGTTTAATCAAATATGGTTTAAAGGCCTTCGACAATATTGTATGTTTATTATCTCCTTTGATTCTTATTCAATTTTACGTAAGTTACTAGAAGTAATTCGCATTTTTATACTTACGAAAAATTATCGCATTCTTGGTGCGTACTTTCGTTGTGTAAGTAGTTGGCTCGTCCAACTGGTAACTGGAACATCTGTGGCACGAGTCCCGGTGAGGACACAGTTAATATTTAAAGTTTCCTGGCTCAAAATAAATAAATAAATTAAAAAAATCTTTCAGATTTTATATTACGCCCAAATGGTCTTTTTTTTTTTCATTTACAGACACATACACGTTTCGAGAGCATCTGGGCTAACGCCAGTTTGGGCTAAATATATTTAAAAACAGCATATCTTTAGAATTTCCAACAGACAATCTCGCGAGTTGGAAATAAAAATGTTTTATTCCCTACAGTGTTGCCACTGCTCGCTTTGAAATTGTTGAATTTTTAATGAAAAATTTTTTAAGGTTTTACAAAATATGAAATAGGCAACACAACAAATTCCAAATTCAGGCTTCCAGGTTCCCATGCTTGGGTGGAGTGCTATGTTACTCAAAATTTAATGACTCTAGATACCATTGTTTTTTCACAATGCGAGAAACATACATAATTAACGCAGATTCTTCATTATCTAGTTTCTTTAAATATAATACAGAACGATAATATTTTGTGGCAACAATCTAAAATGCGGTACGTGGCATTTAAGGGATTCAATGCATAATGCCGTTTCGAAAGTAATAGCCCTTTTCTGCTAACGCCCCTTTGGGTTTAAAAAAAAAAAAAGATTTAAAAAAATCATAAAGCTTTCGGATTTTCTATTACGGGCGTTTTTTGAACGTTTTGTGTGTTACCTTTATTTGTTAAATATCATGTTCTAAGCCTTAAACCATAAAATTCAATTCAACAGCAATATCGCAAGATAATTTTAAAAGAACATGTCTTTAGAATTTTCGATACGCAATCCAACGCGCTGGAGATGAATTTTTTTTTTTCCTTTCTTCTCTCCGTACAGTGTTGCCATTGCTTGCTTTGAAATCGTTGCGCTTCTTAATCAAAAACTCATAAATGCTTCACAAAATATGAAATAGACAATAAAATAAATTCTAAATTCCAAATTTGGCCTTTCAGATGCCCATATTCGAATGGAGACGTACGTTATACAAAATTTGATGATTCTAGGTACCGTTGTTTTATCACAATGCGAGAAACGTAGATATGCAGATACTTCATTTACTATTTAATTTCTTTAAATATAATACAGAACGATAATATTTGGTAGCAACAATTTGAAAAGTGATTCAGAAATTAAAATTTTCGACGCAAAATGCCAAAACGAAATTAATAACTCTTCTGGGCTAACGCCCTTTGGGCTAAAGAAAAAAAAAACACCCACTAATAGTCTTATTATTATGACACCCAAATTAAAAATGTGGTGGGCAGTAGCTCGTCATCATTTGGTTTGACATTTAAAGTATAGAAGAAGCCGCCCAGACGGTATAGTGGTTAGGGGAGTCTGACTGCGATACCGAAGGGCCTGAGTTCGAATCCCGGAGAAGGCATGATTGTAACGGTGTGTCCCTTCATAGGAGACAATGGTGGCCCACCTACCAGAAGTCTCCATAATAAAGAGACCACCACATCTGGCCTTAGTGTAGATTAATGGACTCTGTTACAAACTGTAACTGTTCACAATCTGCCATTGGAGGAAAAAAAGTATAGAAGAATGTACGGATGAATTCAGTCGCGGAGTATTAGATTTAGTAGTAAAGATAAATTTAATGTAGAGGTGAATTATGGCATCCTCCGGTGATTGCTCCTGCGATGTACGTAACCTGGCCACCCGGCAAGTGGATTGGTTTATGTGATTACGGCAAAGCCTCTAAGGCTATCTTCCTGAGGGGAGGGATGCCTTCATGGAGGACTTTCTAAGGGAACTGGCTCGTATAACGTTACGCATGTGGAAACGCCCATGCTCCCAGCTCGTTCGGGGAATTCTAACCTCGGACTGAATTACCATTGTTCAGCGACTTTTTTCGCTCGGCCGCTGGTGTGCCTCTAGCAGATGAAGTTCTGTGGTTCTTTAATAGTCTCTGAATTCTTATCGGTCATTCAAAAACAAGTAAAATAGTGCTTGTAATTATTTCTTCACAAAAATTATACAGAATATAGTATGAAAAACCTGGACGAAAGTTCTTATTAATTTTTTGAAGATAACTTTCCCGATAAACAAAATTCGACCAAAGCTTGTGCTTTGAATAGCGACAATTATCATAATTAAATTTCACGGTTTCTCATTTTTGAGGTACGCCTTAAATGAATTATCCAACATGCATTTAGAAGGGAATGCTCGCATAAAATAGCACCTAAAAAATTATAATGCTATGTTTAAGAATTTTCAGCATTTTGAAACTCTGAAATTTTCATTAAAGTTATGTGTTGTGTATATATTTGAATCACGTTAAAAAGACACATATGTTGATTTTGAAGTATCTATTAAAATTCTAATATTTCTGAAACAGTGTAATGAGACAGTAAGTTCTTGCTCTCATTTTCATTTGTATTTCCTGCGTCAGCTTTGCCCATTAGCGGCCGAGCAGGTAAGACAGCTGAACAGTGGTAGTTCGACTTAAGTTCAAACGTCGGTGAGCGGACTGGGCTACATGGGAGGTTTCATTGTTTTTCCTAACTATAAAGTGAAAAGAGCCAATTTCCCTTAGAAAGTCCTGCTTGAAGATATTCATTGCCTTACGCAGATAGCCCTTATATGCTTTGCCGTAATATACTAGTCAGAAACAGTAGTTTGTCAGAAAGGGAGTCTTATGGAATAAGTGAGTCTGTCGGAATGAAAATGAAAAATAAATAAAGAAAACCGTAAAAGATCTACAAAATATTTTATGATAGATATTTACACATATAAAGCTACAAATTTTAGGTCTGAGTGTTTTAGTCAAAGCGTTAAGTGAATATTTAAATCATTAGAAAATGACTGAACAATACCTCATACCTTTAACGCAAGTTTCAAGTTTCATGCAAAAAACAATACATTCAATAATACCATTAAATCAAGGTAATGCTAAAAATGTCTGTTGAATAAAATACATGATTGGGAGTTTAATTTAGTGTGAAAATATCTTAGAAAGGGCACGTATATATGTCATCACGGCAGCAGGTCATGTAGAAGTAGTGCGGTTTCAAGAGCAGGCAGTAAGAAATATCTTAGAAGATCTCTATATGTCCCACATAGTTTGCTAACGCAGGAGATGTTCTAGGCATCATGTAAAAAGTCAGAATTTGATAAATACACCTTATTTTTTCTGTAAGTGTTGTAACACAAAATGACAGCTACACATTTTACTTCTGGATCGTAGGAGGAAAAACTTCAATGCGGAAAATCTCCTGTAGGTTCTTAGTGTTAAATACTATACTCTGTAGACCGTCAATGATGTGCACATTGTTGACTGGTGCACAGATAAGTATTTGACTCCCCGATCCAGTCTCAGCTAAAGGGAAATAAAAAATCAAAATTTCAAAAAAAAAAGAATATTCATAAATGAGAGCTTTTCGCAAAAATCCTTGAAAGCTTTCATGTGATGCATGCGAAAGTGGTTGCGCAAAACGTTTTAGATTGACATTGTTTTCAGTGGAAAGAACTGATCATTGCATGTGTTAGCACGTCAGCAGAGGATCACTGACAGCTTAGCTTTATCGAAAAATGTTGCTTTCGTATCTATTCATTTGCTTACTACATCATAGTCTTCGTTGGTGGATAGTAATATTCGCTCCATTTGATTAGTTCTGTGATGTCTGGAAAATGATAAGTAATCCGACTTACAAGTTAATGGGCAAGGACTCCCAGTGTAAATCAATCGATAAATATTTATGAGCACTTTGGATGAAAGATGCCTATGTTTCTTCCAGGTATAAATAGCCCTTTTTCTCGGAATTCTCAATAATGTTCAAAAATTTATCCAAAATCATTATTTATTAAACTGACTGAGAACGACGATGTAGCCAAATTTCCAAATATGCACTTTACCACAGTAATGTAATTACGTTAAATTTTTACCTTCCTTAAAGTTTTAATTTTTAAAAGAATGAAGTAAATGCTCGCAGTAAGCATTTCCTTTCTTAGATGGGTTTGAGAAGTTCTACTGAAATAATTGATTTAAATTGCAAAGACAGAGTAAAAGAGTGGTCTTATCTAATCTGAGCAGTCGCATCTCACGAAAGTAGAATACTGAGTGAGCAACGCTATTTTTGTGTGATTTATGCTATTATAATTCACGGAGATTTTTGAGATCTGACCTTTGAAACTGTGACGTAAAATCTCTATCTTAATCTAAACCTTTATTCCCTGGCAAACTACGGAGAAAAAAAAAAGTTTAATGTGTGAGTCAGAAAGGGATTCTCTTTTTTCTATAATTTCGTATTTGTTTGCAGCAAGAATGTGAGAATGAAATACTTCTTCTAAATTAATCGCTGTTTTTGTGTTTATGGCCTCTACTGCTAGATTATCAACAGAGATAGCTGTATTAAATACAACAGAAAACTTATCACTTTTGTAATTTGCTTTACAGTTGTACTTTAATCAACACTTTTTTTTCCTCTGTCAGTTAATCACTTAAGTGTATTTTTGAACGTATATGTGTAAGAAATAATAATTAGAAATGTTATACTTAAAATATAATGCAGTCACTACAGGTACTGGTATCTTCGTTCAAAACGCAACTGGAGGCTTTGAGCTAACTACCCAGTCTTCAGGCGGACATTAAGCTATTCAGCTTTCTGAAGATAAGCAATACGTTCATTAAAATTATCATATTGCATTTTATTTTTGATAAGTATTTCCTGCTCTCAATATCTAGTTTCTGGAAATTATTTAATTGCTAAGCAAAACATGATTAAATTGGCTTGTTTCTTAAATATTTTGCCCAATAAAATTTTGCCTTTAAACCTTACAAAATATAGGCTTATGTAATTATTAAATCAGTGGTTCTCAACCTTTTTTTATTCCATGCACTTCTTTAGTCATTGCTAGGCGATCATTGCATCCCCTCCAATCCAAAATTCAAAATAGACATTTATTTAAATTCAGATTCTTTTTCAATGTGTTTCAAAAATTAAACAAAAAAACTATAAAAAATGTTGATATAACCAAAACTCGAATAAAAGTAGTTTTTTATATTCATAAAGTAAAACTAATTACATAACAGGTAAATAAAAGAAAGGCTGACCACATTCCACCTCTAAAACTATGAAGCTTCCCCCCCCCCGGAGGGAACTCTTCTCTACTTAAGAACCCTTGAATTAAATATTTAAGTCATCAATTATGTATACTTTAAAAGTTTTAGAAATTAAGTTTGATAATTGTGTTTCACAGACGGTAGTATATTTGGAATTGAAGCATGCAGATTCGTTTATTTGCGCGCCACAGTTTTTATTTTTTTTTTTCCCTTTCTTTTCTTTTTGGAGGATGGGGAGTACATGGAAAAATATACAGCTATTGGAAGAAACTAGCAAGCAAGTAGCTTACAAATGCTAAAAAGTAACAAATAAATAAATAAAATAAAAAGGATATCATTAATGTATAACTATACCGCAAAATAAATGAAAATCTGTATAGAAAAATTAAAACTTACTGAGATAAAAGCATATAGATAATGCTTGGTTTCAAAGAATATATTGTCATTTTTTGTCAATAAAGGAAAATACTTAATAATTAATTCACTGTTAGTAAAAAAATTATGAAGTATTTTTATGAAGCTAATTTTATAAAATTAAAAAAAAATTAAATGAGCGTATAAATAATGCTTGGTTTCAAACAACATCCCGTCAGTAACCAAAAAAAATTTATGAATATTGTAATGTTTCAATAGAGTAGAATTTCAACTAACACGAAACTGGGGTATCGTTTGTTATTAATAATAATATACTTTGCTACTAAAATAATGAGCTTATTCCAACTGAATTATTATGAATGCATATCTGTAAATAAAAATTTTGTTTACTTTAGTGCAGGAATATAGGATAATATATATAGAATGAAAAATATGCGTAATTTCTGCGCGATATATTAGTGTCCTGCATATTCAAAGATAAACTGCGAAGAGTTTACAAAGGTGCTTTACTTGAGAGAGAATGATAAAAGCAAGCTATCATAGATCGGAATATTTTTTTTTCCTTTCCTTGTCAAGGAGGGAGTTAAAATGCGTACTGTTACGATGCGCCAACATTGAAAACGCGCAAAATTAGGTAAAACCTTAAAAACAAAGCATGAGCCTAAAGCTCTGAGGCATAAACAGGAAGCTTTTTTTCTCCTGTGCGTGTTTCGCATTTTAATACTACGGTGCTGGAGTATATTATCTTAACCTGTTACTATCAAACAACCTATGGCTTCAAATACTTAGTAAAAAGGTTGACATGTTGTCCGAATTCATTACTACCGTAATCAATAACGAAAAAAAAAAAAAGTTTTGAGATATCTGGTGTCTAGAAATATGTTTCCTGGTGTCTAGAAAATTTATTGCAGTATTTCTTTTACACAATTTTAACAGCTTCTTTCACATGAGTTTATTTAAAACTAATTTATTCTGACTAACGAATGTTGTAGAACTTTATTTAAAAGAAGGCTTCCTGGTACAAAAATGTGTGCTTGACGACCTTTAATTTTTGCTTTAATTTTCGTTAAAATTCTTCCTCATATTTATGCTAAATTTACATTTAAAAATCATAGTAAAACAAATTTTTGTAAAGAAAATTTCTGTTGGAAGCCATGAGCAAAATTACGTGAAAGTGGAAGAGTTTGCGGTTCCTTTTGATGCTCATCCGTTAAGGCATTTATGTCAGTATTTGGATAGGAACGAGCGAAGAAGACATTTTTGACAGCATAGTTGCTCAAAAAAAGGAAACTTCTAATGGCCTTTTTCGCCTTCAGTAATATTTTGCAAATGTATTGCTGATGATATCAATCACTTGGACAATGTGTTAGAAGCTATGGATTACTCGATTAATTAGAATGCAAATCTTCTGCGTATCCAAATCCTTTGTGAATGTTATCTCAAAAAAAAATTAAGCTACCTTTCTACTAATCTGCAAGCTGTCATCACTTAAGCTTTAAATTATGATTAGTTAAGTTATGATTTGGAGCAGACGTCTTTCACATATGAAGAAAAGTATTAAAGAAATATCTCTTCAGATTATAATCAGAGGTATTTTATAGTTTTACATAAAAAAGGGTTTCTCCCCCCACCTTCTGCCTCATAAGCTGTGGATCTTTATTTCAATCGGGAATAGAGGTTATAGCCTAAAACAGTACTTTTCCTTCGACGTAAGCGTTTCTTGGAAAAAGCTTTCTGTTTTTACCAACAGTGCCCTCCCTTGTAAATGTACCGAAAGTTTTTAGAAGACATGTACACATTGTCCCCATCAATAATAAGACACAAGATGGCATAATGAATTATGTCACATACGTTTACTTAATTTTAAACTGCGTTTAAGAATATTAAGGGAATTGTGTAATTTCAGTACCAAATTTAATATTATTTAAGTTTTTATTATAGTAATTTAATTACGATTTCCCAAAAGTTTCCTTTTCCATATAGCAATCCAGATTTTTTCTGGATAGCCTCTTCCCACCATATGGAGGGAGGGTAACCTGAAATCTGTCGTCTAATCTTCGACCAGGTGCTAAGACTTCCTAATGCCTTTCTCGAACCATTCCTGATTCCCGGTAGCTTGTATTTTGACTGGGATCGATCCTAACAATGGAGAGGCTAAAGTGGGGTGGATCTTCTGAGTAACGGGCACACGTTTCGGCCCCCACCCTTTAAAAAAATAAGGGGGAATCCTGATGCTTATGAATCTTTGTTGTACCGCGATCCAGATGGTAATGTCAGATGACTTGGCTTGGTACGGCCATCTGTTCACCAGCCACACCTGCTCGCTTTTAGTTCTGCTTTGGTTTTCCTTTTCTTTCCCCCCAACCTCAAGGGGAGGAGTGCTTTACTTTTAAAGGTACTACCCACCTTTAAGGTCGCAGCTACTGGCATGTAACGCATACGGGCTTGGTTTTGAAGGGGGCCCACCAAATACGGGAAAAGAGTTAGCATTTAAAGTATTTAGTTATTCGAATTTACCAATGCCACCAATTGATGAATTTCGATTATATAAATAGGAAAAATTCAAAAAGTGGTTTTTAAATTTAAATGTGCTTTTTAAATTTGAAAAAAGAGTTAAAAGTGCAAACTAAAATTTTCTTACTTTTAGTTGACCAATATATAGCTAATTTAAGTTATTTTTAATATGCCAAGCTTACTATTGATGTTCAGTTTCTTACTATTGATGTTCAGTTTCTTACTATTGATGTTCAGTTCTTAATGTTCAGTTTTTAGAACATCATAATCCAGCACCAGCAGTTTGTCCGTAATCTGAGGCAGGATAATATACGCTGGATGATTCAATAAGAAAATTCAATTTTAGTGCGCAAAACCTATATCGAAAAGAATTAATAAGACTGTTTTCTGTAACTAGTTGTTTTATTTGAAACTTTTTTCTCGTAAATGCTAAAAAAATGGAAAAAAATCGCTTATCCATTGTACTTAGAGCATGAGTAAAAAAGCAAGAATATTCAAAACATAAAGCAGGAAGCAGAATATCAACATAGTTTATTGTAGCGGTTCCTTAACCTTTTTTGCACTATGCTAGCATGTTAATCATTGCTAGAAGATTACGCTCCTTCCCCTCCTTTTCAAATTTGATAAATATATGTATATATTTATTTAGATTTAGATTATTTTCTAATGTGTTTTACAAATCAAACAACAAAAAGCATAGAAAATGGCGGTAAATACAAAACTTGAGTATAGATTTTTATATTCAAAAATCAAAACAGAATGCTTAATAGCTAAATAGAAGGCTGATCGTATATCCTTCTGAAACTATGAAATTTTCCCTAGGAGGGAATTCCGGCTGGGAGAGAATTCTCTTGCGGCTGAGAATCCCTGACCTATTGGAACGTTTTTCCTCAAATGTTTCGTCCTGTAAGAATCCATAAGTACATTTTCCCCCAGATTTAACGGAATTCCAGCAACAAAAATACTATGTCTGCGGCTAACAACTTATTAAGGTAATCAATCGGTAAGTCGTAAATATAATAATGTAACAGTCGCTAGTAATACTCTTTAGTAAAGAATTTTGCAGTCTGTTTATTTTGTTGAATGCATTAGCAACCAATGGCAACGCTAATTTAAGTCACAATTCCTTTTTTTTTTTTTTTTTTATCTGAGCTCCCTAAGCCCAATATATAGCTCAAAGTTTTTCCGATGTATGAGCTTTTCCATGCATTTCCTTGTGCTTGTCTGTAAAAGATCGCCATATCTTTTCACTCACTGAGTTGGAAATTAAAAAAGTGTACGTTCAATATAAATTTATCATGCACTTAATTGTTTGAAATGCATTTAGCTGTTGAATAAAGTACACTCAACTGTTGAGTGTGTGATAGTTTTATATGAAAATCTGACCAAAAAAAAAAAAAAAAAGAGCCAATCTTCAATGACCCGATTCGAATAACTCGATTCATAAAAAGTTTCGGGTTTACGACATTTGCTGTGCAGTACGGATATTTAAAAAGACTCATGAAACTTTTAATTTTTTTCTTAACTTAAAATATGATTATAGTATATTTTAATAATAAAATTCTTTATGAATATAGTGTATTATAATAACAATAAAGGTAAATATGCTATAAAACTATACAGATAAATAAGTCTGAATTTCTGCAAAAAATCAAACGAATTTGTACCAGGTACCTCATATAAGGCATAAGAAATGTCTTTTACTAAATTAAAATAAATCTTCAGATATTCTCTAAAACTATCGGGGTTGGGCATACTATAAATGAAGTGTATTTTAAACTGAATCAGTTAATTAAATTATTAAAAAGTAAAACGAAGTTTTAATTTATTGGTTATATTGCTTTTAATATTTGCCTATAGTTTTTTTAAATCGCTTTGTTTTTAAAGCAGCTACATATTTATTTAATTTGAACGATAAATTAAAAATCTTACATTTTGCTCAACTGCAGCTTTCTGAGAAATGGCTATACGGGATCTCGCAAGCAAAGTAAATTCAAGGCCTTAAATGTTTCGTGAACTAAAACGCTTGCTTAGGACAATGAATGATATAAACATCACAGAGTTGCGTAACGGTTAAAAGTTTTAGAGACACCGCTCAGAAAGTTTCTAACATCAGAAAATGCAGAATCATCAAAAACGTTATATCGAAACGCAAGGTTCGCGGAATCCAGATTCTATCGAAACCTATGTTCTGCTGAAATGCAAACAAAATAAATTAAAGAGGTTATGCTTCGCGCAATGCAGCAGCTGCTAGCGAAGTGATGATATACACATGGTAGAGTACTGCAGCCTAACATAAAAGACCAAAAATTTTGGAAGGTCGGCTGTGGACTTTCTAAAGTCAAAGGGTAAAAAAAGAACCTTTGGCAGCCTTCCAAAGAATCGCAGGATTCCGCGGAATCTAAATTTCAAAGAGATGCAGGCCCTCGCAGAATTCAGATTCCATTCAAACGCAGGGTTCCGCGGAATCCATATTCATACAAAAGCAGGATTCTGTGAAATTTGCTTTGAATGATACAATAAATATCAATAGCTTTTAATTTTAAAGATTTCTTTATTAACTAAAAATCAACCGAATCATACATTTCACTCTAGTTAATATTTAAGTGTCATTAACTAAATCACACGCTGCAAAATCTTAAATCTGTATTAATTCTTTGTAGCGGTATAAATAAGCGCAGGGGGGAACCGAATCAACAATTAATCTCTTCCCACGATCAAGTAAATAAATAAATATATCTATAAAAAAGATTCGAAGTTTTTTTTTTAAAAAAAAAAAAAGCAACATTTCCCCCCTGCGGCTAAATTTCTGGGGATTAATGTCGCAGTTTGTATTGCTGTTAACTCTTTTTTTCCCCTTTAAATCGAAGTAGGCTTTCCTCCTTCCGTAAGTTATGACCAGATACTTTTCTTTCCAGCCATCTTCTTTTTTTTTATCCATTTCATTTATTTCCGTGCAGTATGTTTCTTTTCATGTTAATTACCACGCTCGCACGGCACGCGGTGCTGCACGATCACATAAACCGATACAGCTCAACAGGTGAAGCCGGCAGAAAAAACTCGAATCATGAAACAATTCCATGTTAACACGGGTAAGCTATTATAACCCCGTAGAGGGGATGAGTACGCTCTGACAGATGATGCTGCTTCGGCGAATTTCGAACGCTAAGATCGAATAGGAAAAGGTCAAAAAGGAACACACTGCTATTTTTTCTACTTGTAGTCAGATGAAGTAATTACAGTGCAGGCCTTTCAAAGAATGTAATGTGCTAGCCAAAAAGGAGGCAAGTTTTTTGCGGGGGAGGATTGATCTCATTCTCATTTTAATAATTATCCTCATCTTCTGAGCTACCATCTTCGGAAATGTCACGCATTATTATCGTTTTACTTTTTCTGTTAATAGCATATTTCTTCTTCTTTTTTTTTTTTTTTCTTATCTGTGTCTAAAATTTCCTTTAAGGTGCCGATCAATAAGAACTGCAGCTTGTGACTTGAAACATGCTATCGATTTTATTTGTTTTTAATGAACGTCACGCATTTTCCTGGTGTAAGGGCCGTCAGTCAAAGTGTCAAGGGAGCACGGAAGGGTACCAGAGAGTCAATGTGGTGCGATGTGTTAAACTGTCCATTCGATTTTAGAAGGAAGGGTTCGAATTAATTCATGGACATTAATATTTTGACAGGGGTTGAAAAAAGCGCTACAAAGAACAAGAAAAATCATTCTAAATCCGTATATAAAGTTTTACACACAAGAAACTTCGATCTGCCACAGAACAGAGACATCTCTGATCAGTCTATTATTGAACAGACAGATAACCAATTTATCACTGAACAGTGAGAAGAATAATGAGCGTGAATATTCTCGCAGAGAAACTAACTCGTGTTGTTATAGTGCAAGTAGTCGCAATGGCAGTTAAAAGATCCGTAGTTCGAATCCCGGTAACAGCACAACTGATTTATCCTGTTATCCGGATTCGGAGCCTCACCAATGGCCGGATGGTTATGACCGCTGAATACTGGTATTTCGATCTGTGTTGAGGTTAGGTTAGGTAATTCAATTATGGCAAAGCACACGAGGGCTATCTGCCTAAGGGGAGGGATGCCTTCGTGGAGGACTTTCTAAGGGAAACTGGCTCGTATACACGTTACACATAGGGAAAACCACGAAAACACCCATGCAGCCAGCCCGTTCGCGGGATTCGAACCTCGGACCGAACTACCAGTGTTCAGCGTCTTTACCGCTCGGCCGCTGGTGGGCCGATCTGTGTTGAAGCCTAGGCGAATAGACCGACTGTATGGTTGGCTGCGCTGTTTTCCTTCGCGTACAACGCGAATATGAGGCCAGTTTTCCTTAGAAAATCCTTCAAGAAGACATCCATCCCCTTAGGCAGATAGTCCTCATGTGTTTTGCCATATTCGAAAAGCAAAATTAGATCCAGTAGAACTAATAGTCTTTACAATTTCTTTAAACTAATTATTATTTATTTATCTGCGGAACTGAAATTACGTTTTGGGCATGGATTTCTATATATTATATATATTTTTCCCAATGACGGAGCCTCAACCATCTTCTGCAAGGCCACAACTAAGGCCAGAAGTGGTGGTGACTTTATAATGGAGGCAACTAATAGGTGGGCCACTTTTGCCTCCTATGAAGGGATGGACTGTTACAACCATGCCTTCTCCGGGATTCGAACCTGGGCCCTTTGGTATCGCAATCGACTCCCCTAACCACTATACCATCTGGGCGGTGTGTGTGTATGTATGTATGCATATATATATATAAAGAAATATATAAATAG
>KK117713.1:1120146-1171552 GCA_000611955.2 Stegodyphus mimosarum
GGGAAAAAAATAACAGAATGTCTAATAAACTAATTTAGGAGCTGATGCGTCATCTAAGAAAAGATGTTATTAGTAATATGTGACTCATGTGATTATCTTATTAGGTTGATCTTGATTTACTGCGTTATTTTTCCTACTAAATATTTACAAATAATTACAGCTGTAGTTTATAGTTACCTCAGTACTATAAACTGTGTCTGTATCATGTCATACATTTGGTTTGATATTAAAAGTTGCTGTTTTCAAATATTTTTAAAGGATACACTGTGATGTTTTATTAATATTTATTTTCAATACAAATATATTTGTAATGATCTGTCGTTCTCGGGTGCATGTTTTTTGTGAATATTATATAAGTAAAACAAATTATTTCTTCATAAGGCTAACTTTGTGATGGACAAGCCTCATAATTCGGATTGATAGTAAATTTCTTAATAGACGTAAAGTTGTCTAATATGCCGTGAGAGTTAGTAAAATAAATGAGAAAAAGGATTTATGTTGTTTTATGACTAACAAACTAATGTGATAGTTTTATGTGTTTATATGCTAAATTATACGTCTGGAATAGAATGCTTATTAGCAGTAAGCTAGTTTTCGTGTCCTGTGTATTATACGGCAAAACTAAGAGGGAATGCCTAACGTTTCAGTTACCAATAGTAATTAAGGAATTAAAATGATTACAAACTTGTGTAATACAGTAAAAGAAAAGCTCAGATTCTTAATTTGATATTTTTTTGCCATCTACCTTATGTTGATTGAGATTTTCTAGTTCATCCTTAAATAACTCAGTATAAATAAAATTAATTCGGCGTAAAAGGAAACTACTTAAAACGTTTATAGGTATTTTAGATAGAACATTACGAAAGTTAGTAATAAAAAAGGTGAAAATACATATCCGCATGTAGTAGCAATTTCAGTGTCTGGCTGCAATCTATAACAGTAAATAGCTTGAAATAATTTGCCAAAATCTGGGAGATAAAATTTACGATTACGACAATTTTACGCATGAGCCATACCGTCTGGGAAAAATAAAGATGGGCCCGATAAGAGCCACCTCACCGTCTGAACTGGATTTGAAGAAGAAAAAGAAAAAGTAATACTGCCATCTTCTGGTATCCAAGTTAAAGTATCCATACATTTCTATTTATATTTTGAATGGTTAAAAATAAAAACTTTTGTAAATAATAATTTTAATAATGTACGGAATTTTCGGATTCTTCGTGTGGGCTGTTGTAGTCTGTGTAGTTAGCACATCCAGCTAGCAGCGGAAGATCGTGATTCGAATTCCGACCGAACGTACCTTTGATTTTTCACGTTTCATGTTCCGAAAAAACGCAATAGTCTGTACAATAGCGCCCCAACTAAAGTACTGGGGGAGGGCAATGATTCGCCATCACTTAGATTTGGTCGACTGGTAGTTTGTCATTCCTCACTCTCCCTTTAAGTGGAGAAGAATGCATGAGATTATCGCCAAGTATGCTGTCGTGGTGTGAGTGGTTAGCATTCCAGCTGGCAGTATAAGTTCATGGTTCGAATCCGTGTTTATTTTTCAGGTTTCTTGTATTACAACATAAACACAATTTCTTAAGAAGCATTAACTGTTACATATCTATTAATCTTAAAAAAAAAGAAAGAAAGAAAAAAGAAACTGGCATCAAGAATTAAAGCAAATACTAGGCTTTTCTATAAAAGCAGTGCCTTATTTTCCGAAAAAAAATACAAGACTCTATGTATTTAACATAATCATGTTTCTTGCGCTTACGCATTACTATAAATAAACATTTTATTCATAGTTAGACACTATACTACGTTTTTAGTTGAACATCCTTCATCTTCATCTAATGCAATTAAATTATTTGAGCTGTGCGAAACCTTGAATATTTACATCTCCGACAGCGGCACAACATCCATGCCTTAACAGGTATACCAATCAGAACGAGAACTTCAAGTAATTCACTCAGCAGTGTTCATCAAGGTAGTTTTATTTGCAAATTTTTTTATCGTTCCTAATGCTTTTTTTAATGGAAAACTGAGAAGTCAAAATTAGGACATCCCAATCAATTCATGCAGTGTGAGCGACCATTAAAGAAACAAACCCAAACAGGTGAAGGAGTGGACCGCCTTGAACTAAAAGGAAAAGCTCTCGACTTGCCCCTGGATGCAAGTGTCTCCTCTAATCAGAGGAAAATTGCCACATTCGCCTAAGTAATAGAGCGTCCTTAAATAATGGACGGAGCTTCCTCTTAATTGCATAAGCACAAATTCGTGACTGAAGGTCGGGACTTTTGGCTAGGCAAAAAAAAAAAAAAAAAGATAAAAGTAAAAAAATACTGCATACAGTTGATCACGTAATCCGGCTCGAACGTTTGTGGTCTTACGCTGAAACGACAGTTAACGTAGTCAGGACTTAACGCCCATCTCCTGCTTCGTACCATTTTGAGCAAAAATAGTCAGTACGCATTATGCAGAGCTTTCTAAGTTACCTCCATCAGAAGATTTCCGTAGATCGGAACTATTATTTCAACTGATGTGATGGAAACTTGCATAATGGTTAAAAATATACTCCTAATGACTGTGTCTTTCCATCACTGCATAATGCAGACTTAAGTTTTAGAAATGGCACTAGCTAGTTAAAAATATGGGGATGTGGGACTTAGAGATAATTAATGTATTTCGGTGTTCTTAATTGTAATATTCTTGGAATTTTGTGAATGGGGAAGAAATATCTTTCATATTCCTTTCTATCGCATTTAACATTTTTCTTTTATGCAGTTTACTGACTGTGTATTCAATGAAAATAAAAAGATGCTTTATCTCATCATTTTTATAATGCTTTGGAATGGGTATTTTAAAAATACGCCTTTTTGAGGTTAATGAGCTAAACTACAATATAAAGCTACTACGTTACTAAGTTTCTAGTTAAGTACGATGTAAGTGTTTGACAAATGCAGTGTGAACAGATATAAGCAAAAATATCTTATTTAACATACACAAACGTTTTGCTTTTGCATTAATATTCAGTGGTTTAATAAATAAATTGATATGGAAGAAAATATTGAGAAGAATATGTATAGTTCAATTACTTTTAAGTAATCGTATTATCTTAATTTGAGCGTGAAATATACTCGTATATGCCGCTGTTATAGTGCATAATTTGCTCAATAAAATTCATCTTGTCCCAAATAATTTTTATTTTCAGTTTTAGGCCACAAAAAAATTATTTCTCTCAATTAAATATGTAGATTAATAGAATATAAGCTTCTATAAACTCATTTTATCACAAGCGTTGTTAATTTTTTTTCGTGTTTTGTTTTGGGTGAGACAGGATTCTTTTCAGTAAGTCGAATGCGTGAATTTATCAAGTTTAAGCGAAAAAATTTTTAAATCCGGAATTGACAAACCAAAAGTAATAACAAAACTTATCTAATGTAGTTCTAGCCTTTTATAACAGGGATTCGGTCAGTTGTTTTGTTTATGTATGGCACAATTTATATTTTTAATTTAAAAAGTAAATTTCCTTCGACTGAAAATTTTCCAGTACATCATTCATTGTGTATAGATAGAGAGTTTCCAGTTTTACTACTATGTCTTACTGTCTATATGCAATACTACATCTATATGCAATAAAAGTAGCCTTATTCCCTAAGAATCCCATTGAAGATTAAAAAAAAAGATAAAGGAGTTAAGACACTGCCAAATAATATAAAGAGATCAACAGAAATTTAAATTGCATTGCGAAGAGTAGCAGTTTAAAGCTACGTGTAAAATATCGTCATGCAAAAATCAAACAGGCTAACAAATCACACTTCAACTGCTTCGATGTTTTATTTGCTTTGCAATACTTTGAGATTATATTTCAGCATTCGCTTTCTATGAATTGGATTCGCAACCAGAATAAATACTCTGCAATGATGTTTCATACGCGTGTCTTTGATGTATTTAAATAACTGAAGTGCTGGCACAATTTGTGTGCAGAAAGGCATGTATTGTTGTGTGTAAATGGTACATTAACGATCAAAGAAAAATGAGTCGTTTTCTAAGCGGAAAGGAAGTGAACTAAATTATGATGAATGCTATTTCGATTTGTGTTCAACAGATTTTTCTACTGAAGGGCGTGCCTTAACACACCCTAAAATGTAACCTCTGACATCAATGATGTCATCGCTTAAATACAGCACCGCCTAGTTACAACTTTGTACCAACATCCATTTAATATACTCATTAAGTCACAGGGTTCCCGCCTTATAGGTTACACTTAAGTGTGATAATCTGAGCATACTTTCCATTAAAGAGAATTGAACGAGACACTTCATACGATGGTAAAAAATATTGAAATCTAACCTGAAGTCGTCTTTCCTTAGCAGCTAGAATTCTAGCACACACACAGAATTAAGTATTCAATCACTTCATTTGTTATGAATCGACACACTCCTTCTATCAGACTTATTTAAAACTCAACCCTCCAAAAAAGGGGAAGGTATTTTTATATTTCCTGTTTTCTTTCTATTTTTGCATTTATGAGTCTTAATTTATTCAGTCATCCATCTTTTCATGATTGTGTAATATATGTGACCTCGTAACATTTTTAGAAAATATTTTTTCGTAAATATTTTGTCTCTTAAACCTCGTTCACATAAAATCTTTTTCTTGAAATATAATTTTTCTCTAATGAATACTTAGGAACTTGTTTGAGATCTTACTCACATTCTTAATTAATTATTACTGGCTTTGGAGCTTACTTATGTTAATTGGTTCTTAACAAATGGTACTCATGAAATGGGAACCTAGTACCTAAAATTTAAGTAGTACATTTCATTCTTTGCTTTTAAGAATAATAAACGTGCTTAGTAAATTATTGTCTTATTTTAAGAGAGAGAAGCTTCATGTTTTTATGAATACGACTTATTTAAAGTTAATATTTTATGAATAGATTTCTAAATGTTACTTCTGGACTAATATTTAATTGCATGAAATTAACGCTTCTTTAGTTTCATTTGTATCGTTTGTAATATAGGTATGCAGAATAACTTTTGTAACATTCATTGCTGCTGCAATTTTTGCTTCAGTTTTCTAAATGTAAAACACTTATTAGCTAAAATTGAATTATTGTCAGTTACATGACAACTTTTTGTTCTCATTCTTCCATTAAAGATGAAGAATTTCTGTTCTAGTAAAAATTATACATTGTTATGATGATTATAAGTTTCTGACCAACAACTAATCATAAAATGTTATTCTAACTGGTGGACACTGAAACAAAAAATTGCTAAAGTTCAGTCAATGAAATTGTTTAACGCTTTTATAAACAACATTAGTTTTTTAATTTGTTAAAATCTGTTTCCTATCACTAATCTGTTTCCTAAACAGTTCTGCTTTCTAACAGAACTTAATAACAGCTGAATGCACCTGTTATTAATTTCAGTTCCGGACTTTCTTTCTAAAGCACCAAAATGTTGTCATATAAAGGAAATCATTTTTATTTATACAAATAAACTATGTTAAATATATTGCATTTCTACTAGTTAAGAATTTCAAGAAAATTAAACGTAAATTTCAAGGTTTTACTTAAAAGATATTCTGTAATAAAATAAGCTATGCTCATCGTAGGATAAAAATGTGGTAAAAATAGGGCAAAAAAAGTAGGGAAGTTATATCTTCAACTTAAACTGGGATTTTAACATAACTGAAAATGCTGAAGTCTTTAAATCTACAGCTGCAAGGCTGTCTTGTTTCTGTCTTAAAACTTAGAGTATAATATGTTTATCTTAGCATTAACTTCATGAATACACTTTTTACAAAATGAAATTTACGTTCGTTCTGAGACTCGGTTTTGTTATATTGCGAGTATCTCATTCGAAACTTTTTTTAAAAAATACTTATTAACTTGCATTTAAAGTTTGAGTTCACTTGATTGAAGCGTTGGTTTTAATACAAATGGTGGGTTGTTAAAAGTGCTGAGTCCACTCTCAGCACTATACATACCTGTATAATTAAACAATCAGATAAAAATGAAATTTTATCCAGAAACTTTATTTCATTTTTTTTTATTTTTCCCGTATGCAACTAATTCACATTAAACATTAATAAAGGTATTATGATAATGTAAAGTGAAAGGAAATAAATGCTTAGTAATTTCATTGACGCACTCTTCATTAAGTTTATACAATTGGTGTATTTTTCATTAATTTATATATATTTTAAAGGAATTTACATAGGTACTTAAGGGCACCTAATTAATTAAGTAAAAACTAGTATTTAAAAAATTAAGTACAAAAAAGTAGAAAAAAATTATAAAAGAGCTTCCCTATACGTTCAATGACAGAAAAAATCGTAACTTTCGTTCAGATTTTAATCGAGGTTTCGTAATACTTCTAATTTCTATAATTTTTCAGAGATAGTTTTATAAACCATTTAAAAATTTATTGCCAGCTTTTTTCATCCATTTAAAAGGAGCATTAATTTTCAATACACTTTTCGTTAAGTAATTTTCCGCAAGAATAGAATTTTGTTTTTCTTTGTGGGTGTTACGCGGCCTAGTCAGTACAGTGCTAGCTTTTCCTCCGTGCTACTAATACTCAATCATGCGGGAGAATGACGCATGCCATCTTATTAAACAAGCATTGAAAAAGAAATGTATATCTGTATATCAAGAACGACAGAAACACTTAAAAACGATCACAGAAGGAACTATAATGATGTTTATTTCGTAGCTTACAATAAATAAAAAATTTACTGCCTCAAAAGGATGAAAGAACTTGCTAAAATAACACCAACTCAAAGAAAAGGAAGTCCATTAACTGCTACTATATAAAAAGAAATTTCAACTTCAAGAAAATACTTCTGTTCCTTTAGAAATTTTTAGCATTTTAGCAAAAAAGAGTCGGGAATTGCTAGTTAAAATAAAGTAAAGAAACTATTTACTAATTTAGTGAAACTCTGTTGCTGGGCTTTAAAAAGATGCAATGTAACTATTTTTTGGTTTCGAAAGGAATAAAGTCATACATCAAGAAGGATGTCGCTGAAATTTTGTTTTTGCTTGTCAAGAAAGATTGTTCTAGAAACGAGGTTGTGTGATTTGTGATAGATGCAAGAAGTCAAAATTTTGATTAATTGTTTACTAACTGCATATGCTGATAAACTTGTTCACAAAGTTACATAAACCTTGAGTACACCTTGCATTCTCTGCTTTATTATTCTTATAAGCAAAGCATTTGTTTTTTAAGCAAGCAAGTTAATTCGTTTAGTTCTTAATTTTGGTTTTGTCCATATATAGTTTTAATTACCACTTTTGTTTTTAACTCTAGAGCAAATTTCCATGTATACTAATGAAAAGGTATAAAAAGCACAGTAATATTTTAAAACAGAAATTACATGCAAAGTCAGACTGAATTGTCGAGGAAATATCGTTTAAGATTAATTAGTTTCTCATCTTTAATTAATTAATCACATAGAACAATAAAAATACCTCTTTTTCTTATTAATTGCTTTTAAAAAAAAGATTACTATATTCTGTGTAGTAAAGATTTACTATATCCTGCATAGTAAATTTTGCTTTACTAGATCTTATCAAAGGGAATTTTTTTCAATCTTTGTAGTGTAGTGTTAAATTTCATAGCTTCAAAATGTCTAATTTTGGAGAAAGTTTTAATGGGTACTTATGTTATGTAAACATTTGCTAGATGTGTTAGAATTAACTGACCTAAATGTTTCAGAATAAATGTTTACGTCGCATTGCTGTTGTACTTCAACACATTACCAGAAGTAGGATTATCTAGATGACATATTTCTTTTCGACATCTTCGATTCCTTCACGCAACCCGAGCTTAAATGCGATTCATTACGCTCCAGCAATAAACAAAAATTTTCAAATGCCCAAAGACGTGAGAGCGCTAAACACAATCCAGTTTTTTTTCCCGGTTGATAGCATATCACTAATGTCTAGATTTGGGAATACAGCATTTTACATACCACATTATAACGGCGAAGTTTCGCAGCCACTGCCCTTTCATTCTTTACTCACCATAGAGAGTGCTTAAGTATTATTTATTGCTCTTTGTCAGTTCTGCAAATTACGCAACAGTACTAGAATACGAAAAGTACTACTAACATCAACTTGAGCCCAATTTAATTTTGAAAACATTTCAATTTTAAATGCCGTCTAATCTGTAAGCCCGGCCCAGAATTGTTTAAGGCAATAATTACTCTTACACCTGAGGTGGCAATAAATCGATGGTAAACCAAAGAGGACAAAAACCATCTTTGTAGTATACAGATGCACCGTTCAAAACTCATATAAATGTCACTAGTCCTTGGTTATATAAAGCAGGAGTCTTATAAAAACACTATTGTTGTGCTATTAAATGCAATTAAGAATGGTTTCTTAAGATAATTGTTCCTAAACATCCGAAGATGAAAGTTATTGATGGTGTTGGCACTTTCACCATAGGTCCAAATCTCAAAATTTAAGCCGTACAGGCAAGCATTTTGAAAAACTATGTTCTTCTTTGCACAGCACATTTCATCTTATTTTAATTTAGCTTTTTCAATAATTATTACATTGGTCAGATAATCAGTTTATCTAACGAGCTACGAATTTCTGATAATTGAGTCGTCCGATGTATCTTGTCAAACCTTCGTTGAAGTATAAACAAAATTTAATTGCGAAACTATTGCATTGCTAATTACTTATCAAAAGGAAGCAGTTTTTCTAAAATGAGATTTCCATTCCTTCCTTACAGAGGCCTTGCGTTTGTCGACTTTTATGTTCAAGTGACTCAAAACAGATGGCCGTCTAATGATTCGCGGGGTGCAAATGATTTAAAGATAAGCAATATGACTATATAAAACTCAGTGTAGCTTTTCAACGACTATATTTGATATATGTCTTCTTAGAGTTTTTATTACATATACTAAGTTCAGAGTTTTCTGTGTCAGGAAAACTTCTCAAAGAGTAACAACGTATTGAAGAATCTGCTATTCTCATCGTCATTTTAGAGTGCCTTCCATATGAATTATCAGTAAGCATAATTTTCCTAGCTTCCCAAATTTTTATTAGCTTAAATTTCTTAGCATACAACTGCTATGTACAACTATATTATTGAAAAAACTTCTCATATCTCTTAATATCAAAATCGGTTAAAATTTTCTTATCGAATATAAAACACTTTCGCAGTTTTTTGCGTCTGGTAATCCATCTCAGAAGCATTCTCATTCCGTATATTTTCTTCGAATCCGCAATATCCGTCGTCATTTTTCGGTGGGGTCTTCAAGTTCGTTATCAACAGCAATTAAATATTCAGCGTTAAAATAAGTGTACTAATTTAAAACTGAATCAACTTCTAGTATTTTAAGCAATATAGACACTAGGCCCTACTCAATTTCCGCCTGTAAACTGCTCTTTACAATAATCTATGCTATTGCTTTATAATTTTTAAAAATCCATCCAATATTTTCAGACAGAGTGAAATTTTTTGATAGCATTCTACGCGTACTATTATCAACCACGCATAAACAGAATCTCTAAGCAGTTCAAATACTTCAATACCGTTAAGACATTTATCACCTATAAAAGAAAGAAAATGGCCATTATTTTTGAAGAAAAGATTCGAGAAATGTTGACCTGTGAAACACCCTCAATTTCACTTAACACGATGCAACAGCTCTTTTAATATCATCGAGTATGGTTGCGCAAAATGCGACAGACAATTCTTGTTTTATGCAAGTGTGTTTCTGTAGCTGAAACTTTAGCAGCGAAGACCGAAGAAAGCTCGCGAATAAAAGAAGCGCATTCTTATTGTCTTCTGTGAATGATGGGTTTAATTTCTTTTTTATTTTGCCTTCTTTCGTAATTTGGACGAGTAGGTCTGCTATCGCAACTCTTTATCATATAAAAGATCACAGGTACGGCTAAATGCTTTTATAGAGTCATGCTGACCTAGAACTAGCTTTTTGGAACTATCTTTTAGAGATCGCAGCGGTTCCAGAGGAGCCTTTTGCAAATGGACATGCTTCTGTGACTGTTACTAAATCTGGTAGTGCTTCTAAATGAAAAGTGTCTGAACTGTGTACTTGATTTCGTTGATGTACGTAATCTCTGACAAAGCGCTTTCTCTCGATAAATTTCAAAAGCATTTAAAATTTACGGCCGAGTTCCTCTGCAAGTTATACTAACGAAATCTATTTCAGTAAAAGGCACGCATGGCATCCACCGGCTTGAAGGTTTTTAATGCTATGTTTGAATTTCAAGCGGTACTTCTTTTTAGATGTTATTACATCAAAAGTTTTGTTTGAATTTTTTGTTGACCAAGATTATAATAAACTTTCAAACCGAACTTACTCAGTTGCGTTCTAAATTATGATTGTCTGTTCCAGTAAAGAAAGTCTATTCCATACCTCTCGCTATATTAACAGCATGTTGATTTTTGAACGTGTATTTAATTTAATTTGTTTCTCGGACGTGGCAATGGGAATTCTTTTTTAATGACATTTAACTAAGTTTGAGCGTCAAAACATTATTCGCTGAAGCTGAACGCCATGTCTCCCTGCAGATGCTATTACTGTCAATTTCATTTCTCGAAAATCTTAAAAGATATGCAAAAATATGAAAGTAAAGTAAAGTGGGAGGTGGAAGTTTTTGTAGAAATACACGAATATTCTATATAACTGTAAGCAATTAAAAATATTTTTATGCCGGTACATTTATAATTATATTGTGTTAGCATATTCTAATAGTGTATTATATACATACGAATACACTTATACATATATTCCGTCGTCTAAACGTAAACAGATGAATACATTAGAAAAATATTAATTAAAAGGAGGGAAATTTATGATTAGAATGATGCTAAATGATTTAAAATTTACATCTACAGACTCGAATTTCTATATTCCCATGTCATTTGCTGATGCAAAATATTGATGGCAATGTACTAAGGAGGAGAAATATATGTATAGAACTGCATAAATGACCAAAAATTTGTATGAGAGAAGTTTCACGATATGCGTTACTTGGTGAGGAAATAAGTAGTTTTATAACGTAAAGCAAATGAAAACTGATGTTTTGCTTATCGAATCTACTATTCGATAAGCAAAACATAAAAGTTATGTAAAATTATTTAAAAGTATGTATAGAGAACCACTGAAAATTTTCTTTGGTTGTTACAAATTCAGTCCTTGTTTCACGCAGGGTTCTTTCCGTTTGTTTTGTTTCGCGATGTTTGTTTGTTTTCACGTTTGTTTTCTTTTAATGCAATATTTCGAAACCTATTGTCATTTCTCGTTCATACGATCTGAAAAATTTAAGCATTAGATTGCTGATCGCTCTTAATTTGACACGGGTTCGAATTCCTACGAACTGGCTAGTTGCATGCAGGATTACCAGGATTTTCTCGTGTGAAACGTGAATACGAAACACTTTTACTTCGAAAGTCCTCCCCGAAAGCATCTCTTCCCTTAAGGTGATATTGCTCTCATGCTTTGTCGTATACCCTTAAAACGAAGTAAAATCTTTCGTATTAACTGTGTATGTATGTGTGCGTATTTATACCTATTCGGTGATGTGCCTTTCAGTTAAAAGAGTGATATTTAATATTTACATGGCAGTTTAATTTTGTCATGAACGGGAAATATTTCAATAATCATCATCGAATCTTCTCGAAGCATTATTAAAAAACAGTTTTCTCTTGTTCATGGTCTATCAAAAGGGACATAGACTACACACACTTCGTTTCGATAACCGGGAATCCTAAGTTGTTCTAGTGGCTACTGGGCGTAAGTAATTGCATAAAATCTAATAAGTTTTCTCTGGTCTCGTGCCGAAACCCGTTTAAAGAAAAAATAAAAGAGGTAAGTTGAGGTGCTTATCCAAAACCACTTAATCGTAACGAATCGCCACAACGCGGTTCGCATATGTTATAAATGCGATCGATAGCCAAGAAAATGGCCTTGTTTCTGATAGCGTTAAGCTTGTCACATCGATTATTATAAATGTCTCTAAGTAGAAAAGGCCGTTCAGAGCTTATTTAAATTTAAATTAATTTTTCACCAATGTCAAAAATTATTATCATGTTAACGACGACGTTTCATGTCATATCACATAGCTACGTGTTTTTCTTTTATTTTAACAAGGTATTTATTTAAGATTGTGGGTGTTCCATTTGTGTTTCATGGCTGTCTGAGTTAATTACTGATATAAAGAATAAAATCAATTTTTCTAAAATCAATATTTTGATAATGAGGATCAACGTATTTTTAACTTAATTTTCATGTGGAGTTATTTTTTAATCTATTAAGAAGCTGAATTTCTTATTCTTCTTGCATAATTTACTGTACAGTATTATGCATACTGATGCTCGTATTAAAAATATAAAGTAAAAAGTCTTCGGGGGGGCAAGAAATGTTAATGAGGTGAACCTTTTATTGAAATAGTATTATAGCCTTGCTTATAATTCAATGTAATAATGAATATATTTTAATCAAAATGAGCAATAGGCAATGAACTATAAATTATTATGATTGCTTATTTGGGAAAGCAGAAAAAGAAAAAAAGAAAAAAATTTCTGTTGAATTATAACCTTATCGAATTCAACTTGTTGTAGTTTATGTTCTAGAAAAGTCAACCAAAAAATAAGTTTTTAACTTATAAAGTGTGCTCGTAAAGAACGTCTTTTCCGCTCTCTAAAGCGCGCTGCGTGTTATTTAAACAATTATGTTCCAAAAATTTAATCGGTTACTCTTTTTTCCGCCAATATCATCAGTTTAAACAAAATCAGATAGACACTTTCTTTTTACTGACTGTAGGGTGGTCGATCCACTGGGGCATTAGCATAGCGGTCCAAATGCCCTATTTTGGAACTGCCAATAACACAATGCTTAAGATGCACATACCTGAAACAGTTTGTTATACGAGTACACATATGCTCCAGATGTCAAAGTTCCAGGATGCGTCTGAACGACTGAGATTTTGACGTATTACTAACAAATAATGGGTGAAAAGATCAGGTAAACTCTAAGTAAACTCTTTTAATGAAAGAGCGTTTTCGCAGTCTTCAGCGGAAGTCTTCTGAAGTTTTTCAGAGATCTCATTTTTAAATCGCTGAAGTCTTAGTAATGTCCGAACTGATAAAACATTGGTAAAACTTCTGACTGCATATGGTTTTTCATAGTTTTCAGCGCATCTAATGTGAATACGAGTTGGTTTCTTTTACAAAAGTCCTCCACTAATGTATCCTTCCTCTTAGGCAGATTACCCTCACGTGTTTTGTCTCAATCGAATAAAACATATGAGTAGATAAACAGCCAACCGAAGCCATATAGTTATGTCGTTTTCTGAAACATTAATGGCTGAACTGAATATTTGTCATGTATAGCCAATCATAGATGACAATTCATATAAAAATCAATCATGGTTTATCAGTGAAGAGATTATTAGCCAACTGTACGCTGGCACTAGGTCGATACAACTACTCCAGGTTAAGAAGTTATTGTGAAGAGCATAACAGAGGGAACACGCATTAATAGTACTAAGTATAACATTTTACGCAATTCTGAAAAGGCTTTGCTTTGAAATCATCGCATTCGAGGGCACTGAGAGCTCTGTAGAAAGCTGTCTGTCCATCTCTTTGAAACCACTGAAGTTAGAAAAGTGCTTGTCAGCTTGAGAAGTAGCGGTCATTGTATAAAAACATTGCAATCATCGACTTAAACTCTGTAAAATTGCTTTCAAAGATTTTGAAAACACATTTTCGGTGACAGTTAATCCTCTCCACGTAGACCATTTCGCTGCTTCTGTGTGACCTTTCATATAATCCACTTACAAGCTTCTACCAGTCGACGATTTTCTGCCATAAAATATCCTGCATACTTTGTGACATGAAGAAAACGAATTGCTGCTTAAGAAATCCTTGACTTGGTTCGAACAGATTTGTGCACAATACATGCTGTCATGTAAAAAACCTAATTTCCCCATAGATAGATGTGTCTGAGTATGCAACGTTTGCATGCTCAAATATGTTTACGCGATGTTTGAATGATCATCATATTTTATATTCTTTCTCTTGAGGTAATGTATGTTGTTATGTGGAATCTGTTTCAAAGATGCAAATAAAATTCTTTTTTGTAAAACAAAAAAAAAAGTAATTTAACGAAGGATTCCAATTCATAATGATTTATATAGATTTTTATTCCATATATATGTATGCCAAGTATTTTTAATTAATTACTCGTATTTAAATATATATGCTTAAACAGGATATTTAGAATCCTATAAGATATTTCTAGAAATGTCTTATGTATGTTTTGTGAAATGATTTAATGTATATTTTACTGCAATATTTGTCAAATTATGTTCATAATTTAATACTTTCAACTATAAAAAAAACAGTTAAAGGGAACCAGAATTTCATTTTTGCTTTAAGTAAGTATCAAAAACTGCTTATGCTAACATTAGAAGAAATCGCATTCAAGCATTATTTTCGGAATATGAATATATCTCGATGAAATCAAATAAATTATTATTTAAATTCACGGTTTTAGATTTTCCATCAAAATTGTGAAAATTCTCCCTTAAAAAAGGGGGGAAGACATTTAAGAGAATTGCTAAATTAATCATTGGTATTTGCTGAATTGGTTAAATCAATGAGTACATATTAGCATTGTAGCATGCTGTGTAGGCTTTTCTTTGTAATTAAAAATAGTCTTTAGTTTCAAAACAATTTTTAATTAGGAGGTTTGTAAAATTTTTTTTTTTTTTTTTTTTTTAAGCTTTTCTTCGTAATTAAAAATTAGTCTTTAGTTTCAAAACAATTTTTTAATTAGGCGGGTTGTAAAAATTTTTAGTATCATAAAATATGATGATTCTTGTAAAGCATACTGCGCACATAAGAATAATCGATTTATTAGTGTATGAATATTTGAGAAACTATATCCATTTTCCAAAGTTAAAAATTCCATTGTAGTCTTGCTTTTATATGGTAAGGTATTGTGGTTAAGAGTAAATTGAATGAATAGTGTTATAATTGTTTATCAGTGAAGGTGTGTGGTTCTGATTTGCGGTTTCTCTTTTCATTTTAGCGTGACGTCACCGCTGAAAGTCGGCCCTTCCCTGTACCCACGCTGGCTGCCCTCGTGCCTCCGTACCATCCGGGTACGACGCTTTTTCTCCAGGCGATGACCTCCAAAGAGGTAACTTATCACACCACTTATGTAAATTCCTTTTCATATCCTCTCCGAGTTACCCATCTTTAAAAACAGTTAAATGGATTAATATGATATAGTAACAATGAGCACTATCTGGAAAAAGTTTGGCTGATTCTATAGTTCCTCAGAAATCTGTTATCCCAGCCTGCAGTTCGCATTAGTTTAGTCGCTGAGAAACAATGTACTGTTAATGCAGTGTGCGTTTCTGTGTACTTACCCAAAAACTTTCGCAGTAAAGATAATTTCTCTGGATCTTGAGAACTTACATTTGTTACAGTTTTTATAATTTCCCTTCTTATTTACGGTGTTTCTTTAAGTTATACTTCTAAAAGACTGAATTATGTTGATGTCGATTGAAATTGCGTTTCTTGTGAGAATGTTTCGAAAAATGAAAGGACAAGTTTTCAGTAAAAGAACTTTTGCATTATTTATTTTAAATACCCTTCATATGCTGAAGTTGTGTCTTCTATTAACGATTTTTTGATGAATGAAATGAAGATTTTCCATGTATATATATCCTTATAAATACGTTATTATTAATGGAAATTTAGTCTGAAAAATCAAATAAACTTAATAGAATTTAATTAACTTAATAAATCAAACTAAATCTTTATTATCACAGTCTCCATTATTTGAACGCGGCAAGATTATCATCAAGTCTTAATAAAGAAAAATTTAAGAACTTAACATTCCAAATACTTCTCGCTTTCTCTGCCTCAAAATAAAAAAAAATGCAGCAACGAATTCGTTTGAAAATATTATTATTACAATATTTTACAAAAAAGACAGAAAGTACGATAGAAATATAATGGGGAACTACTCACAACTCTTCTCGTGGCGAGCGTACTTAAGTTACCGTAGTTTGGACTGCCGGGCATTTGGCGATCATTTGCGACTTATGTTGACGATTTATCGAAAATATTGGCGCTGTATGAATAGCAGGAGTCGAAATATCAAGGAAGTACCAAAATTTCGTTTTAGAACATAATAACGCGGTCTAAAACCTTATTTCCAGTTTAATTTAGATAATGCTGGTTTTAAAGTTTATAAAGTTTTAGATAATGCTGGACTAGTTGCTACTGTTAAAATTGAAAACTGAATGGAGAGAATGCGGCGATAATAATATTACGAAGTTAGGAATACCGAATGAAAGGAAAAGTATATTGAAATGAAAAATACTTTGCTGAGCTTTGAAGCTGAGCTCTGTTACTTAAGCTAGTAGATCAAACGAATGAATGATAAATCAGAATCTGTAATTTGAGATAAGTAGTCTATGGTAGCAAGAAACAGTGAAATTCTGAGGGAAAATTATCAGATTTCACATGTTAGATATTACTTAATAAGATTTATTACAAGGGCAAATATTTTAGATCAGTTTCTCTGTCGGAGGATTAGGTGCATGTCCATTAGTGTATAGACTTAAATATTTCTGCGTATCAATAATATCTCTATTTAATGTCCTTTATACGTGAACAAAATTATTATTTCAGTATTCCTATCAAAGGATCAGAAACATATCCAATGAATGATAAGTCTTAGTATATCTTTGGGTAATTTCTTTTGCAGTTTTGCCTTCTTCTTTCTGTTTACCAAGTTCGTTTTCTATTTATTGTTAGAACTATAACAGAAAATATAAAAACTAAAAGTTTCGCAAATCTGAGTTGAGTTATTGAACAACTACCATTTTGAGCATCGTATCGGTTACTTAGCCACTTGGTGAAACAAAACATCAGACTAAGGTTTGAGCAAAGTTTTCGTAAATGGGATTCTTGGCAAAATAGCTTTAAGCGAATTTTAATTTTCTATATTGAAACAGGTGAGAATTATCCAGCTGGTAGACCCTTCAGAATAGAAAACCGAAAGAACAGTTTGTATACACATACTAGAGCATCAGCAAATTTGTAAATTAGTATTTATCTGCAAGCTGCAGAAATTTGAGTTGTAATTATTTTAAGTATAGTATAACAAATAGGTTATTAGTCCATCAATAAATATTTCAGTTATTGTCCCTTTATTTGGTCATTTATTTGGTACTTAAATTCCGCAGAGGCCATAACTCGCTCGTCACAGCTTAAAGCTAGTAGGCGCGAGGAGACTTAAGGAGGTAAGTATTACATTTGGGAGACCGAGGCCAGACCTTAACAACTTTTCTCTTCATTAGCACCTACAGTATATAATTTTAGCTAATGTCTCTCGGGAAGGCGAACAGATCGCTGAAATTGTTATCCGCCATTCAGATTAATGGATCACAAAAAAAAGTGCCTACTTAATGAAAAGGTATACATTATTTAATGTCTGCTTATCAAGTGCCACATTAAATACGAAATGTAGAAATGGAGCAAATCATTATCCATTTTCTGTAATAAGCATCTGCTGATGGTTTGTTGCAAGATTATGACACTCGTCCGTCGGTCACCAAACGGAAAAATACATTGAGCAAATTTGGCAAATAAAAAGCCCTCAACTGACTTAATGTGTTTCACCAAGGCCAATAAACTGAGTTTAGGTAACCAATTTCTACAGAAGAAGTTATAAACCTTCCTTTTAATGGCTCATTTTAGGTTACTTTTTTCTTATCGGTAGCTTAATTTTTACAGCAGTTTAATGTTTGTATAGGTTGTGAATCGAACTCGTATTGCAATTTATCGGTTGTGAAGATTTTTTTGTAACGTTCACAATAGATTCTCTCAATCTTATTAAGCGAATCACCTCCCATTTTTTATTACTCCTGCTTCGAAAGACTACCGCCATTGATAGTTTATCGACCGTATTTGGCGATCACTCTAAATGGAGCCTGCAATGCCTAATCTTATAAGACGTTAATGAATTTTTTTCCCTTAAGTTCTCTTGAAAGGGTTGTAAACGTTTCATCACCTGTTTGCCAAAGGCAGAACAGAAAAAAAAATGCTTCTCTCTTACGTAGATGTAAATTATATCTTTTTCTTCTAAGTATTTGTATGTTCCTTCTTGCGGTAGTTTATGTAATAAAATTTTAGTTGCATGCAATCCATTTGCAAGGAAGGTAACCTACATAACATAACAAATAAAATAAAATATGACAGTTAGATGACAAGACAGAAGTACGTATAATACATCTGTTATCTTTTATTTTACAAAAATAAATTGATAGAGCAGCATTAACTAGCACATTAATATATGTGAAGATATTTCTACTGGTATATACTATAATGCATGTATATGTGTTACATAGGTAGCAATCCGCTTAATTAACAATGGAATACTGTGTTTGCTCTTTCCGCTGCTGAAGGTAGAAAAATCACAAAGTTTAACTAGTTATGCCATTAAGGAATCATTATAGAGAATAGAATAATTTCTCATCGTATAGTCAGTCTTTTTACAATGGAAAGGAGCGCACTAATGACTGAGCGGTAAAATCGCTTAACATTGGTAGTTCCATCCCATCTCAATGATCGCGAATGGGCTGGTTGCATATGACCTTTCGTAGACCCTACATATAAAGCGAATACGCGTTAATTTCCCGAAAAATTCCTCCACGAAGCTATCCCTCTGTTTAGGCAGGAAGTCTTTGTGTGCTTTGCTGTAATTTAAGTAATCCATATCTTTTATACGTGGAAGATGTAATAAAAGCGTTCATATGTAATTCTTTTTTTATCGTTCAGGTGACCATCGCAGGCAAGCTAAGATATTAAAAATAAATGGACATTATCTTGGGTTTCTCTTTGTGTAACATCAGCATGAACGAGGTTTCGTTAGAAAGTCTGCCTTTTCTCTTAAAAGACCTCTTTCTAGACAGACTGTCCTCGTGTTCTTTACCATATTCGATTAAACAAACAAAGTACTGTAATACCACTTTTTTTTTTCTTTTTTAACATCACGAAGAAGTACTGTTGTTTTCAGTTTGTGATTAAATCCTTTCCTTCGCAAATAAAGATCAGAAAATGAGAGCACATTATTGCTAATCGATGAAGCATACGCTCTTTTATTTATCTTTGACAATTTTTTTATGGTATCATTTCAAGTGGTAAGAACGAAAAGAGAGAATAAACGCCTGAATTTTTAAAATTATGTTTTTTATTTTTTTTTAGTTTTAATTTTCTTTAACTAGTTAACTAGATTCTTTAACTAGTAATTTTAATTTTCTTAATTAATTTTGAGTAAAGATTTAGTTTTACGATTCGGTAAAAGTAGATATTACTTTTATTCAAAAAGAAAGCCTAAATATTTCTATGATCCTTTCTTAAACTTTTTAATTTGAACCTCTTTTTTGAGGGGTTAAATTTGTAGAGATATTAGGTTATTTCGAAGCAGGAGAGATGGAAAATTGAGCAATGCCCTCACCGGGACTCGAACTACGGACCTCTCGAATACGCGCCGAGTGTGCTGACCACTTCACCACGAAGTATGACAAGAAGGCTGGAGCAGTACCTTAAATACTCCCCCATTTAAAATGCGACTGGGGATTAGGGGACCCAGTCGCCAAATCCTAGTGGTGAAGAATCATCATTCACCAACTTTTAGTTCGGGCGCCACTGCAGAGACATTAGATTATTTCGAAGCAGGAGAGATGAAAAATTAAGCAGTGCCTTCGCCAAGACTCGAGTACGCGCGGAGTGTGCTGACCTCTACACCACGAAGGTATGCCAAGAAGGTGAGAGAAATACCTTATAAATTGTAATCTGAACTTAAACAGGTGCCAACAGATAAGGCTATCCTAGACATGACTTATATAGCGCTGTGTAACTCCTTCGTTTTGTGCTTTTGCTGCTTAACAGTTTTAAAAATTGTAGGCTAAATGCTCTGTGAAAAGATCCTGACATTTTCTTTAATTTTCATTTGCAAAAAATTCAGATACTATTCTATAATATCACACTACAGCAGTATTTTATGTCTTTACATTTCGTGGGCATGCAACTTTTTCTGCCTTTGACAGTCTGCTATAAACACTATGGTTTAGTCATTTTCTTTACAAAAACAAGCCACTAAATTAAGCTTGTTCTCTATATTTGAAGATAAAGCATGCTTTCTCTTTTAACTATGAATTAGGTTTAATCTTACTTACGTTAATAACGGTTATATGCATCATAGATGTACGCAAATTATATTTGCATCATAGATGTGCGCAAATTATATTTGCAGCAAACTAAAATTCCAGAATTGCTTTGCAAACTAAACTGAAAAATAAAATTCGAGATTGCACAAACTAAATACAAAATAAGACTTAGTTAAAATATCTTTTAGCGAAGAAAAATTTGATTTATTCTTAAACTTTCAAACGAAAAATTGTTTCAGTAACACTCGTACGCTGATATTAAAAATAGTTAACCTCTTCCTTTCAAGTTTGTTTGTTTTAAAACAGACAAATTTATTCATGGAAAGATAATGCGCATGACTTTGGCAGCTGACAAAGCAAGGAGCACACTCTAGGTTGGAGTGAAGCGAATCACCACTTCTTTCACTGAAAAACAATTTGTGGCATGTCGTGAAGTCATTTTCCCATTACATACGTGAAAGCTTTCCGACTTAAAAGAAATAATTAAGTGCAGCTACCCGAAGTTCACCTGGAAACCTACTCCCGGAAGCCAGCATGAAGCCTTTTATACAGTTAGAAATGTTTTACAATTCCGGTTTTGCTTGGGTTCTTAATGGTAATATGCGGTTCATAAACAGCAGCATATAGCTTCACATAATTACTCTGATTACGGATTTCAAATTAATTCGAATGAACTTTAACTCTCATTTCAAACGATTCAACAACAAACATGCAACAGGCATATGTTAACAGTCAACTAATTTTTTTTCACATTTTATTCTGAGAGATTAAACCAATTTTGAGTGATTTAAAATTACATATAATTCAGCAACGTCACATTTTAGTTGATTGCTATGATTTGTGGTAGTATTTTTTGTGCATACGGTAGCATCTGTGGCATATTTATATTGCAACGTTTTCATGATAATTAAAATTTTGTGTAATGGAATGAGAAATAAAGTTCTTTGTAATTAAACATACTCTATTTTAACTCTTTTACGCTAATGCTCCATGATTAAATTTGCTCGAATTCTTTTCTTTTCTGTCCGTGTCGATTGTATATTACATTTTTAAATGGGATAGCATCTACATTCCTGTACTTAATTTTAAAAAATTCTAAATTTAGAACAATGTCATGCATAGAATTTGTTAACATCGATTATCTAATCTTCGTTAAACGTAAGATAATTGTTAAAAATTGTCCTCCCCCCAATAGTCGGACACTTGCTCGAAGCAATTCGTTCAGGAACGACAAAACGCATTGGTTTTTCAACCATTTCATTATCAAGAATATTGCCCAAGGTGCACCATAAAAGGTAGACCGATTTTACATCCTTCATCTGGAAGGAGACACGCACATACAGCCAAGCTTTATACGGATGTCGAATATTTAGTTTATGGTTAAGCACGCGATGACTAGCTGTCTAAAGGGCGGGATGCTTTCGTTAAGAACTTTTAAGGGTTAAGTTAGGTTACTTGAAAACGGGCAAGGAACACCAGGGCATTTTGCTGAGGAAGGAATGCCTTCATGGAGGATTTTTCTAATGGAAACTGGATCGTATTAATGTTAAAGATGGAGAAATGCATGAAAATTAGCTGTGTAAGTAATCCGTTCACCTGGGATCAAACCCGAGTCGAATTCCTAGAATTAACAACTCAACTGTTGATGGGGCCGACTTGTGAGGGAAATTGGTTTATACTCACATTACACGTGGAAAAATCCTCGAAAACTCCTATACAGCCAGCCCGTCCGTCATGATTTTGGAAAACTGTTCAGTGGTTTTATTGCTCTGCCGTTGAATTAAGTAGTGTTTCAATCGGTCGTGTTCTTTTGTCTTCGGGCTAGTAGTCAGCTTGAGCTAGAGTGGTTATACAGCTCAGGCAACTTCTGGAGCGCAGACCAATCTTGAAATTGAACAAGATATCTTGTAAAGATTTATGGCCTTCTCCTATGCGTGCTCTCGTGGTGTAACTGGTAGCACGTCCGATGAGCAGTCCGAACGTGCAGAGTACGAACCCCGGCGAGATCATAGCTGATTCTCACGCTTCCCGGCTGCATATCTCTAACATATCACGTAAGAACCTCAACACAATTTAGATACCTTTCTTTCAGTTATATGGTAAATAGCCTAATAATGATTATATTTTGTCCTGTGACGGCTTTATCGTCTCGGATATTATTATATCCGAGGACATGTGTGATCGCTTTTATTTTGGATGCTGTATTGCATTCAATTTATATGGTGACTTTGAGTTGTTACGAAAGCTTCTGCCAGTCTCATTTTCATTGGATTACAGTGAAATAAGAAAATTTCATTGGTATATGATTATTATTCATTGGTATGATATATTTCATCAATATGAAATTACCCTTCACAAACTAAACTGAGACTCGTGTATGATAATTCCGTACTCATATGTAGTTCTTAGTTTCAAGAGCTTTACTTTTATTTTATTTTGACTTTTTGCATAATGTTACTTTTGACTATTACTTACTGCGACATAAGTGACTATTACTTGCATTTTCTTTCAAGTTTCTAATTTAAATAGCCTTTTGATGACAGATATTAAATAAAGTATCTCCAACAAAATACATTTAATATATTTTGATATCAACTTCTGTATTCCTCCCAAAAAAAGAAGGGAAAAAAAGAGAGAGAGAGAAAGGAGGGTAAGGCGCGTGATTTTTCTTAAAAAGTTATTCCCGTCGTTAAAAGAAACAATATAGTTATTTTTTTCAACACTTAAAACACAGATTGTTACAGCGTCTGGTTTGTTTAACTATGCGCGTCACGTTACTTACAACCCATAAAATAACTCTCGCTATATTTTATGCATTATACTAAAAATTTGAAGATAAAAGTTTCAGCAATGTATCAATGATGTTATCATTCTTTTTGTGACAGTGAATACTATTTTTTTTTCGTTTGGTGTCGCTTGTTATAAATCATTTTATGAGCGCAAATAAAGCTTTATCCCGCATCATATACATTTCTATTTCTGTTTCATTCTAGTGTGTTCTAATCTTAGCTAATTTTCACATTTACTTTTCTCAAAACATCTTTACATTGCTCCTCTATTTTACCGTTATGCATCAAAGAAATTCAGCGAGGCAATTTTTCAAAATATTAAACAATGTTTTGCATTCCTATCTTTCTTTACTTTTATTGCCATCACCATGCTGAATTTTGTTGTCATCTAAGAGGAATGCGATTCGCACTTTTGAAAGATAATTATCTGTAGATTATACCACTCCTTTTATGAATACGTTTCCGTACCTTTATATTCTGTTTGAATTCATATTCCTAAATTATTCTGGGTCCAGTTGTAACCTAGGGTTAAAGACCACTAAATTTAATTCAACCTAGCTTAGATTAGGTTAAGTTATCTGAATATGGCAAAGCACACGAGAGCTGTAGAGGAGGAATACATTCATAGAGAACTTTCTAAGGGAAACTGCCTCGACTCAGGTTCAAATCCTGGAGAAATGGCTCGCTGCATGTACGTTTCAGTGTATTTGCTCTTGTGAATACGAGTTAATTTTCCTTAGAAGGTCCTCTACGAAGACCTCCTTTCCCAGCTCATAGCCCTAGAATGATTTACCATAATCTCACAAGCCCAAATAGTAAATTATGTCGCAGGACAAAAATTTCAAATGAGAAAGCTGAATAATTAAACGGTGCAGTTTGGGTACTTCTTAGGTAAACAGCTTTCGAGGACTACCTGCCTAAAGGCAGAATTGTCTTTGCTAAGGTAAGAATCGCCTCTCTGAGAAAAACTATATTTGTTTTACAGACAGCAAAAACCTTTAAAAAGCTCATTCAAAGTTCTGTTGAATTATAATTTGAGTTCTCCGAAATAAAGTAAACTTAAATCAAATATATTAATCAATCAATTGATCTCCTCGGCCGTTTCCAGGATTAATTATTGAAGCAGATTCCTGCGAACATAATGATTCCCTACTATGATAATCAGAAATCCCAAGGAAAAATATTAAGATGGTTAATTTTATTTAAAAAAAAATAAGTAATACAATATTTATTTGCGTGTGTGAAAGTAGGATCTAATAAATTCGCTTGTCACAGTCGTCATTAGTGCTACTTAAGATGTTAATGTAAAGTGCATTAAAAATTACTTACAGTAGGTCAAAGGATACAGATTGCAAATTAAAAAAGTATATAAACTCAATATTATAAAACAGCGAAAATTTGACATGCCATTCTTCGATCATTTTTTACGTACCAAATCCAATTCGATTTGGAGCATGCAGTATATATTGATATCAATCGGTGTGTATTGCAAAATCTGAATTCTCTTTAATTTCGAATATCAACAGCGATTTGAACACAGCACCTGCTTAATGGCAGGTCAAAGCACTAATGACACGACTAATTGGTGAACTAAAAAACGAGTGCATGCATATTTGTCGTGGCAAAAAAAAAAAAAGCCATAATTTAAATTATTACCCTTTGTTTCAGAAAGATACAATGAGAAACATCCTCAAAGAAAGATTTCTAAGACTAATTGCAGTTATTTTGAAACGAATCGCATTTATGGGATATATTTGTGTCATGAATTGCATTTATTAGGCATATTTGCGTCAATGAAATTTAATGAGTCGTCAATTTCTGCTGATTTTACCGTGCTGTCTGTTTTTTGAAGATACATGTGTTGCACTGCAAAAGCTGTCATTATGCCTAAAAAAATATGAGGATTTATATTTATGAGTGCTATATTTATAGCTCATTCTCTTTCTTCGATATATTGAACTAGAAAACTTCTTTCATTTACGAGAAGCTATTTTACCTCAATGATCGTAAACCTGGAACGGACACCCCTTGAGTTCCGTAACCTTATATTATTATAAATTGCTTTAGTTTTCTGTTTTATGAATTTAAACTTAAGGTTGTTTTATGGGCTTAAATTTCAAAACTATATCTATTAAATTTACAAATACTGATATTTATAATATATATATTTTTAATGTAGTAACTAGCCAAAATGAATGTTAAAGTGTAGAAATTTTCACATTACTATTACTTTGAGACATTTATTGTGCTTGAAACATTATATCTTAATGATAAAAATGATTTAATCCTACGCCGAAAAGTAAATAAAGAAAGAAAGAAAAGGATTTCTTTGATATATTAGGATTTTGTCTGTTGTTATTTCAACATTACGTGAATTTTCTGTAAAATAGGATAGTTTGCTTTATATCGTAAAGTTTTACTGCCGACTGTAACTAACAGGAAAAGAACTGTAGTGTTTTGCTATAGCAATTTTTTTATGCAACTATTTTTCCCTATGAAGCATGAACTTAACAGTTGTGGACCTGACAATACAACTAACGTGTACCAGCGAATGAGTCGTGTGCATGTGGTTCTTATATTTTCCTCTGTGCATAACATGAATACAAACCAGTTTACTTTAAAAAGGACTCTATCCAGGCATCCGATCTAAGGCAAAATACCCTTCTCAAGATTTGCTGTAATCAATTATACCAAGCAGCCAACTCACTGAATCATTTAATTTTTTTTTAGTACTGCATCAATTTAAACAGATGACAACTACAAAATAATTCTTCATTTTTTCTGTTATTATCTAATAAAACATAGTGTTATAAATTTTAAGTTGCAGAGAAGTTATTACTGCATGTTGTTACGCGGAGTGTTTGAAAAAGACAATTGTAAGCTACATTTCTTTAAATATTGATCTTAGACGTGTACTCTGAACAATAAAGTTTCTCAAACTAAGATAGAGAAGTTTATGAAAGGAGTGTCAGCACTGTGAGTGGGAAAAGTTTCCTTCTGCTTACGCGCAAAATTAGCAGATGTTTGTGTTATTAATGTTTAGACGGCCAGCTACAAAGAGGGCTATTTTGTTCTGACAGAGACATTAAAATGACTTGACTGCTAAAATGATATTAGTTACTGTGTATTCCAACGTATAATGCGAATTCTTAATACAAAAAAAATGAGATCGAAATTTACGAAAGCGCATTATACGCCGGATATAAAAGTGATAGATTTTAAAATAACAAAAAGATGAACATACACAAATTTGATTTCGACAATGTACCTAAATGTTCTTCCCAGAGATTCTAGCCATTTTCTAGGACTTACTTCACAACACTTTCTTCTAGCGATTCTTAACTTAGCTTAGCGATTCTAGCTATTTTCTAGGACTTTGTTCGCAACACTTTCTTCTAGGACAGGCAAATTTCGTTACTTCTTTCCGCAAAGCACGTTCATTCTTTGTCATATTAATTACTGTAATATAATTTTTCTTTCACTCAGGCATGGAAAAGTTTTCACCAATAACAAACATCCTTGCTGCAGCACGATTTCCATTTCCTTTCGCGTATGAAATGACTGACAATTGAAACCAGCACTGTCGGTTATTTGGGTGGAGCCATATTTACTACTAAATTGAACACTGTATCAACTATATTTCAACTAAGGCAAATGCGATTTACTGAAGCCTTCGTTGTTGTCTTCAAAATCACGGCTTAAAATTACAACAGAAAATAAAAAATATCTGACTCGTAGTTCCGCGAATTCATTCGAGAAGTACATTGGTTTCTCAAATTATTCCCCCCCTCCATGTTCTCGAAACTGTAGAGTAACATTCTTGTGCACACCTGCATTAAATACAACCCAGCCTATCTACAGAATTATTTACTACCTCAAGCATTTCCCCCGCATATATATTGTTCCCTTATCACTTGTCTATTCAGTATATACCATTGTTCGAAAGCCTGCGAAAAGTCTTCCAATAAACGACTTAAAGAGATAGCAGCATTCAACTTGTATCTTTCAGGTTTCATCGTACCGAAAAGGATGCGTGTTATACGGCGAGTATAGCTGAAAATTTAAAAATGTAGTTTGAAATTACAGGTGCATGTTATAACTGGAATATACGGTTTTTATTTACTTTTAATTTCTTTTTTAATTCGCATCCCAATATGTTGAATTTTGATCGGACATTGAAAAATTGCATAAATCACTAAAATCATTCTCGAATATATCCTCGAGCACTTTAAAGCTCTAGTATTAAATTTATTAAAACAGAGAGTATTTTTTAAAGTTTTGCTCTGGGACCGTATAAAATGCAAGATTTTTGTACGCACAAATAAGTCCTCTCACCTAAAGTGTTGAAATTACACTCTTAGACAAAAAAAAAAAAAAAAAACACGCACCAAGAAGGAGTTATCCGAATGGGGCGAAAATCGGTAGAAGTGATGTACAGGTACAGAAAAACAAATGATTACAATTTGAGAAAAATTGGATGATTTATTGAAGTGATAGAGTTTCACAAAGTGAAAAAGTCAGTAACGCGTTTGTCCACCTCTGGCCCTTATGCAAGCAGTTATTCGGCTTGGCATCGATTGATAGAGGTTGCGGATGTCCTCCTGAAGGATATCGGGCCGAATTCTGTCCAACTGGCGCGTTAGATCGCCAATATCTCCAGCTGGTTGGAGAGCCCTCTGCCCATAATGCTCCAAACGTGCTCAATAGGAGAGCGATCCGGTGACCTTGCTGGCCAAAGCAATGTTCGGCAAGCACTAAGGCAAGCAGTAGAAACATGTGCAGTGTGGGGGAGGGCATTATCTTGCTGAAATATAAGCCTAGGGTGGCGTGACATGAAGGGCAACACAACGAGTCTTAGAACTTCGTCGACGTACCGCTGTGCTGTAAGGTTGCGACGGATGACAACCAAAGGGGTCCTACTATGAAATGAAATGGCACCCCAGACCATCACTCCTGGTTGTCGGCCTGTCTGCCAGAAGACAGTCAGGTTGGTATCACACCGCTGTCCGGGGCGTCTCCAGACTCGCCGTCGCTGGTCATTGGGGCTCATTTCAAAGCGGGACTCATCACTGAAGACTATTCTACTCCAGTTAGTGACATTCCAGTGCGAATGAGCGCCGCACCACTGCAAACGGGCTTGACGTTGTACAGAGGTCAATGTTAGTCAATGCAAAGGGCGCCGTGACACAGCCCCCTTTCTGTGAGCCATCTATGAATGGTCCTTGCGGTCACTGAAGCACTAGCTGCACGTGCAGTCGATGATAATGATGCATCTGGGGCTGTGAGTGCCGCTCTGACGACTGCTCGGTCTTCACGTTCTGTCGTTTCTCTAGGCCTACCGCTTCCTTGTTGACGCTGTGTGCGGCCATGGTTCACCCATACCTGCCAACATCGTCTAATAAGGGCTTCGCTCCTGCTCAAATGTCGAGCTATTCGCCGATAAGACCAACCGGCTTCATAGAGCCCAACTACACAACCTCTCTCACATTAGGACATCTGCGCATATCGTTCGCGCACCTGTATACGAGGCATAGTTACTGTCTACCAGAGTACAGAGAATGAAATTCTTGAAGAATTTATGACCTGAAATCGTAATTTCTCCTCTTAAATATCCTGCCAGTTGCGCAGATCAAATGCGCTGTAGCGACAACCGTTCATTCATTGGCAGCCAAAATGTAAAATTTTGCATTTTCCGTCGGAACCTGTATGCATATCAATTTGTGTCCAATTTGTTTTATATCTTCTCGGTGCGTCGTGGTGCGTTTTTTTTTTTATTTTTTTTTTAATGTCTAAGAGTGTATTTTCATTAAATTCTCTCGTTCTGTTAAGAAATATTATAATCAGAAGCATGCGACTGGCGTCACTATTTAAGGAAATAAAGATTGCAGCCACCTTTTCTTCAAATTTCCTTTTTGTGTATTTATACGGTATTAAAAATTGCTTCTTTTTATACTCTATGTTTTATAGGGCGCCAAAAATTGCTTAGTTTCGTAGTGTGTATTTTGTATGGTATTAAAGTTGACTTATCTTTTTTGTTTGTTATATTTAGCTTAAAATGGTACCATTAGTTAAACATGTTGCATTGCTTAATATGGATATAGAAACGTTATATAAATGAATACTTAAGCAGAAATATCTGATAAGGAATACTTGAACGGAAAATTTTCCACGTAAATATCGGTAACTATAGAGTAAAATCAATGCCAGATGAAAATGCAAATAAGGAATTGTACAGCAATAGAAAAAGCAAAAATTTTGCAGAAGCATCTTTTTATGTTTCGGAGGTTCGGTCTGATTTTATAAAATCATAGAATTTTTATTAGTTTCAGGAGCAAGCACCTATTTGTTCAAAATGTTTCTTGGTGTGGCTTACAGTTATTCGAAATTGGTTTTCATAGAAGGAATGAAAGAATATATAAGCCCAAAATAAGAAGGATTCAAATTACCTGTTTTCGAGCTAAGAAATGCTAAAAATTTATACCAAAATTCATAGCTATTCAACAAAATGTGCAACAATTATATCAAAATGTTAAATCAAACTTAATGAAGTGAAGGAAAAAGAAGAGGGGGAAAATGTAGATTGAAAAGTTTATAAGCTGTTTTAAAATTTCTGCTCTATACAAATTAATTCTTCTTTCACTTAACTATTTTGTATGATAAAAAGCAGGAAATCCATCGATTTTCTTTAGCCCAGTTACCATTGCGAAGTAACATTGCAACCTCGTAAAACAGCTTGCCTCCAGCCTTGGCTTTGAAAAGACGACAAATAAATTATCATCCTTTTACAAGTAAACATACAGCGATAGGGGGCCATAAAGGAAAAAGTTAACACTATAATTTCCAACCCACGTGTTTTTAGAATGTAATTATAATGGACACGCATATTTGCAACAATAGGTGGGGATGAGGCAATCTTTCCTAGTGTACATGGGAGGAGACCCAGGATGACCACTATTATAATGAGCACATGATAAGGAAAAACGTGATTTGGCTGAACATTTTAATTATACAACTCGCAATTAGTGGCACGGGTGTGACTTATGAGTATAGTGGAAGTAGCTTTTGCAGAGCGAAAGGTAATTGTGTGGGAATAAATTCGTACAAAACGCCCTCGTCTATTAAATTACCTAAAATAATTTAAAGGAGAAAATAAAGCACATTTCCCTCAACCTGCCATGCTTTAGTGGATCGCGTTTGCTGGAATTTTCAAGCTTTGAAAATTTCAGATGATTATTTGGATAAGAACTTCCTGTTTGACTGGTCCGCAATTACCTTTCCTTTCCTCTTGTGGTATGTGTTTTTGACATGTTTGCAATAACGTATCTGTATCTTAATAGCAACGGATATCCTTCTTAAGCTGCTTTAATTGTAGGAACAGATAAGTCAATAGAAATATTTTATTTCTCTTTAGAATTTTATGGTGGGGATCTGCGTAAGAAATCAACCTTATTAATACTGTTAAGTCATCTGTGAAAAATTTGGCAGAATGAATGAATACAGGAATTTAACTGGTTTATTCCGTAAAGCATCTTATTAAGTATTTTAAGAACGCATCGATTTCTTATCTTTTTATTATTATTGTTCTACCTATATGTTTGCATTTTTGAACTGTTCTCTTTTTTGAAAATAATGCTGATCGTTTAAGATGGGAATCTATACAGAATTTTATAGGAGATCATATACACATTAATTTCTTTTCTTATAAAATACACAGAAAATTTCGCAAAAATTGTATAACGGTTATGAGCCTCAAAATTTATTTTCTGCATCTTTATCTCAACATTCTTCATGAAAATCTTCATAATTTTCGTGTAAAAGATATAAGAAAGGTCTCAATTAACAGTGAAAGAAAACGAGGGAAATGCATCGAACGCTTAAATGTTAATGTGTTGGAGAATTACTGCTTAATATACGAGTATAAAGAGAAACTGCTAATGTTTCATGTATCAGCAATAAACAATCTTCTAAATGTTATCAGGAGAAATAGAACAAGGTATTATAAAAAAAGCAATCTAATGACCATCAGTAAATTTAATAAGTGTGTATAAACAATGAATTAAGGGTCTGTAGATGCAAATTAGCTATAAGGAAGTGATTTCCTAAACTGATGCAGAATTAATTTCATAATTAAATAACTTCTTATCTGTTCTGTAATAAAAGTATTAATTAAAGCAGAGGTAAAACTCTAACCAAATATACTTACTAATTTTTATATGAAAACAAAAATCGGTTTCTCATCGTTATCAGCAAAGCAGATTGTCTGCTTTTCAAATGCAAAAATGAAATATTATTTTCATCTCGATTGGCTTTATATAAGAAAGATGCATAAATTAATTGCTTAGCATTCGATAAACAGGTACAGGATGGAGCAAAGCCATCACTTGTGCATCCATCTAGGCATATTAGGTATCGCCGGGCCTTGCTGACTGCTAAGCTTCCACCCCGATAGAATTCCAAGGCAGAATACCCCGGTGGTCCGAGGGATTCCCACTCCTCTTCCCATACGACCAAGTTCTCGAAAGGGTTTTGGGAGCCCCTTTACCACACAGACATTACATGCTTTCAAACATCCGTGCCTTCTCAGGGATTGAATCCAGTCCATTCTGTACTACAATCAGCTTCACTAACCATTATCCCGTCTGGGAGCTATTAGATTAACAAGCATTTTATTTAATTACGATATATATGAATAAGATTTAAATATAAGAAAGATTAGCATGTAAAGTAATCCTCATTGCCTAAAGGCCAACAGTACCGTACCTTCGCTTCGAGATATAAAGTATGTCTAAATTTGCTTTTGATTCATTTTATACAGTTCGTCATGATTTTCAAGAAGCATCGCTTGCAATTCTGCTTCTCTGTTACTTTTATAGAATACAGGTACAGGTTTCAATAATTACGAACAGGGTTTTCATAATAATATCTACAGCACAATATATCTAGGAATACTGGAGCTTGTTTCGAACTCTTCTGTCGAAAAATTGCGTATGATGGTATTGCATGTCCGGAGGTTCACTGAACTTTGTAGTCATAATTCAGAATGTAAATAGTATTCATTTTCAAGGATTACGAGTAGGATGAAATGGAGTCTTCTTCGACAACATGACACCTAGAATTTACTTCGTCGAAGTTCTTCTTTTGGGATCATGAGAAATCTGACGTGACCGAAAAGATACAAAAACTTGTGTACCTGAAAGAAGGAATCATTGCAGCAACTGCAAGCACTCATTCCAGGCGTTCTTCCGACAGAGAGTAAATGAAGCTGTGAATATCATTTCGATTTGTTCCGGTGCTGTTAATGGTGTAACATTTATAAGCGTATAAAGCACCAGCTAAAAAAAACTACCATTATTTTCAGGCAGGCTGTATTTAAAAAGACAGCTAAATGTGTGAAAAATGAAAATATACTCTGATTTTTGCATCGTGTGAGAGTTATGAAAAAAAGAAAAAATGTACCTAATTGAAAGAAATCCTTTTTAATGCAGAAATATCGTTTAATCTGTTACGGCAACAGCAAAGCGTGCAAGTGCGACTTAGTCATCCCTTGTTGTTTCCTTTGCCACTTGATTCCAGCACTAGGTATCTTCGCATGGTAAAATTAAAACACTGTGATATAACATTAGGTGTAAGTGTTCAGTTGTAAAGTCTCTATTGTCTAGCGTTTTGCGATAGACTGATGGTAACTGTTTGTTAAAATTGCGATGAAAATGGAACCTCTGACCGTGACCACAGCTTGCGATGCTTTGTTTAACTTAAGGAAAACACTGGAATAAATTTCTGAAAAACTGATGAAAATTATAGAGTATTTACGGAATTTAAAAGTTTTGCTATGTATTTATGGATGTCGGCATAGTCTTTAAGGAAAACCATGCACAGAATTTAACCGTTTTAGAAAACAATGGATGACCTTTATCTGAAATAGGAATAGACTTATTTATGTTTCTTTTAATTAAGAGTAATAATTTTGTTTATGTTTTTAAATCAGAGATTATTTTAGCAGCATGTATTAGTGAATAACGTATTTATTCATTTTTTTATTTTTCAGTGAATGTATTTTAAATTAGTATATAATGAACCAAATAAACGCGTGATCAAAATTATCAATAAGAACCTACATTATTTTATATATTTGTAAATTTATAACCCTGATCTAGGGTAAACTGTTCAAGAGATATTCTGGCATGCATTTTTTAAACGTTACCTATACATATAGCATAGTTATTACGCTGTACATTAAAAGCAAATTATCAAATTTTTTAAATGTACTTTAGCAGTAAGCTTTGCAAGCGATCAGCAGATATTTGCTATATCATATTATGAAATGCAAAGAAAAGAGGGGGCATTTATTAGGAATAAACTAAAACGTATGAAAATTTATATTTAAGGGCACTCATCCAACAAAGTCGGATATAGAAGAATTTAGGATGATGAATAATCAGTCAATGAGAGCACAGAATGTTCTGATGAATTGTGCTAATCGGGAAAATTACCGTTTGCCTGCCCAATGAGAGGTTTTTATTCATGCTGACTACAGTGCAGTTAACTACTATGTGATCCATATATATTGTACAAAATTTATATTTAGTGAATTTAAATTAGAACTAGAAATATGGCAACATATTCAAAATTTATAAGCTGATTAAAGAAGTACAAGGGTGTATTAAAAAGGTCCTGAACTAACTCTGTTGACAAAAAAGTACATTACCCACCAAAGTTTGAACGTCGTCTCTTTTTAAATAGCCCCCTTGCGCCTCAGTGCACCTATTCTACCATCGATGGAGTACAGCCTCGAAGTCATTTCGCGTAAAAGAATCCATAGCCATTCGCGATTGGCTCCCGTTACTGATGATGATCCTAGACGTGAAGGATGGATTATCCTACGCCTACTCACGTTGATCTTGGCAAACTACGACATGTTCTTTTTACTCTAGGGTCGCCAGATGGAGGACAAACTTGACAGCTACAGTCCGTATCTTCAATTTCGACGTTGGGAGTTTGTCCACGGACCTGTTCAACACGCCAACAATCAGATCACCAGCGGCCCTGCGGTAAAGTCGCTGTATACTGGTAGTTCGACCTGGATTCAATTCCAGGCTTAATGGGCTAGTTAATAGGCGTTTTCCTGATTTTCTGCTAGTTTAACGTGGTTACGAGCAAGTTTCGCTTAGAAAGTCTTCCGTGAAGGCATCCCTCTCTTTAGATAGGTATCCCATGTTTGCTTTCTTTCCTGTAATCAAAATTGACACGTTAGTAACGTTTGCAATGTCTTTGAGCGTCCTCCGATAATACACGAGTTAAATTTCTAAATTCGTTCCATAGTTTCGGGGTTGATGCTCGTAGAAAATCTTCAGATGGTTCGCCGTCTTCAAAAAACATTCCATTGCCTTTGAAGCGCCTATGCCACTTGAGATATGGCATACGATTTATTTCCTCATCGCCGTAAACTCGCCGAAACACAGTCAATGTCTGTTTGGCCAATCTGTCCAGTGCAGCGCAAAATTTCACATTGGCTTGTTGGTCCACCTCTTTGTCCATGATGTACACCGACTACCACACTCAAGTGATAGCAAAATCTGCATTATCGTAACTCTCGATGTTAATATAGCAACGTCTCTTGGCATTTTATCTTTCTTATTTTTCTCTCTCTCATATTATATCTCTTACTATAGATTGAAGGCAACTATACCCGCGAGCGCAATCCTGCGTTGCCATTTATTGGAGCACTAAAGAGCTAATCCTAGAATTTTTTTTAAATAGCCGCTTGTGATTGGTATTAAAAATTGTAAATAAAGCGGTGAAAAGAAAAAATGATGGCTCCTCGTTCTTGCTCTTCCCACTAAAAATGTCCAAAATTATCAATGAATAAATTATGGTATCAAAAGCGCGATTTTATAAATTTGTAAAATAAATTAGAAAGGACTTTGCTCTATGAAAAAACACTGATTTTCGCCTAATGCAGTTAACATATAAAGTATGGGAAATGAAGTAACTTCTTCATTGTTTGCAATCTTTGTGGTTTTCGCTTATTCATAAAATTTATGGTTTCGGAGTAGTTCAGGAATTTTGAGGGTTTTTTTTTTTAACCACCTGTGGCAGGATTAAATATTGCAGTCCCTGCAGTCCGTCATATTTGTTATGTACTGCAGGAGCTTTGTACTATTACATATAAAATAGTTCTAGATTTTGTAGAACAACGCTTTCAGTATTAAATCTTATATTTTTTATCATTACTGAAAATAATTATTACAATCTAAACAAAAAGTAATAAAATTCAAAACAATCCTCTATGCTTCTAAAGCTAAATATGAGCATGACGAAAATAACTACTACTACAGTTATCATATTAATATGCATATTTCATTATTTATTGTCTTGTGGCGTAGAATTCACCAGACCTTAAATGCAAGAATTATATCACGACAAGAGATAAAACATCCAATTCTTAAACCGCAACAGAAATATCAGCTTTTGGATTCGTGTTCCTACAGTGAAATGCTTTGAAATCGAAATGCTGGTTAGGAATGCATTTGCTTAAACCATAGTGACATGTTATCAGGTTGCTATAGAGACAAAAGTCGGGAGTTAAGGAGATAATTAATGACGATTTGGGCGAAGGTGGCAGATGGAAAAGAAGCTTATTTCTTGTCTCCTATTTATATCTTTCTGTAGCTCTTCAAGTCTATGAACGGAGCTATAAAGATAGGTCAACCGTAACCCAAGCAGATTGTGAATATTCTCACGAACGTAGCTGTAGAAAAAGTGCACATAATTTGTGTGTCAAACGGTGTGTTTATTTATAAACCTCAATTATAGAAGCCGATAACAAAGACAGTAGTTTCTATTGCTTTATAGCTCCCAGAAGCTTTTAGCTTTCTTAATTGTTTTCTTACGTATATCCGCATATTAATTTCCCTTTAGTCGCGCTCCATATTATAAGCCTGGGAACTTGCTGATAGAATAAGAAAAACATAATATACCGAGAAGAAAAAGTTGTATAAAAAAACAATGACTGCCCCAGGAATGATGTAAATAAAAAAGGATAATTCTTTCTCCCTTCATTTGGTTCTTGCTTGCGTTCATTTTCCTTTTTAACCTCTTTTTTTTATCCCCTTCTATGGCTTAGAAATCCATATATTTCTAAGATTACGTAGCATTTGCTGTATCTTTAATTTATGCATTTAAGGAGCAATTGTTTTCATCTCGTGTTTTCGTCAATAATTGCATAAGTAACGTCTAATGCTTTTCGTCTGAGTGTGAGTATAATTGATTAGATTTTGGTATCTGTATGTGGCGTGTTTGCGAGGTCGTAAATGAAAAACTTAATCATAAAAAAAGTAAATGGAAGACCTAATTTTGCTGGTTTATTTTTTAAGAGGATTTGGAAACCGGGTACGTATTTATGCAAGGATAATATTTTTGATAAATATATATTCAAAGACATGCTTATATATATTTTATGAGAAGACTGACTCGGCTTATGTTTTATAAAATATCTTTCTTTTATCCATTGTTTAATTAAATTGGTATGAACTTATAAGGTATTTCTCCCGCCTTCTTCGCATGCGTTCGTGGTGTCGTGGTCAGCACGCTCGGCGCGTATTCGAGAGGTCCGTGATTCGAGTCCCGCCGAGAGCATTGCTCATTTTTCATGTCCCCTGTTTCCAAAAAATCCTAACGGCTCTACAGTGGTGCCAAAAAAGGTGAAAAAGGATGGTGACTCTCCACCACCAGGATTTTGCGACTGGGTCCTCTAATCCCCAGGAAGTGTATAAGGTATTTCTCCTGCCTTCTTCGTATGCCTTCATGATGTAGTGGTCAACACGCTCGATGCGAATTCGGGAGGTCTTTGGTTCGAGTCCCGGGGAGGGCATTGCTCATTTTTCATGCCTCCTGCTTCCAAAAAATCCTAATGGCTCTATAAACTTAAATCCTGAAAGATGATAATGAAACCTACAATTTGTGCAAGATAGGTATTTGAATGTCTAGGATACTAAAGACAGCACTCGAAGATAGGTAACCTATTTAAGACAGGTATTTGAATACGTGTTTAGATGGTATTATCTTACAGCAAAGACTAAAAAACCACGTAAACTAACTCCCGTAAAATGGAGAAGTATCATTTCACTCAATCGCGTAAATTGATTATGGCGCATATCAAAGTCGCACTCATGGGACTTTTCCTATATATATATTACATTAAAATAATGATCTAATTAAGTTATAGCAGCGATCTCACTTCGTCTTAGAAATTATTATTTTACTCAAGAACACTAATTCGAATACACTAAAATGTTGCGAGAACTAAATAAGTCCCATCAATTGAATGAAAATTAAATACACCGTGTGAAGTTATATAAAAACGGTTTCATAATGAGGATTAGAGCTAGCATTTTTATCTAGAACTGTCATGTTTTACTGAATGCAATACTTAAGAAAGTCTATTTCACTTATTCAAGATACTTCTTGGATAATTTCATATGAAGATTGCGCGAATTATCCAAAAAGGAAAATTCTTTGTTAGATACCATCGTTTAATTTACCGGAAGTTGATTATTATAACTGGCTGCGGTTACTCAGAGAGCTTAATGTTTGGCATTGAACTTTATTAATCTTATGTCTGAATTTGTCATTGCTGGGCTCTTCAGTATTTTTTTTTATTTTAGTTCTGCTGAAATTATTTAAAAAATATGCATAAAATATTGATGTTATAAAATATGCTTTATTATTAAAATTGTCTTCCTTTTTTTCCAAATGGAATGTTTTCTCACACTTTTAAATGATTGCTTATGTGTGTGAACAAAGGTATTTTTTATATTCAGGTGAGTAGACGGCAAGTAATAAAATGAAAATTTTATAAAGAAATTTTATGCATTATTTGATAAGATATATTAGCTTTACTTGTCCAGACATTAAATCTATCTTTAACTCCAGACACTTGCCCATTCCGTTGAAGGGAATTTTCGTTTATACCAGTTTCAATTTCTAGTTTTCCAACAAAATTATCAGCCGTATATTGTTCTTAAAGATATGGAACTGTACTTTTAAATATGGTATTATATTTAGTAGAAACATTTGTTTAAAAGAGGCCTACCAGCGGATGAACGGTAAATTCGCTGAACTTTGGTAGTTCGACCTGGGTTCAAATCCCGGCAAAAACGCTGGCTGTATGGTTGGATTTTGTGACCTCCACGAAGGCAATCCTCCCCATAGGCACATAGCTCTCGAGTTGCTTTGCCTGAATCAATTAACCTAATGTGTTGAAAAGAGGAATTATTACCATTCGATTTTTTTAAAATTTATTTACGGTATGCTGCATTGATTATTGTACAAAGCTTTGCTTTGTATAATTATGACAAAGCCCAGCGACGGCTATTTGCCTAAGTAGAGAAGGGTCTTTGTAGAGAGGAACTTTCTAAAGGTAAACTGGCGCGTATCTATGTTATATACATGTTTTATGCGAAGAAGAGCAATTAACTGTCTGATGGATGTGATGTTAACCAGAATCACGAGCATCATTCTATTTAATCGTGTTTCATGTCGATAAGAGTGTTTCATATCGATAATTTTTATAACTTTCTTCTTATTTTCTGTTATCGGCTTTGTCCTAGCTATTTATAAAACATCCAGAAGAGGTGCTCATTCTTTGCAATCTGCGAATTTCGTGTCCTAACAAAATAACAAGTATTGCCACTTGAGGTAAATATTTGTTGCACGACTCGTGCGTAATTGATCCGATGATTATTTCATCGGATTCTCAATGAATTAATCATATTTTCCAATGAAGTATTCATGATTCCGTGAAAATCCATGTCTTGTAAAATTACTTTTTTTTATTATTATTAAGTAATTTGCAATGACATAACGTAATTTTAGTAATTATTTTCTATAACTTGAATTGCCATTTTTAATGAGATTTTATGCTTTATATCATGGGTTCCCATCGAGTTCGGTATTGACCTCCTGGGGGGTCGATGAACTTTTAAAGGGGTTCAGTTATGATCGAGAGGTTAAGTGGGAATCAACAGCTAAATATGAACGGGTAGCTGATCAACATAGTGAAGATCCTATTGTCTACAAAAAAATTAATATTGTAAAATTAATAATTAATTGTTTATTGTTATAAAGCTATATCGTGTAGTAAGGAAAAAATCATATAAATTAAATATAACGGTAAAATACTCAAAACTAATTTAACATATTTTAAAAAACACTAGTACTTTTTTTAAATGAGTAATTTTTTATGAAAAAAAGCGCACATTAAAAAAGTAAAACGCAAAGGGAAAAAAAAAAAAGAACGGAAAACTTCCTCAGAAGATATACTCTTATAGACAAGCTACTTGAAAAATATGAAATAAAATTTTAATGTTCGCTTCCAAGACGGGCGCGGAATGCCCACCAGCGGCCGAGCGATAAAGCCGCTGAACATGGTAGTTCGGTTCGAAGTTATAGTCCCGCGAACAGGCTGATTGCATGGGCCCATGTATAACGTCTATACGAGCCAGTTTTGCTTAGAAAATCCTTTATGAAGGCATTCCTTCCCTTAGGCAGATAGCTCTCGAGTGTTTTGCAATAATCAACTGAACCAACCAAGACGCTGAAAATTTTAATGTGCCGGCATGACTCATAGAGCCACTGAGCGGCGATGCATTCGATCTTGATATTATTATACAAGAAGAGTTTACTGCATTGTAGGATGTTCAAGTTCAACTCTTATTCAAAATACGTGAGTTTTAGAATTTAAATACATCCGAAAGAGCTATCAGAAAATAATAGTTGTTAGTGAATAACATTATTAACTTTCCCTTTTTTTACTAATTGGAAGCAGGCTTTACACAAGTCAATAATTCACTACGGAAAACAAGAAACAAGTCGAAAATTTTTGAACAGTGAAGAATAAAATTAAACATTTTTTTGCTGAACATTAAAAAAACGGCATCAGGATAACGCACACAGTCACCAATAACAATAATTAATATTCAACATTAGTGCAATTTCTAAGAAATTGTTTATATTTCTAAGGTTAAAAATAATAATACAAAAAATAATAAAAATTAATTTAATAAACCTTTTCTTTTTCAAACTCTTATTCATATTCTTAGTCTAATTGTTATTTAAGTATTTATGTGCAATTATTTGCGTTATGATTACCTTATATGCTGTATATTGTAGAAAAAAAGGTGAGGTGGTCGATGAAGAGAATCATTCTTTTAAAAGGGGTCGATACAAGAAAAGATTAGGAATCCCTGTTTTATATCTTGAATTTTTGGGAGACTAATTCTTTAGTAAGCCTGCGTAGTTGGTAGTTGGTTAAAGCTTAAAAATTGTTTAAGTCTTTAAACTAAATTATTCGAAATATTTAGGATGCAGTGAAGTTTTCAGATCATAGATTTTTATTCATTTAATTAATTATAATTATTTTTAAAAAAATCTGAATAATAAAGGTTGCAAAATGAATGGGCAATGAGGAAATAGTAATTCTGAAATAAGTGTATCAGTATCAAACCAGTTGCTGGGTAAAAACAACTAATTCATTAGATCTTAAAATCTCCACCCGCCAGAAAATTTTATTTTTTAAATAAGGTCTTAGTTTTGAACTAAGTTACCATCAAATCCAGAAAAATTTCTGAGTTACAAGAAGTTGAGGAGCGAATGTTCTTCAGTTTTACAGTTAGTAAAAATAATACGCAAGTATTTTCAAAATAGGTAATGAATTTCTATTAAGTAATTGCGCTTCTAAAAAGTTATAACTTCTGACTGTAAACTGAAACAGACTTTAAATAATGATGAAATTTTATGCTAGAATCATCAAACAACTTCTTTAAAATTTCAGCTCAGAAATCAAATTACTTTCTGATTATTAAGCATGACAAAAATTAATATTTAAATGCTGCGCTTCTTTGACTTACTCTTTGTGCATATCGCGTGCCTTGAAGGGAGGGTGCTGCAAAGAAAAGGGGGGATAATTTTAAAAGCTACGGCACGTTTGTTAGAGGACCGACTTTTAATCATGATAAGACGGAAGACTTTCTACAGTGCAGAGCTGCATTCAAAATGAGAAACTCTTACCATTTACCGTGGGACTTTTGCTCAATGTCTCTTACTTAATATTCCGTTTCTAAATGGCTTGCCGATTCTCTTCAAAGCAAGCAAGTTTTGATTAGAGTAATACTTAACGCTATATGGATTCAAAATATTTTCGTGGCACTTTTATTGCAAGACAGAGAAGAAAAAAAAACCTCAAAATAACTTAAAATTTATAAAATTTTTGTTCAGGTATATAGAATTTTAATTCAGACAAAATTAAACTGTGAACTAGTATTAGTTTTATTCAAAAACTTTTTTGAATTTTTAGGAAGCCTGCTTGTTTTTTTTTTTTTCCCTAAACGGGGAAAAAAAAAAAAGACAGAAAATGTCTCAAAATATGAGGTGTTTTTCTGTTATACACTGATGTTAATCTAAGATTGAAATCTGCCTAATTTTAAAACTAAATCTACCATATTTCACTTCCTCTACTAAATACTGCCATATTTATGAAATAAAAATGCTAGAGTCTTCTGAAAATAAATACCAGCCTTTCTTCGAATTTAATATGCACCTTTTCCCCATATAAACACTGCTAAAACAATACTGCGCCTTAGAATTGACGGTGTTTTAGAATCACAAATTTTTCCGAATTACTAATATACTTTTTCGAATTACTATTTCTTCGATTCTTAATTCTAAAAAATTAATTTTTTAAATTGCTAATTTAAATAAAAAATACTGTTGTTAATAAAGCAAGTCGATTGTCAAAAAATTATAATGGGTTTGAAACTATGGAATTAAGAAATGCCGTAAGAAACACCGCAACGGGGTATTTACCTGATTCGCTATTTATCATCTACCACAACTGAAAGCGAACTCCCTTTCAGCTGCATTCATCGATTTAAATAGAAACCTTAATTACAGGGAGTAGTAATTAAAGTTTTATAAACATGAAATACTTCTTTAAAAGCCCCGGTTAATTACTAAATTAAACCAACTATTAAACCAGCAAACTTCAGCAGACTGGTCTCTATGAAAGCGCATTTTATGGAAAGGATCATTTCACAGTAACAAAAATAATTTTTAATCAGCTTGAGTAGTATCAAATATGTAAGGCGGGTTTAGCTGAGAGTTACTCATTATTGTGGCTAATTTAAAGCCAAGTAAAAAAGTTATTTCCCTATTCGTTAATTTGTGTTCTAGAGTTTCATTTAGAAGAATAAACTCGACCTAAACTTTTGGTCTAGAAGAAATCCAGTTACAACTGAAATTCCTTTCATTGCCTTATATTTAATGGATAATAGTTGCTTATTTTTAATTACTGAAATGCATAAATTACTTTTCTCTGTCTTAAGAGCGAATTTTTTCCCATTGATAAGAGCATGGAATTTAATTAAAAAGAATATTTAAATTAATATAATTTAAACTTCACGAAATTATATATATATATATTGTAATGATTTTGATTTTTCGGTTTGGTTTCATTTATTTGAGTATGGCAAAGCACTCTAGAGCCATCTGTTTAAGGGGATGGATGCCTTCGTGGAGGGCTTTCTAAGGAAGCTGGCTCGTATACACCTTAAACTTGGAGGAAACTACGAAAACTCCTATGCAGCCATCCCGAACTACCAGTGTTAAGGCGCAGTTTTTTTTGGGGGGGATGTCTCACTAATACACAGTCCAGTCACATTAATGTGACCATCTGTCAAAAGCCAGAATAACCACCTTTCGCAGAGCGGACTGCTGCGAGACGTGCAGGAAGAGAGTCACATGGTCCCTGAAGGTGTTCTCTGGGATGTTGAGCCATGCCGACTCTAATGCCGTGGCCAGCTGCGCTAGATTACGCGGTTGAGGATCCATGGCTCGATCGAGATGGTCCCACAGATGCTCCATTGGGTTTAAGTCAGCTGAGTTTGCTGGCCAGGGAAGGACGGTAAACTCATCCTGGTGCTCTTCGAACCACGCACGTACACTGGCAGCTGTATGGCACCTCGCATTGTCCTGCTGGAAGATGCCATCATCCTGAGGAAAAACAATGCGCATGTAGGGGTGAACATGGTCCGCAAGGACAGATGCGTACTTGTATTGATCCATTGTGCCTTCCACAATGATCAGTGAACCTAGAGAATGCCAGGAAAACATTCCCCAGACCATAATGCTCCCGCCTCCAGCTTGGACCGTTCCGGCAATGGTTGCAGGGTGATTCCTTTCAGAGGTTTCACGCCTTATACGCCAACGTCCATCTGTCCGATGGAGCATAAAACGCGATTCATCCGAAAACGCAACCTGTCGCCACTCAGTGGACGTCCAGCTGCTGTACTGGCGTGCAAATTCTAGCCTTCGCCGTCGATGAACAGCAGTCAGCATAGGTGCACGAACCAGGCGTCTGCTTCGGAGGCCCAGACGCAGCAATGTTCGCTGAATAGTACTTTGGGAGACACTTTTGGTAGCCCCTTGGTTCATTTTGGTGGTCAGTTGCTCAACGGTAGCCCGTCTATCTGCCCGAACGCATCTCCGCAACCGTCGTTCGCCTCTGTCATCTATGGCCCGTGGTGCACCACATTTGCCACGTCGCTGATTTTGGACAGTCCCATTTTGCCATGCACGGTACACTTTTACCACGGCGGCACGCGAACAGTTCACAAACTCAGCCGTTTCGGAAATGCTTCCACCCTTGGCCCGAAAGCCAATGATCATGCCCTTTTGGAAGTTGGATAAATCGCTTCGTTTCTGCATTACGCCAACGATTGAAATGTTTTCCGAAGCCCTCACACACCCTTTATATACGCTCAACTGCACTGTGCTGCCACCTGCCTTCTGTGATTGGTTATTTAACTCTGACATGGAAAGTACGTGGTGGTCACATTAATGTGACTGGACTGTGTATCTTACTGAATTTTTCTTTCTTTACAACACATTTATTAAAAACATTTGCGTTTCTAATGGTTGAATGTTGTCGCCTTTTTATATCCCGCATTTCTAGCTCGCAATGAAGCACAAAATTTAGATTTTAATATCCAACAGAGTGCTAACAACTTAGGATTTGAGATAGCATGCGTGATATAGTTTGCATTTGAAGTGTTCTTTCGAAACTTGTCTATCATTGAAGAGTGTAGAAAATAATAATAGAGAAATAAATAAAAGCAAAATAAAAAATAAATAAACCCTTAATGTTTCGACGAAGCGTTAGAGAAAGTTAAACAATTTACCTCACTTAACCGTATGCGGTAGCCTAAAATAACCGATATAGTGAAAATAAGTAACCTTAATTTTGAAAAACAAAGTACAATTAAAAATAATAAGAAAACATTAATGTTAAGTAAGTATGAAAGAACGATCTCCTATATTCGAGGTTACACGAAAATTCCACTTTCAAAAGAAGCGCTTGTCAAATCAATAGCCATCCGAAGACAATGCCTGCCAATTCCAGACTGAAAACACTAACCCCGGGAAGGCACAAGGTCGAAAAAAAGGGGGTTGCAGAATAAAACTACAGGTAAGTCTCCCCCTGTTGTGAGTGTTGCTTTTGACAGCGTTTCCTCCATTGTTATGGAACGGTAATACCTTGCACTCCAGCCACACCCCGCGTGAACAGTGGCTATCTACGATTAGACCCATCAAGGTAGTGAGTGACGATTTTGGCGACTTTGCGCACGACTGGTGAATTTCGTTTCGAAATTGGCAAAACATCTGTATACATCTCCTAAACTATGGATGCTTGGATCGTTTTTTTTGTTCCAATGGCGGGCCCTCAGCTGACTTCAGCTTGGCCACTACTAAGGCCAGAAGTGGTGGTCACTTTATTATGGAGGCACCTAATAGGTGGGCCACCTTTGCCTCCTATGAAGGGACGGACAGTTACAGCCATGCCTTCTCCGAGATCCGAGCCCAAGCCCTTTGGTATCGTAGCCGGCTCCCCTAATGCTGGGCGGCATGCTTGGATCGTAGCTCTGATAATTTTGTTATTAAATGAGATATTACTAGATTAAAAACCTCGAAACTTTTGAACTATCACTCTTAATATTTGCAATTTTAGAGCAAAACAATTTCTTTTGTAATGCAATTTTCTTTTGAATTGGACTTGATTATTTAGATTATGGCAAAACACTCGAGGTTTATCTGCCTAAGGGGAGGGATTCCTTCGAGGGAGACATTTTAAAGAAACTAGGATCGTACACAAATCGCTTAATATATTTTTTTAGAAAATGGTATTAAATAATAACGTGTAATGGTAATATGTTGATGTTAAATAATAAAGTGGTTGTACCAATAATCACCTATAAAATGCTTGCTGCATACAATAATGAATTTATAGATGTTGAAAAAATTTGAGGATAATTACAGTTTTATGAAAACAGGAAACTACATTTCATGGGTAATTTCACATTGTAAACATTAAATGCAATGTATTCTTGTTATTGTAACTTCAGTTTTTAATCGGAAGTAGTAAAACCGGTGCAAAATAAAAATTACTTCATACGCATTTTATATATGTTGATGATAATTTTTAAGGATTAAGGAGTGAGTTATTTGGATTACGGCAAAGCGCACGATGGAATGCATTTCATTAGGACGTTTAAGGGAAACTGACTCATATTTACATTACGTATGGGAGAAACTCATGAAAACTCCATGCAGCTAGCTCATTCGCCAAGATCTGAACTCCGATCGAATTACCGGTGTTCAGTTATCTTACCATTCGGCCGCTAGTAAGCCAATTTTTAAGGATTATAGCAAATTTAGGTTATTTGAATGTGGCAAAACCACGAGCGCTATCCCTAAGAGGAGGGTACTTTCTTGAAGTGATTCTGAGGAACTGGCTCATATTCATGTTGCACATGAGGAAAATGACGAAAAACAACCATGCAGCCAGCCTATTCGCCTGAGTTCGAACTCAAAGTAGGTCGAACTAATAATATTTAGCAGTCTTAACCACTGGTGGGGCTTATGACAAAACAACCCTAATCTAGAGAAAGCTTTCTCAGTATTTTTTAACCCACATGTGGCCTCTCTTTACTCTGGTCGTTACTCTGAAAAAAGGAAGAAAAAAGGAGAGAAAATTTGTAAACAGTGTAGAAATGAAATAATAATGCATAAACCCAAACTATTAGCAACTGGCTGATAACTGTAATAATTACGGGTAAATGTATGTAATTACATAATTAAAAAGAGTACTTCAGAATTCTCGCGATCCACCAAAAATGACCTCTCGATTCATACTTTTGCAGCCACTATTTAAAGAAGAAAAAATCATCATTGATCAGATTTTCGACGTACTGTAAAGAAGGCGAACCAAATCATACCGAAATTAACTGCTTGGGGAAAAAAAAAAAGAGCGGAATAAAAATTAAAATACATACGTATACATAATATTACGTTTGAATCTTCTAAATTTTGATTTCTCATTTTTCCTGTGCTGTATTTACCTCAACAAATGCGCAACGTATGTAAGTGGTTAATCAAATTACATACAAAATTATCTTTTCCCAATAATAAAAACTCAAATATTTATATTATTCCTAATATACCAAAATTTATAAGCTACCCAAATTACATGTTTATGACTTCTTTATAGTTATCATCAGCGCTGAGATAGCCAACCGTATAGAGCAAAAAAAAAATCTGCCAAAACATTATCTCAGCATTGTTAAAACGCGTATTTATGGAATAAGTCTTGGCGTCTAAGATTAGAGGCGTTGGCGATAAGAGACGATATCCATAATAAGCAACCAAGATAAGACGACAACCTTGGCGAGATGGGTACAATTAGGAACATTCGGGGTCCTGCAGGCCTCTCTAATTTGGTTCGGCCTGCCAGCTACCGTTGACGGAAGAACTAACAGACTTCATTGAGGGGGTCTTTGACGGCGCTGGGCGTGAACTCTATAAAATGGGTAAAGACGCCTTGTTAATGTTCTTGGTACTCTCGAATCATTTCTTCAAAACATAGGCGCCAGATGCGTTAACACAACCTTTTCTACGGCGCCGTTCTCAGTGTTGGAATGGCGTCATTTGAATCATTAGCTTATGTCCATTTTAAATTTCTGGTTTCTCCACAACTGTTCGTTGTACAGTGAAAGCAAAAAAGGATTTTATTTATTTATTTTTACAGTTTAATCTTTTAAATAACTATTATCGTCTTCTGAAAATTGTAAACGTTATTTATTAAAAGCGATTGTTACGCTTCTCATTAATATTACATTTGCTTTCTAATGCATATATGTAACCTAGGTATCCGTAGATAGCTGTATATTAAATGCATTTATATCCTGTGCTTTAAACTTTTTAAAGTCATCATGCTACAAGTTTTGCTTTTGTATGACGTGAGCTCAGATTGCGAAGCGAAGAGGCTAAACTTGAAATTTTCTGGAGGAAAGCCATCATTCCATTTAATGCGTACCCACTTTGTCCTTGCCAGGCAATTTCAGTACAAAAAAAAAAAAAAAAAATATACTGTAATACTCACGAAGATTGCATTAAGTTTGTTTCTTTGACTGACTACAGTAAAGCACTCGAGAGCTAATTGCCTAAAGAGAAGAAATAATTCGTAGAGGATTTGCTAAGGGAAACCAGCTTCCATGAATTAAATTAAGTACTGTTAAGAAATTATATGACAGACAATACAAATTCAACTCTTTTGGATTTCATGTCGCAAAAAAGACAACACGAATTCAATGATCTGAAATCCAAAGGAATAAATAAAAGGCGATTTTTATTTATGTATAAGGAATCTAAAAATTGATTTCTGAAGGATAAGCATGTTGAAACGCAGAGGCATTAGACAGGATAAGTGTAAAATGTTAATATATAAGAGTAATTCATAACAAGAAAGTTGCAGTTGCAGAGCGTGTGTAGAAATTGTTTGAGACAAAATTACCTTTCTCCTGCTTTACGAAAGTAGAACACCCCTGTGAAGCTTCTCATAAGCCAAAATGCTGTAAATTGGAAATTTAATTACCAGAACTTCATATTCTACCAATTTAGATTTAAGGGCGAGACCCTCAAACTGAAGTTCAGCTGTTGGAATCAATGTTTTTGTAAGCAAAGTTTCCTGATAGAAATGAAATAATGACGTGTGGAGTTTTATAGATGAATCGGTAGCGTCTTGTTAAAAAAAAAAAAAAATCTGTCACAGTGATGTCGCGACAGAATGTTAAGGTTATCGGTTGCTATCAGAAATGTTGCTTGAGTTATGTTAGGACATTCAAACTACTTTTCCTATATTATGGTACGGTCAAGCAACGTTGCGTGTCTCAAGGTCGCAGTTTAACTTCAGCTAAGGTGCCGTTACATTTGTCAATGAGATTACCGCTTCCTCTTTAAAGCTTTCCTAAAATATTCAAATTGAAAGTGAATGCAATGGCACTGTCGCCTCGAGAAATATCTTCGCAAGATTAATTAGTTCGATAGTTTATAGTTTCAGCTAACTTACTCAGCCAAGTTTAGTAAGACTCCTCATAAAACTTTCTGGAGTCTGAAGCAGTGCTATATGCTTCTAAAAACTAATTAATCATAAAAGTCGGATGTCAGACAAAAGCCATTTTCATTACGAGATTTTTTTTTTTTTTTTACTAAGTTTTCTTATACAGGATGATAAAAAATGGTGACTATACGTTCTGTTTCCTTAAACGTTGGTGATAGATATGCACTTCTAATTACATTTTTAAAGTAAGGCGGAGGCCCACCACTGGCCGAGTGGTAAAAGCCGCTGAACACTGCTAATTCCATGGAGGTAGGAAGTATGAAGGAGCGGACCTAACCGGTCTTCCCTATATACTCCTTTAAAGCACTGGCCATCCCTGTGTGGTGACCAAAACATTCGGTTACCTGCCATTAAAATCAATGGGTTTTGACACGATCGGATATAAATATTTCGTAATTACGTCGCAAATATAAGTCGTATATATAAATGTATATATTTTCTTTTTCTACGATATTCCAGAGAATATCGTAGAAAAAGAAAAGAATATATTTGTAAACAACATTTCATTCTGAACGGAATTAAACGCTATACTTTTCACAGAACAGTTTGCTCTGAACGGTTTAATTTGAATGAAATATTTTCACAAGTTTTGGTTAACTACATTAGAAAAAAAAAATTTAAGGTAATTCGATTTTTTCGGTTAAGGATTACAAAAATTAAGATCAAAGTTTATTGTATTATTAATATTAAAATTACGCATTATTTCTTTTCTATTTATGGAGCTTCTTCCTCAAATACTTTCTCAGATATGAGCGACTTTTTAGCTTCTGAGGCATCTTTTAAATCGAGAAATCTAAGTCAATTTATAATCAATGCTCTATTCGGTCCATTTCAAATTAGAGCACCTTTTATTATATTAGCGAAATACGTTAAATAGCACTTAACTTTCTCTAAGTATTTCTGAAAGGGGGAAAAAAGTAGGATTTTTTTTAATATTATTTAAAACTTGTAACTGGGTTATTATAAAACGTATGGGAATAATTCTTTTAATTATACTTATCAGATTTTTTTTACCCTTATTTTCAACAATACATATTCTAAAACTCTTCTTTATTACTTCCTTAAGTACGCATCTCATGCTTTATAATACCTTTTAACAGACTGTTTTCCAGTACGAACAATTCTTGCTTAAATAGTTTTATAAACGTATTTGTCAACAGGATTTCAGTTTATGTTTACAATTCAATGTTAAGGTAGGTTATTATATTAGAAATATTAGATATTTAGATAATATTTATAATCATTATAAATTTAGACACATTTAACAATTAAATTTCTTCACAGTAACTTTCACAGGAGTTTATGAATGAATAAATCCTTCATTTCAAATACATTTATAAGTAATTTGATAAATATTTAAGTATTTTGTTAAAGGCAGGTACATGTCTTTTGCAAGCATATGCATAAATACCCATACATATTTCATATTTTTCATTTTCGGCATGCGCAAATCTTTAATTTCTGTGCATTCACTATATTTTTCGAGTAAAGTAATTTACAATAATTTAGCGTATACTCGAAATTTTTACATAAGAAATATGTATAAATGTAATTTGAATGAAAATTACGTGCATTACTTTTAATAACCACTCAAAGGTCAAGTGTTCTTCAAAATTCATCCACGGTGGCATCTCTCCCTTTAGGCAGATAGCCCTTGCATGCCTTACTCTATTTAATAAAAACTTAAGCTGGCCTATGTGCCTAATTACAAATATTTTAACACGCATAATTTTATATTTACATTTGGCCATCAAGTTCCAAACTTTTGACTTAAAACACGTTTTAGCATATATTCGTTATCAAATTCTAATCTAGTAAATTCATGATCGGACCTCCTTCGGCAGGATACACAAATGTTTTGACCCCCGTCGATTACCCTATTTTCAAATTCTTAATAAGCTGTCTTGATTATGTGGCACGTTCACATGGTCACATCGTCTTAAACGCACATGGTACTTCCGCCGAATTCGAAAATGTATCCGTCTTCTGTTCCACACATTTGTGTGAAACTGTACATAATTTTACACAAATGTGTGATTACAAACCAAGGAAAAGTTAACTTATTGGCATATCTGTGTGTATATTTATTAATTTTGGCGAGGGTTGCAACATTTGGTGGTAATTTTATTTCATAGTTATAAGTAAAAAGTGTAAACCCAACGTGATTATTTTCCAGTTATATAAAAATTAGTTTAAAATGAGCAACTTTCAAGTCTCTCTAAAAATTTTTAACAGTACATGTTACAATAATATGTAGATGACAAAAATATTTATTTTACTTAGTACATTTTGGCGTTTTAAACATAAAATAAAAGTAGCGAATATTCTATCAAGGAGATCGAAAGACATAAACAATTTTAAAGGTACGTTAAGGTATTTTTCATTCTTTAAGCATAACATTTTTGCTAAAATCTATATTTTTGTAGTTCAACAGTTTAGAATTTTATAAAACAAATTCATAATCAAAACTGCTGTTCTTAGTTATCGAAAAATAACCAAGATGTGATTTTTGCGTAAATGTCACTAAACTATGCAAACTGCTATTATTCATCACACAATTAATGTTTATTTTATGCGGAAATGTCCCGTTTTTCAATTTGTATGGAACTGTCGTGTGTCGAAATGCTATCGAAGCGCTGTCAAGGGAGCTTTTGAATGTAAACAAAAAACACACCATCTGGAGACCAAAGCTTCGGAGCAGTGCTTCACTTGTAGTGCGGAGTTGGCTCCTCCTTCGTTTTTTACCTCCATGGCTAATTCGGTCCACAGTTCGAGTCCCGGCGAACTCGCTGGCCGCATAGGCGTTTTCATGGCTTTCTCTCCGTGTGTAACGGTGATGCGAGACAGCATCCCTAAAAAAAAAAAAAAAAAAAAAAAAAA
>KK117713.1:1171580-1197057 GCA_000611955.2 Stegodyphus mimosarum
AAAAAAAAAAAAAAAAAAAAATCCAGCGGACATATCTCTGTTTCTGTGTGGTGCCTAAGGGTATGTATAGTCCCCTGAAAGTAAAAATTACAATTTTTAAGACTTTCGTCATGTCAAAAAAAAGTTTTTTACACTTACGAACAAAATTCTTGGAGCTATTCTAGAACGAATTTACTGGCTTAAAATTTCGATCCACGTTTTTCACCGACATTAAATATTCCCTAAAATTTCTTTAATATTTCAGCAAAATTGAGAAAGCAATTAGCAAACAAAAGTTGCCCGTTTTGGCGTTTAATAGTTTCCCATTGGGTAAAACAGCATACATTATTAAATGCCTAACTGATTCCGAGATAATATTATTTACTGTACCTCTGCGAACTTTGTACGTAAAGATACGAAAGGCTTTTCATTTAGCCTATTAAAGCGTAAAAAGTATTATTTTACTTATTGGACAGTTTGCTCTAGGTGTCTCATGTAAAAAAATGAATTCTTAATTTACGAAACCTTCCCACTCACGTCATTGGAACTGTTTTCATAAAGTTCTCTATTTCATTATAAAAAGCTTTTTAACTGAGAGTGGGTGTTTAGAATCAATGTTAGTACAGATATGTACTTATGTCAAGAATAATATTGGTATAATGCAATATTGTCTACAAATATACTAATATTGTATAGCATAACATATAATATTATCTAATAATAGAGAATATAATATAGTTTATAGATAATATAATGTAAACTATTATTGATTCAACGTTATATTGTCTAAGCGTGTATTATGTTTCATATCTAGAATAAGCTTAATCATATTTAAATTGAGCTTAGCAATACTAATGCGAAAGCTGACCGTCCTTTTTGGTGTGATTTATTAAAGTTTTCTTTTTTAACTTTATGACTGTTAAAATAATGTAACAATCATTTTTCTTTGTCATTCTAGTACCTATAGTTGGCGTAAATTTAAAGCGCATGCTCTTTCATTCCATATGCATACGGTCCAAAATCCTTGTCTGCAAAAATACTGCAACCTTGTTTTAATCGTTTTTATTTAACTTTTCTTTTGGATATATTTTTTAGCTCAAATACTAAGACACATTGCTTATTTCACATTTGTCATAAGACCTTTTTCTCTCCTTCCCAGTTACTTAAGTACTCTAGCTTAGCAGTATTATTATGCTTTCAGCCTCTTTCTGAATTGAAAGAATAATGAATTTAGTGTGCCCTTCACTGTTATGAATGCAGGTAAATTTGCTTAGAGAACTTATTATAGTATATTTTTGGAATTTAATGCATTAAGTATAACTTTATTTTTTGACGTTGCATTCAACTTCATGAAGTGCAGAGCTAACGCAACATGTATCTGTGTTAAATCCTTTAACTCAAACTTTAAAAAATTATTGCCTTAATTAAGCACATTTGAATTGTGAAATAATTTCAAAATCCTTTATATTGAAAAGTATCTGGGCGAAAGCTACTATAGCTTTAAAAACTATTTATTTTGTGCAGTAGGGCAACTACATTTAAAGCATTAATTTGTGGAGAATCAATGATTTTCCTGATTTGAAAGAAAAAAAATTTTCATTGTAGTTAATCATTAGTAATCTGTTATCGTGTGCTTTATTGTAATTGAAATAATCCAATACAGTTTAATCGAGCAAATTGCTTCAGTATAGTATAATAATCGTATGTCTTTCCACTTTTAGGCCGAATGTCCTCCGATTCAAATGGAACCCGTGGACCTGTCGGTGAACAAGAAGTCCAGCAACCCTAGTTCTCCATCTATGTCTCCCAGATTACTCAGCCTTTCATTTCCATCCCCGGCCAGTTCTCCTCCATCTTCTTCTTGCATTGATCTCAGGCTCCACGGTTCCAGACATCTCTTACCATCAGGACCTGGAGACGGTAAGTTTTGGTTTTTCTTACAGTCTTGTTATAAATATCTTTAACAAAATAATAAGAGCAGAGGACAACGCATTCATTTCACGGCACTTCAGTATGAAGAACATTTTATCAGGAAGACAAACACCAGTGTGGCATTTTATGTATAGTGTATTCATAAGTTCTAATCTTCTGTTGGTTCATTCTTATTAGTTGGCAAAATAAATCACTGTACACGAAATTTATGAAACCTCTCCTCTTCTTTCTTTGTCCTCATAATCTATGCTTGAACTACATGCTCAATTTCTATCTTTTTTTAAGGCTACGCACGTAATGGTAAGTAAAACAAATAGCTTGTAAAACTTGATTTAGGAGCATGAAGAAGAAGAATTAAATTATAATAATATTTTAAAGGGTTGTAAATGAAATTGTAAGCAGTCCAATAAAAAAGAATCGTTTATCAACATGAATTGACTTTTAATCGCAATTATTTTGCGAAATTTAATAATTTTTGCCAAGTTTCTGATATTTATTTGAATTATTTAATAAGTTATTTTACATTTAGAGACTTCTTCTTCAAAAAATTTATGTAGCCATTGATTATAAACATTAGTAACAGAAGGCAAGGTATTCATTCAAGAAATACTTTTGTCGAATAGTTAGACTAATGTTTGTATTAAACCAAATTAAGTTTTATCTCATATTTTGCAAAGGGAAGTACAGTTATGTTTATATTTATTGGCTTGTATTTTCTGCCTTTCTGATCCCTTCGTTTTTAAATCTGTTCCAACGTTATAATTACTCTAGTTTTTCTTTTAAAATTTTTGAATTGTGGGCTGGATTTAATGCCATAAATAACACGAAATATTCTCTTTAGTCTGTAAAGTTTTGACTCTAGTATATTCAGGGTAGGATTCGAGGTCTCATTGGGAAAAAATAAAGCCTTTTGCAGCATTATTGTTTGACTAGAGATAACATTGACAAAAAAGAATCTTGTGTTAGTATATAAATCAAATAATATAATAAATTTTTTAAGTGCATCATAATATAAGTATGTCATATATGTATTTAAATCAAATTGTATTATAGGTATCATACATTTGAATCGCACTTTCTATTTAAATTATTATAAGTATATATAAAAGAAATTAATGTAATTCAAGCATGTAATGTAGTGGGGTTTTTTTTACTAATTTCTGCAACTGCCACTGTGCCACTGAGGAACGCAGACTAGAGATTTTTTTTTTTAAATTTATGTTTATTCTTTGTAGTATTTATATAGGCATACTGTATAAGCCCAAAAATAACTATAGAAATAATTCTAATGTATTTAAGAACATACATATGTGATTATGTTCCTTCATCACAAAAGATGAATGTAAGAAATTCAACGTGTGAAAAGCATGCAATCCAGCGTGGTTATAACCCGCATCAGAAGACCAAAAAATGTTCTCTATTGCAACTATCACTCGATGAGTGATGAGATTATAGATGTGAATTAAAATCATCAAGTTTTATAATTCATCAAGGTCTCATAATAGTCGTTATCTCTTTATATAAGTGCTCGCTATGCCGTGATTTTATTATATATATGCTTTAAAATCTGGGCATGTTAAAAGTTTAAAGTCAAATACATGTTCAGAAACAAAGGTACTTAAATCGTTCGCTTTCCGGGTGGGGGAAGCTGCTTTGAATATAGCTGGTTTGGGGCAATATCTAAGCTAAAGCCTTAAGAGAAGAATTCAGAGTTGCTTACAGGACATTAAGGTAGGACTTTCTTCTTAAGAAAATAAACTATCTTTTTTCCTCATGATCTTTGTGATATTCAAAATTTCATCTCATCGAAGGTCAACGCCTTTCAGTAATTTCCTGTAAAGTTATCAGTGTGAAGTAAACACTTCTTACACCTCACAAATCCCTTTTACAGTCAATAACTGCCAACATCTCATTTCCGTTTACTTTTTGTCATTCGTAACCTTCCTCCACGATCAGACAGAGTGGGAGAAAAATTAGTTGTCTTCTCGGCAGTTAAAATCTTATTCAGCTGCTGCTGTTCCCTATACAAAGTTCTAAAGCCACCAGCAATCAATTTCACACCTCTGCTGAATGAGATACAACAGGGAAACAGAAAAAGAACTTCTAATCACTATATAACATCATAATCTCAACAATGCTTTTAGTGTAAACTATAAAAAATAAGGGAAAGTTGTAGCTCATACAAACCACCTTCAAATATCGTTTTGCTATTTTCTTTCGAGGGAAGAATTAGTTCATTTGAAGTTGTTCCAGTTGCAATGATTAACACCTTAGGGCATCGCAACTTCTTATCATGCTGGTCCTTTGTCGGATCATTTGTAATGGTTGTTTGAATGAGTAGCAGTCAGATGTTAGTTTGACTTTTTGATTTGGTTGTTTTTCTGGTTCCTGTTTGACAAGAACGTTTCTTTTGTGGTTTATTTAGCTGAGGGGATTTTCAGCAGCTACTTTTAATGCTGCTGAAAGTGACAAATAGTTACTTGGTAAAAAGCAGTCTTCCAATTCCTTAAGCTCTTTAAGGGATGGTATGCAGTTTCAGTAGGGATCTACTTAGCTCAGTATTTCTTGTCATCTTTCTTGAAATAATAACTAATCAGTTATTTTCAGAGCTGAGTGCTCAAAAACAGTTTCAATTCCATTGTTAATTTATTTTAATTAATTTAAAATCTTCAGTCTTAATTTATCTAATAATATATTTCAAGTACCTTTATCAAAGGAAAATAATTGTTTTACAATTTTCCTTTCTTGTTAAATGAGATGAGATCTCTTCAATTTCTATTCCAAATATTACAAAAAAAAATATAATATTTAAAATTTAAATATCTGCGTGCATATTAGAACCATACTTCAGATGCTGATTCGTTTTCTAGTAGCTAATTTATGTGCTATAACCCAAAATTCATTTGAAATTATAGTATCTCTTTTCAACTGCCTTCATTTCCTTACAAAGAAAGATTCTTTGTAGACTGGGTAGTTGTTTCATTATGTAATTTATGGAAATTATAGCATTTTGAACAAATTCTTACATTTCGTGTTGGAATTTTAAGCTTATCTTTTATTACTTTGCGCTTAATTTCTTCTGATAACGCCGGGATTTCAATATGGGATTTAATTCCTATAACTGAATGCTTATATTATTCTTTTAACTTCACAATATAAGCCTTTATTGCTTCAAATGGAGTAGTTTTACCAAGTACATACGTAAATTCAAATTAGACTTATACTGACCCGTTTTTAAATGTGATCATTCCTTGTTTCCGACCGCTCAGCACGTGAAGAGCATTAAATACTGCCAATAGGATAGTTTGTCTTCGTGCTGATGTGACAAGACCACCAACAAATAACTGATCTGACATGAAAATTATCAGAACCTGCTTAATTGCTATTAGGAATGACCGATGCGTAGAAAATAGGTACTAACTTTGGCATCGAACTCGTACCTTTACAAAATAAATTCTGCTTCAGGGAATTGGGACTATAAATATTTCCAATTTTCTCAATGACACGAGTAAATTAATTAGTTTTTTTCCTTGTCTATGTTGTAAGGGACTGAAAGAAATTCTTGACTGCATTGCAAATTCATTTATACTCAGTTACTTTCAAAACACAACTATCTTAAAAGAATTTCTGGAATCACATTATGCATGCTATGGATGCTAATTTTGCATTTTAATTCAGTCTGATGCACTAGAACTTAAAAAGTTCCTAACTGTGAGTCACGAACTGACAGTGTTAACTTCATGATCTTATATCTACTGTGCTATTTTAATTTTTCTGTTTGTAAAAATAACGATTATCATTTCTAATGTCTGAGTGTGATATATAAATTTTTCTTTTTAAATGTAGGAAGCTGAAGTTTAAAATAGCAACTTTTCGCTGTTAGATTTTTTTTTTTCTTACCAACGCTTGATACAAATTATGCATCAGCGTTAAAAAATTAATAGGCATTCAGTATCATCATTCATTACATTTTACTTTTAGTTTGTGATTAGGCCTATACATTGGCAAGTGGAAATAATTTATGTATCATAAAAAGCTCATTCATATTTCTTGACAATTATCGTGACAATTTGACATCAGTTTACTAAAGTCTTCTCCTAGAAAAGACGTATTGCTTAGTAAGTTATGAGAGTTAGACACGAGAGAATTTCTTCAAATGCAGCTCTGTTATTTGAAGCTAAAAGCGATGGTAAAACGATGCCTTTATAAATAGGAACGCGAGTATCCTTTTATAGCATCAACATTAATCGCTCGGCCGTCAGGATGTCAACTGTTCTTGACATCACACATACTTTACCAAAAGGCTGGAATTTTCATTTTTGCTATCTGTCCTTTTTTGTTGTTGTTGTTGTTGTTTTTGTTTGTTTGTTTGTTAAAGAAAATTCTTTGAATTCACTCATCCGTGATCCGAATACGCCTGTTCCGCAGGGCTGGATTTTGTGAAGTTTTTCTTGCACATTTTCCCTCCAGAACGTTTTATAGCACAACAAGCGTAAGTCCAGTGGTACTAGCCTGCCTTACGCTCACAGAACACATAAGAAGCTAATATGAAAAGCAAATTCGCATTGTCACTGAAGAAAAAAACTGATAGGGAATGATGTGGAGAGAGAGAAAGGAAAAAAGCAGTCTAGTTGTATTCGTAAACCTGAATGCGTTCTTAATAAAGTAGCTAGCTCCTTAAGCTTAATGTAAACGGACTGACATTTCAGCTACCCGTTCTGTTTAATCCCTTGTCATTTCTTTTTGCTCATTTTTCTTCCTTGTTTTCAAAACAGTCTTTCTTTATGCCAGCAATCCCCCTCATTTTTCAGATTAAGGGGACAGATTTTTTTTGTACATTCTTTTTTTAGCGCTGCAACTCTTTTTTATCATTTCGCTTCTATCTGTCTGTATATTGACCGAAACTCGAGGTAGAACAAACCTATTTGAAACGAACACGAAGGCACATTTTTAATTAAAATTTTATAAATAGAGGTGTTCAGTAAGGGATTTAAAAATTTTCAAAACCTTGTTTTTATTTATCAACAATTTTACCGACTTCGAATCCCTTACTAAATTTCCTATACCTATTGACATAAAATATGATATTTTTTATTATCTGAAGACATATTTGTCGATAAAAATTGAAGTTAATGAAAATTTCTGTGATGTAATACTAAATGTGAGCCTGTCTCTTTATAACACACAGATTTTAATTTGTTAATTCACTTTGGATTAATTTCGAGTTATTTATATCTCTGTAATCCTACAATAACGTAGAATCCCCCCTTAAATTGCTATTGATTGAGAATAATATTTTGCATAAGATGTGATCTTAAAACTTAGCATTTACTATGCCTAATAAATTTAGTATTTTACTATGCTATAACTTCTAGATTTCTAAAGTCTGTTAATATTTAAAAACCGCGAAATTTATCATTTTTCACCTCAAGAAGTTAAAACAGAAATATCTACGTTATCTTTCAAAGTCATACAATTATAATTATTTAATATTTTCACAGTATACAAATGATATCACGTCAAAATTCTAGAGTATTATAATCTTCGGGAAATACATTAGTTCGTTGATAAATTAAAACACACACCAAAAGATAAGAAGAAGGCATCTCTATGTGTGGTTTGTTTCATTATTCTCTTAATACTCATCTTTAAGCCAATCACTTACACATCTATCAATTATGCACAGCCACTTTCAGATCCATCAATTATGCATCACCAGTTTCAGCCCCTTAAAAGATGCGTGTCATTTATGACCCGAAAATGCGTATGGAAAGTGGAAAAAGAGAAAGAAGAAAATAACATGTTAGATCATGATGAACGCATTATGGACCGCCTGGGTAGATGTAGTCAGTATGCACGGCCAAAGTTTTTATTCTTTTAGTAATTATTATAATGCTGTGTTTTTTCTTTAAATTATTTTACATCTGGTTTCCTGTGTCGCATTTGAACAAAACTGTATCTGAAATATAGTTAAATTTTATTTGCTAAAATGCCTCTATACAATTAAGATACTAAGAATAATAGACGGTTATGGAACTTAATGTTAAACATATAAATTAATATGTATTTAAAAACGAAATAATAGAACAGGTTTTCATGTTTACAATTTTATATTTAGTCGTTTTTTCCGCTCGAAAACCCTTATTGAAAACAGACGGAAACTTCTAGATCAATTAAAAACGGACAGATAATCTTAGAGTAACAATGTAAGATAAAACTGCCTAGAGTAAAACTATGCAGAATGCACATGCTAGCATTTTTCATTCAGCCGCCCAGACGGAAAAGTGGTTATTGACTGTAATTGTCATACCGAAGGTCCCGCACTCGAATCCCAAAGAAGACATGAATATAATTAGTTTGTCCCTTCCCCCCCCCAGGAGGCAACGGTGGCGTCCATAATAAAGTGACCACCGCTTCTGGCCTTAGTAGTTGCCAAAGCCTGTAAACGGCTGGAGCCCACCATTGTGGGGGAATAGCATTTTTCATTTAGCAAAGACATGAATTAATTAACTCTGTTAATAAACTGAAAGTTCCCATGTTATTAAAAAAGTGTAGAATAATTTTTATTTCAAATTTAACTTGGTTTAAAATTGTGCCAAATTATTTTATCGCAACTAGACATAGACTAGATTGTTGATTGCCTAAACGCTTAAGCTATTTATTATGCATGGGAAATCGCAAACTTTCTGAAAGATTTTTTCATAGCAGTTTTTCAGAATAAATAAACATTAAAATAAGTATTAAATTTCAAAGATTTGTTTGAGTGCAGCTTTTTTAAACCTAATTAAATTAGCGTGAGTGAAAAGAATTAAACACCAACACAATATATGGTGACTTATGGAGAAGTGTCTTTAGTCCACTATCAGAAAAAGTTGTAAACAGATCCCTTTAGCGGAAAAATATGCACTTGCTGATAATTTCTTCATAGCACTAAGAAGTAATGATAAAATTCATCATTCAAGTTACTCATTCGTGACAAACGAGATTTCTCTTATTAGTTTTTTTGTTTTGGTTTGACGGTAATGATCGTTAACGTATGAAAGCTTAACTTTAGTGTGCTCGCGAGAACATTTTTTATACGGTTTCCGTCTATAAGACATTGCATTTTTACTTTCGAATTGTGTAAAGTTTCAGTCATTCAGGAAAAATTTAGTATGTTTAGTTATTCAGTTAATATTTCACATTCTGTATACGGAGACAGATAGAGTTGTATGATTAAAAATTAATGTGTGTTAAGAAAATGCTTTGTCATTCTAAAATTTTCCTTAATTAATATTTATGATTGACTCCTCCCGAGATATTTATAAGAAGCTGGACATAATAAGACTAATTTATTATTTCGTTGCGCATTTTTTAGGATGGTACGCATGTGAATTTTCCTTTCTTAAAAAAGGGTAAATATGCAAAAAGTAAACTGGCGAAGGAAAACCGATCTGAATTACCTTTAATTTTTTTCGTCCATATGCACAGCAAAAAAAAAAAAAAAAAAAAAAAGGAAATAGTTAGAACTACTTCATTTCGAATGATGAATCTTTTTTTACAATGATTTCAGTTTAAATTTCGATCATTGTGAGTTAAAGACCTGAAGTTCCTTATAGGCAAGAAATTTTAAAATTAAATTAGGCTTTGATAATGACTGATTGGATGGGGCTTCAAATATCAACCTGGGCTCTGCACTGAGTAAAGATATTAGTAAATTTTTATCGAACTGGTCAATACTTCTGCAGGATCCAGCCGTAGCCGGTGTTTTGTCTTGCCCATAATTAATTAACTCAGATTGATCTCCTCATTTATTTACGATGCACAACGTAAACTTTTTACACGTTATAAAATATATCAGTTAATAGAATTGTTAAATTTATACAATTACCAGAGTGAACATTCGGCCTCTCCCACCGAAAGCCAGTCTCCAATTTACCCTTTTTCCGCCTAGGGGGCGCTACCTATATTTGGGGTTACATTTTTGAAGGCCCGGGCACTACAACTTCTTTAACAAAATATTGAAATAATTGCAATAAATGAATTATTTCTCTTTTCTGATTATTGTCTGCTGCTGGTTAATAGCAATATATATATGTATACCTTACAGTTCGAACCGAAAGCCAGTCTCCAATTTACCCTTTTTCCGCCTAGGGGGCGCTACCTATATTTGGGGTTACATTTTTGAAGGCCCGGGCACTACAACTTCTTTAACAAAATATTGAAATAATTGCAATAAATGAATTATTTCTCTTTTCTGATTATTGTCTGCTGCTGGTTAATAGCAATATATATATGTATACCTTACAGTTCGAAGAACATTATACTCATCCTATTGTATTTACATTAATTCTGAACTCATTAGTGCGGGATTTATATTATGACAACGTAACGTGTGATTAAAATGCAACTGTGATATATAAACACTCAACAAAATTTAATCATTGCAATATAAAGCTTTACAGTATGTCTCACTAAAAAGAAAGTTTGGGAGAACATTGGATCGAAGTTGCAATAATAATTCTATCCACCCACATATGCACACACCCTTGTGCGTTTATATAAACTAGCTGTAATAGTAGCTTAAAAAGAAAACTATTTTAGCGGAGATTTTATTCATCAGTTGGAAGGATTATTAAGAAATGTGTTCGGTTATTTTCGTTTTCTCTCCTGACAGGCATATTAAATGTGATGCAAAAGCCAACCATTTAGGAAAGATTGCAGAAATATAACTAACTGCGTAGTTGTTAAGTATTTCGTCCATTTTAATAGGGCAATAAAATGCGATTTTTTAATTTCCACTGAATGAAATGTTTTTTGACCATTTTTTGCTTCCTTGCCGAATACCTTTAAGACATTTCTCCGGATCCAAAGTATCCCCCTCCTAAAAAAAATCTTAGTAAGATGTTTTTATATGTACTCTTTTCATAAAGAATTTATCCCTGGTTTGTAAAGATTTATAGCATTAACCCGTGAAGGCCTTCATTCTGTAAGCAGTTAATGTAAAGATTGAACGATCCGTGTGATTCGAATCTGGGCGAGAGTGCAGTTGATTTTGCATGGTTCTTACTTCGGAAAACGTAACAGCCTCTAGATTGCAATGTAGTGCACTAAAATTTGGTACAGGTAAAATCATTACTTCTTAGATTTCATCAACCGGGTTTCGTGACTCTCTCCAGTCGCATTTGAAGTGGACCAAATAGTAGAGAATTATTGCATTCTCCTATATGTGCTCTCTTCATTTAATTCATCAGCACGTCCAGCTAGTAGTTTAAAGATTCATGGTTCGAATCCGGTGAGAGATCAGTTGATTTATAATGTTTCCCGCAGCGAATAGCTTAATAATTTCTATAGGCTCATGATCTTTAATTCAAATAAATCATTAAATTAATTCTGCAAATATTCGTTCTGTTTTCAACATACATTATTAACAGGTCGAATAATAGCCTATAATGTTGTTATAGAATTTTCATAAATACATTGAGTATATGGATTATGCATTAGGTATATTTTACGTTGAAATTCAGTTGGTGTGTACGCTATTAGAAGGCAACACCTCTTTAATTTTACATCCGATTTTTTTAATGATTGAATGTGTTGAAATCGCGCAAATATTATGAAATTTAAATTTAATAAAAAAAAGTTTTAGTGGCCGTTTGCAGATTTTGTAATGGGGATGAGAGTATTTCCAGTTCGATGTTGCATGAATGAAAAACCAATTTGCTTAATAACTATATCAGTGTAATTTTATGGTAGGTAATATTGTGTACAGTTAAAAATCAGAATTTTAAAATGTTGTTATACTTAAAAAATGTAAGTAATTAATATATAACTAACTATATGTACATTTTATACATATTCTTACACTCAGGTATCCAAATCGTGCATTAATTTATTTTTAGTCTCCAGAACTCGAATATGCTTTGTAAAACAATATAACAAGTTAACAGAATTTAAGACATAAGAAATAAATTTAAAATCTTACATCGCAATTTTAAACTGCAGGCAATAATGATAATCTATAAAATCTAATTATAAAACGCAGCTGTAAAATCCTGAAGATTTTCAGCATTCTACAACAAAAAATCAAAAAGTAAAATAAAATAAAAAAATAAAAATTATTATACAATAATCTCATATTTTAAACTTTCACCATCCTCTTTAGATAACTGCGAACTTCATACTTTGTGAAATGTAACAACGTCAACGCAACATTTTTGCTTTTAACACTATTTTTCTTAAGCTTTCTGTAATGCAAATAACCGATGAAAAATTATCTGATAAAAGTAAACAGGCAGAATTCGCATTTTTCTTAAACTTTAAAGTGCACTCTACACAAATACTGTATAAGATAAGGCACAACAGGGAATATATTTTCGTTCCAACGTCGAAGCGTAGAGAGCTCCATGTAAAGCTCCATGTGACAAAAGAAAAATAAAACATGTTGAAGAAGAAAAAGGAGGAAAAAGCGCTTCAGGTGAAAGAAAAAGTGTTTAAGTTTTTGATCACGAAGAGCAATGAGGCATAGGGTCGCTCAGCCGTAAAGACAAGAACCAAGGGAGAAAAAGAAATCAAAAGACAGAATCAAATTAAGGAAGAAAACTACAAAAAAATGTAAGAAAGTCCTCTACTCCGTTCTAGTGTCCCAAGGTGAACTCGGGGCGTATCCGGGTTCCATCACCAACGTCTCATTTGTCACCTGTTCCATCGTAACACGGAACAAAGGAGTCCGAGCGATGATCGATGGCAGAACGCTAATTTATATCACTCAACACCACTGAATGATCCACTGAATGGATTTAATAAATTGTTGTTTCACGCTGGCTTCAAACACATATGATTAATTGAATCAAAAAAGCAGATTCCTTTCAATTCTTCGTTTTTTATATCCCAACAGTTTTTTTATCTGAAATGCCAATATCTTTCTTTACTAAAATGTTTGGTTTAACAGGTTAATAAAATTCGTGCCATTGATTTTTAAATGCCTGTTAAGAACAATTACATAATGTGTCTCCTTTCAAATAATCCTGTTTGTTTTGAAACCCAGCGTTAAACAATTTTCTGAAGCTCTCAATTGACTCACCTTCTCAACACACTTCACAGAGCTCATAAAAAGACGCCACGACTCGTTATCAATTGTCTGGGATTCCGAGGAGAAAGTATCTGTGCAATTCCTTTTCCTTTCCCTGTTTCTTTTAAAATTTCCCTTTCGTCAATTCTTGCCGTGTCTGCCTCTTGTAGATGCCACTTAACGTAAAGTATACAAACCAACCGTAACGGAGTCAACAAAGCGTGTAACATACAATTATTAAAAAAATTCGAGCATGTGTTGCTTCAGTTTCAAACTACACGATAGCCAAGAATGACAAAAATATAGGTGAGAAGAAAAGAACAATTGCTTGTCAGAAAGATTTTAAAGCCTAATCGTACTTCAGAGCTCTGATGCAAAAATTGTTTTCAGCACTTCGCGAGCTGATGTAGCATTTAAATCAATGATATTCAATTGCATTTTTCGACGTGTTTTTAGAAGTTCTGCATTCCCCACCCCTATAAAAGTGTTTTCCTGCTGTATCCTTTTTAAAACACTCTCATTAAAATTTTAAATTCAAATTAAAAATTTGAATCAAAAATTTCAATAGTGCTTTTAAATCGAAAGCTTAAAGGCGCACGAATGCTTTTAAATATTTTTAAACATTCGTACTGCATAGGAAACATGGGAGGTTTTATATATATTTAATCTAGTTCTTCGAGTCGAATCGTTCCAGTGCATTTCGTTTTTCATGCAAATATCCTTTTTCGAGCTGAGACGTTTGCCTGCATTTCAAGTTGCTCTTTTTTTTTTTTTTTTTTTTTTTTTTAATTTAACTCGAATTAAGCAAGTGAACATACATTAATGCATTTCGAAAAATGAAGAAATGCGTAAATGACGTAGACTAATATGGATAAAAAAAATCACAGAAGTGTTTTTTAATTTATATACAGGACTGTCAGTTTTTCTTGAATTAGTATGCCTGTGATTTACTGATGAATAATTATATTGCTATGCATAGAATTTACTCACAAATACTTATATTAGTAAATATACAACATACTGGGATGTGGATTTATTAGATTACAGAATAGAGGACCAGGCCTGTTTGTGCAAAGCTTTGCGAAGGACTTTCTAAGGAAAACTCGTTCATATTCACGTTATTCACGTTACAGGTGAAGAAAATTACAAAAATGACCGTGCAGACCGAATTAAACTACCAACGTCCAGCGATTTATCCGTTTGGTCACTGGATGGTTTTAGTTTGTTGATAAATACTTAAATCAGTAGGCACAGTATTTTTATAACGTAAAATCTTTGGACGTAATGTTTTCTATGCGGGGCTCTGTATTATGTGAAAAATGTTTAAAAAAAATCCCTGAAGACAAAATTTTTAAGATACGCTAATCTAAACCAGTAATTTGATACACATGTGAAGTAATAAATATCAGGAAAAAATTTAAAGACTTAGTTGAGGGGGACACTAATTAACGAAACTTTTTTTTCTTCTTCTTACCTGTTTTCGACTGCTAAAACTAGATATCCGAATAATTTATGTAATATTAAATTCTACACTCTGTTTTTTTTTTAATTTTTTAATATTTACCAAAAGTGAAGGAATATGCTAAAGAAATTGCGCTTTAGATCTTCCCGTCACACAGGTCCGTCAGATTACATAATCTCGCAATAAAACTTTCCGCAACCCGAAACTAAATTGTGCAAAATTCAGCCATCATTCGCTGCCTGTAATTGCAAAGGCCATAATCAAATCCAGTTCACAGTCTTTTTCACCGATGTGACGTGATAATTACAGTACTGCATTCAATTATCAAAAGACATGTCCGTTAATGAGAAATAGCTCGTTATTAAAAGGGCGGTAGACGAGAAAATTTGTTTGTGCATTTAATAAGGCGGTTGAAATGGAATGACATATTTGATCTAAAGAATTGTCAGAGTGTTTGATGGTTGTTACCTTGCGTGATCAGAGTAGATTCGTTGGCGCAATTTCGGTTCAATTCGCAAGAATGTTTCCTTTTCATTCAGCGGCCTGCAATAACAACTATGTTTCGTAGAAACGACATTTCTTTCGTGTCTCCAGATTTTTATGCACTTTGGAACTGCCTTATCATACCAGGCTTAATTTGGGAACTAGAAGGAAGCCATTGGTATATGATAATTATTATGTCAATGAATTGAAAATAAGAAATTTGATTTGTCTGTCCATTGCATCAGTAGCATCGTTTATGTAAAATTTAAGTACGCTTTGTAATATTTTGAATATTAAATGAAAGTTATGATGGAGGGATTAATAAAAAATTAAACTTTGCAAGGTGTTAGCAAATACAGTTGAAACATTTTCAATAATGTACTATACAAAGAGTGGATCAGATATTGGGTAATATGCATACTGTCTTAATAAAAAAGGGGTTTGTTTATAGAATTTATTTCGCTACATCTCCTCTCTAGCATTCGATGTGAGGACAATGTGCGCTTCGACAAATATCCGTTTAATAATACCTTTCGTGCCATTATATTGCGACTTTGATGATGGCCAAAGAATTATATTTTTTTAGTTTTGAAGTAAATACGACAAATGTAAAAAGGGGTGTTTAAGGTAGTATAAGAAGAGGTGTAAAAGCATGGACTGGAATCTTATAGTCTTAGTGAGCATTTCAATAAAATGTCTTTCTCCACCAAGTATGACTATGATTACGAGCCATTTCCCTTATGAAGTCTTCCACGAAGGCATCCTTTCCTTTAGGCAGATAATCCTTGCGAAATCCAACAGACAAGAAACGTGAATGTGCGAACAATCAACTGTGTATATTTTACACTACCCTGACACTGTCAAGGGCTTCTATAAGCCACTGTGCAGTGAACACATATGAAAACATTTTCGTGAACAATGTATTAAATAACTGGTAATTTATTTCGATTGTATTTCACTAAAATTTTTATTTCCTATGGCGCTTAATCAGACTGAGAAGCCGCCTTTGTAACTGCGCCTTAATCCGACGCTGACATCATCAGTTATGGCGTAAAAGTAATTCTTTTTTGTTTTCCTTCAGACGATAAGGATATGATCGTAACATTATCATACTCTTTATCAAAAAATGTATTGAAAATGTTCCCATTAGTTGCAAAATACTGTAAGTAATACTAATAATATTAATAATAAAATCGGTTAAATTCGCTGTTATGTTATCTGAGCGCAGTGAGAAAATAGGCAAAATCGCTATTACGCTATGAGCAAACACTGAAATATTAAGATTTAAGGAATATGTATGAGAGGATTGTCTTGCGTCTGAGATAGAAGAAAAGGGAAAAAATTTCTTTCGTTGGTATTACAGAATAGTAGAATTGTGCAACTGTCAGCTGTGTGGGTAAGTTATCCGGAATGGTATCCCTTCCTTCATGGAAAATTTTCACCCATCCTGCCACTGTACAATATGGCAGCGCTTTTAACTCCTTATTGTTCTCTCCAAAGTCTTTACCGAAAGCTTGAAATTTTATTTCGGTGATGGTGAGGTTATTGTAAGTTTATTACAAATGTACTTGGTGAATAATTGCGAATAGTAGAAGAAGAATGTAACAATATGAAAACATATAAATTATATAAGATAAAATTAAGTTAATACTGATGAATAAGCTATAAACTTAATTTTTTTTACTGTAAGTTAGAAAAAAGAGCGTCAAAATTTTTATGAAAAGCGATTTAGATTGATTTTGATAATTTACATACCTTTATCATTTCTAACTTGGAATTAAGTACACTCTGTTGGATATATTTCAATAATTTTTATTTATGACCGAATGGGTAGGATTATTGAACATAGTTATTTAATCTCGGGTCCAGTTCCAGACTGAATAAACTGGCTACATTAAGAAATTTTTCGTGAGAGGGTGTATTGCGATATGTAAAGTAAATGTGAACCATTTACCTTATGAAATTCTTTTGCCTCAAGAGTTACAGCCGCCATATGTAAATTGTCTCAGGATTATGAAAATCATATCTTCGCCCCCCCCCCAACGACGGGCACTTACATGCCTTTTCGAAACTGGCCACTCCTAAGACCGAAAGTAGTGGCCTTTTATTGTGTAAGTCACCTAACACACCGTTGCCTCCTCGTTGGACGGAAAGTTACAACCATGCCTTGTCCAGGATTCGAATCCGGACCCTTTGGTATCGCAGTCTGCTCTCCTAACCACTATGACATCTGGGCGGCATCATATCATATGAGAGCCGTTACTAGCGAAAAATGTGATGTTTCATAAAATTATTCAAAAAAATTACAGCTTCTGATGCATATTTCTATTACACTTTGATTCCATATTTATTTAATTTTGATATAATTAAAAAAAGCTATAAATCAGTGTGTCGTGTACTTAATTCCTTCTTCCTAAAATACATTAAGTGTATGTTTTTATTTCATTGACGTGTAATGTTTTAACTTCTATTTTGAACAACATATTTCACTATAATTGATTTGCGCAAGATATGTCTTTACGACTAATTCACGCGATCTCAAAAATTAGCCTGAAAAATTATAACACGATCGGTTAAAATAATTTGAAGCTATCGTAAAACTTAGGTTCTTAACTTTTTTCGCTCTTCAAAAATCATACAAGCAAAAAGCTTTTGTCCATTTTACGATGCGCATTAATTGCACAGCAAAACTTGTTGCTGAAGAAAAGGTTAATTCATTTTGCTTATGCTAACCCAACATCTTGACCCATATAGAATGAAGACCGGTATTTAAATCGTGCTGAAGTTCCAGAATTTTTTCCCCAACCTCCGAGTGTCTTCATACGAGATTTCCAGCGAAGATCAGTAATTTTAAGCAATCGGTGAACGATAGACAGTTCGAAATTTGTAATCAAAAAGAAAAATAGCAAAAACCGAGCAATTATTGATAAAAAAAGAAGGTCTACTATATAAATATAAATTTTAATTAAATGTGTTAAAATAGACATGTTTGTCTATTTTAACACATTTAATTAAAATTTAATAACAAATAATTTAATTAATTGTAATAATAATTACAAATAATTTAATTTGTCATTACTAAATTCCCGATTTTCTGAAATAGTTAGTACTGAATTCCTGGTTTCCTACGACCCGTAACTGTTGTAGAGCAAAGTAGCAATATCGTTTTCAATAAAATGACACAGCTAGAGAAAATTAAACTTCGGGTTATTTGTAAGAGGAAATTTTCATCACCCTCCATTAGTTTAATGCTTTGGAAATAAATGCCCTTTATAAAATTTGCTTACGCAGTTGATTCAATCATCTCGTGAGTAATAAAAGGAATCCTCACATTTATGGCCTCTAAAACTGCATTAAGTGTCCATCATTGTTCCGACTCATCTTTCCACTGACAGTTTACTTCGAATGAATAGCGACACAGGCGCTGTGGCAGCGTACTCGCACACCAAAATTAAACGTTTTATCGAATTCAAGCCATCAAGCGCAGCCCTAACAACCTGACATCGTACTAGTTTCATTTGCATGAGGAAGCAATATCCACATAATGCCCTCTTTTACATCCGCCGTCACGTCTCAAGAAGTTTTCGCAGCCCTCCAACTCACTTAACCACAGTACACGCGAACTCAGCTTCCAACAACTACCGTATGAAGAACTCCTTTGTTTTAAAATGGCTTTTCGAACCTATAAATTGTACGGATGGTTAGCGATAACTGCAAGTGCACTATGGGTGCGACTTTTTACTACTTCAGCAGTTAGCAGCTGACAAGATATTGTTATTGAGATTTGCCATTAACCTTCTCTTCCTGAATAGGATTTTATTTATTCTATTTCTTCTATCAAAAGAATCGCCAATTTTTATAGGAAGAGTTAAAATGTAAAGTACTTTTATCACCGGGACACGCCTTCAATCTGGACTATGTACCTTACTTTGGAAATATTTCGGGATTTATCTAATATCCGACACCTTTCTTTACCAGACTAACTATAGCAGTTTATTATATATCTTTCTATATTATTTTATTTGAGTATTTTTCAAACAATAAAATAATAAGTAAAGTATTACGCTTTCTTAAAAACTTAAAACTATGCCGGATAATTTGCATATCTAATTTTTAATTTATTCGAAATGTGGTACATAAATCAATTGCTTCAACACGTATAATTCTATCAAATGGATCTATATGAAATTCGCAGTTTATTTTACTTCACATAAAAGCTTAACCGCAATGTAACTTTTACACAGAAGCTATGTGATGATGTCCTACTATGAATACTACTATGCGATGATGTCCTACTATGAATACTACTATGTGATGATGTCCTACTATGAATACTACTATGTGATGATGTCCTACTATGAATACTACTATGTGATGATGTCCTACTATGAATGATGTCCACTCGAGTTACAGTGTATACTATTTTGCTTAAAACTACACATCCTACCAGCAGCTGGGCAAAAAGACTTTACAATACCGGTAATTGCTTCTATGGGTCAATTTCCTGAATCCATGTCTCCATCGTTTTTCGCATATCAAAAAGGGTTGGAATTTAACTTTACTAAATGTCCAGTTTTCTTTAGCTACCCGACTTACGATTTTGGATTTCTTTCTAAGGTTTGGAAGGCATTATTTTGTTCTTTGTCTTAATTTGAATTACTTCATGCCGAAAATTATGTATTCACTGATGTTCTAATTTTTTGGTCTCACAAAGATGTGAGTGCGACTTTGGACACGACGATTTCGCCTTTATTCTGTATATTATAAAGGATATTAAAAAGAATATATGTTATTGGAACTTTAAGATGACTATGCTTCAGTAAGTTCTTAAAGTGAACGCTTACGATTCATTTTAAATTTCTTTATGTGTAAAAAAATTGGAAGGCAAATTCAAGGTCATCCTCTTCTCTCGATAACAGGTATTTCGTAACGTTTCAACGTAAATAAAGGCAAAATCATCTGCTTTATGCGAAACGGTTCGTAAGTATGTAAGTAACGGTATGTAAGTAAATGTTTTCTGTTATGTCAAATCCATAAAAATAGCATGCTTTTATTCATATATTTGTAATACTAGCTGTACCCGCCCGGCGTTGCCCGTGCATTTAGAAAATGCAGATAAGTGAATAGCGCAGGAATAGTAGTGTAGGACATGTAGACTGTCTCTCTCTCTTCCCCCCCCCACACACACAACATTCCCCGTCGATAAAAAGGAACAATATATCCTAACCATGAGCCATCTGTTAAAAAATTAGTTTAAATGAGAACAGACCTCATATTAGCACATGCTAGGAAACCGTAGTCATGTGGTTATAATCATTGGTCTGAAGTTTAAAGAAAAGTAAAACATAAAAAATTCAAAATCAAAGATAGGAAAGAGTTGAAAGGGAAAGATAGAGAGTACAGTACAGAAAAAATAAAAAGTAACGAAAACATGGATGAAATAAAACATCCTGCTTACAGGAAATTTGGAGTTGAGAACCAATTAAATTTTTAATTTAAGTGTAAGTTAAACTTAGATGACAATGAATTAGAAGAGGAGAGTGTTTGTGTATGTTTGTGGAGCTCGGGCTGGGGTCGCAAGGGCCCCTGACCGATTAATGTCTGTTGGTACTGCAGCACTGGGAAGCAGCACCATTCGGATTATTGCTCATGCTCTCAAGAGAGCACTAAACAATAACATCATCATTTAAAGCATGACAGTCAGAGTTAGTTTGGGAGAGTGGAGAGTGGCAATAATTTTTCTTTAGATTGTCCTTTTCGTTAGAGAGCCTCGGGATAAACTATATTTAATGTTCTTCCATTCGGAGCTAAGATGTGTAGATTATCGGCATTACCAACTCTTGAACAACCCACGTACAGTTGACCATGGGAGAAACACGGCTTACGGAGGTCGAGCCCTACAACTTTGAGAGATTGTCCTTGTGCCTTATTAATGCTCATCGCGAAACTCAAACGAACAGGGAATTGTAGACGCTTAAACTGAAACGGGAGATCGGAAGGGATTATAGGAATTCTTGAAATAAACACATCTTCGCCTGCAGCATGTCCGGTCATGATGGTGGAATTGTTATAAATCGATTTAATAAGTTGAAAATAAATGATAGCAACAAATCACAATAATAGCAACACAATAATGCAAATTAAGAAACAAAAACTGAAGAACAAAAACTTTATAAAAAATAATTTTTTTAAAATTTTTCTAATTCAAAAATCGAAAATCGGGCTTCGAGGTCTGGTGGCCAGCCCCTTTGTGCTTCCGTGTAAAAAATTCCAGGTCCCTGCGTGCGATAGATTTGGCTGGAGAGCTCGGTCAGACAAATGGACAGACAGGCAGACAGACAGACACATTACACTTGCTTTTATTATGTAAGATTAAATCTTATATTTTTCACCTTTAATATCCGTTTTTTGGGGGGGGGAAGTTATCACTCAATAAAATGCGTATCAAATTAAATAATTTGTAGTGCCTCTCAGCGTTTCTGTTCAGTTTTATTGAAATTAGAAAATACAAAATCTTTCTACATTAGGAATGGATCTGAAAATTCGTTAATGCTTTATAAAAGGGCATTCGGTACTGAAAAATGATGCATTCCTCAAGTAATTTTTACAAATTATTGCCAAGCAAATAGTTCCCCCCATTCTGCAAACTACGGATTTATCTTTCTTTTTTGATTAAATGACAAACATTCAACTGGTTCATTAAAATGTTATTTAACTTCTACCACTTTTTCCGATATCATATGCAAGTAATGGAGCTCTTACTTAATTGTATGGTTAGCTGTTTTCAAATTCTTCTATTGTTAATCTATTTCTGAAACATATCTCTCTAAATAGAGATATTTTGAAACTGTTACAATATAACTTAACAGCCCAATTCGTTACCGAAAATTAGATTTTGTCAGAAAAATTAAGTTCCGTATTTCTTCTAAATTATACACTAAATATGTTTTACTGCATTTAAGTTCAAAAAAATGTAATGCATTTACTGCCTTGTAAGAATCACATCACGCTTCCATTAAGGATTCAAACTAAACGAAGCTTTCCTAAGATTTTACATTAAGGCTGTATAGTTATATCTTCCATGTTCTTTTTTCAAACTACACCGATGCAATAAGAAAAACTGTTGAATACTGTGTAATTTATTCTAGAAGGAAACTTATGTCAAGTTGAATATATCATTCAACATGGGAACCTCAAAAAATAATTATTTCTGTCAATTCAGAAACTTCTTAACATACTGTGCATCGTAATGCTTACTGAAGGTTTTATAAAGCTATCGGGAAAAGTAATCATCCTGATCGGTAGAGTCATTAGTGGCGCTGAATAATAGAATGCCATATTCAGATAGAAGAAGTGTTTAGCGATACTGACTGCGTATCACTCACCCCGAGTGGAATCGTAAAGCAAGTATGGGTGTATGAAAGTGTGCATGGGCGTTTGCATAGTGATATGGGTGTTTGTGTAGTGTTTAGTGCGGCATGCAGACTCTTAAAAATAACCTGGCGAGCTGAAAGTCCTGTCGAGTGTTTTGGTGGAAGAGGAGTGGGAGACCTTCGAATGCGTCCCTTTGTTGTTCCCCAATTAACTATAGCGGAGCTGTTCAGGAGCTATACCTTGGAGCTATACCTGGACAACGGGTGACGAAATTCTGGTGTTCCACCCACTTCTTCCTATCCTGTCAGGGAAGATGAACCTAAATAAATAAATAAAACGATGACTAATTAGTAATTAAAAGTAAATAAATGAGATAAATAAAAAGTAAATAAATTTAATTAAATTAATGACATGTAGTTAAATAATTCAAAATACTGAAACTGACATTATTCAATGCTCTGACTGTAATCACAGTTTTATTAAAAAATTGAGAAGTATTGGATTTTTAAGCCTTGTTGTAAATTAATAAAGTTGTTAACAAGACTATCTTCAGAATTTTTTTAATACTTTGTCATTTAGGCTACCTACAATTTGTATTGCAGATAGATCTGAAATGACTTTATTTATTTTTTAATTATAAAGTAAAGATTAAAAAACTAAGATTATTTGTTTAGATTCCTTTTTTCATGGTACTTAATAGTATTAACTCTATAATCTCATTAAAACTTGTATTATTCATAAGAAATTATATCCTAAGAAATTTTTGAAGGACAGAAAAATCAAAAGAAGAAAAGGTTTTCTTTACTTCTTTCCTGGCGGTCGACACAAATATATGTCCTAAAGGTAATGTAACTCGTAAATATTACGCAGGTAGAATTTTTCAACTGAAGTAATCTGATTAATATTCTTTTTTGTCTATCTTATGCATAATGCATGTCCTGCGAAAAGCTCTACTAATCATGTTCTTAACATTATTTGGGCACTTAAACGTCTTCATTTTAAAACACGTTTTCTAGGAATTTACTAAACAAATGGTTTCCCTTTCCAGACTCATAAAGTACGCTAATGGTGATAATCCCCTTAATACGCATTTGTATTAACATTTGTTCTATGCGGGCTAGAATGTTGTACAGATTTTCTACTTTAATGCGATAACAGTCATATCAATGAGAATTAAGAATGTGAAGAACCCCACTCGACAAAGGATTAGCTAATATTCCATATGCATGTAGAAGATTATCCACAGTAAAATAGATTTATTTTATATAGTGATGAAACATCTGTCGATGGGAATGCAATAATTTCTGCTAATCATCTTTGACCTTGATCTTAACGTCATGCGTAAGCTATTTCTCTACTGTTTTGCATTTAACAACACCCGGGTAAAAGAGGCAAATATCACACTGACTTGTAATATTTCATAATTTTATCAGTTCTCTCCCCTAGTGGCCTAGTTGATAAGACAACTGCGTTCAGGTTCGATTCCAGGTGACGAAGTTTGTTAATTATGTAGTTACTTCTTTCTCTCTCTTTTTGAATGCAGTTTATTGATTTTTCCCGTCTTAATACAGTTTCTATTCGAAAGCTCTCCACGAAGTAATTCTTGAGGAGTTGCTGTACCTCTGAGTGCGTTCCTGAGGAGCGATGAACAACCCATTTACCTGTAAAAATTAATTAGCTGTAATCTAGGTTAGGTTATTCACTTATGGCAAAGCACACGAGGGCTATCTGCCTAAAGGGAGGTATGCCTTCGTGGAGGACTTTCTAAGGGAAACTGGCTCGAATACACGTTACACATGGGGAAAACCACGAAAACGCCCATGCAGCCAGCCCGTTCGCGGGATTCGAACCTCGGACCGAACTACCAGTGTTCAGCGTCTTTACCGCTCGGCCGCTGGTGGGCCGCCTAGCTGTAATCTAAGTCAGCAGTTTAACTTTAAAATATTAATTTAGTTTGGGAAACTAAGCAGTTTCTTCTACCTGATAATAAACTCGAAAGAAAAATTTCATCAATTACATTATTACAAATATTACGTTTTAGTTTGCATTTACTTGAAATAAACCGGAATTTTAAACTTCCGAAATAAGAATGAAATTAAGCAGTTACTTAAACTAATAATGGTTTAACGAAATGGTACAAATTAAGATCAGATCTAAAAAATGAATCAAGAACAAATAAATTCAGCAATTTAATTTAATGAACTAATTACATTGTATTTAATTAGTGCTTGCATAATCGTTCATTACTTTAAAAAATTTCAGAGATTATTATGTTAGGAAAGATATTGTGCTATTCCTTCGAACAGAAACGAAGCTCATTGTGTTTATCACGGACTAGTTGCAAGATTTTAATAGGAAGCGTGTCACTACTGGACCACCAAAGAAGCCAGCGAGGGGCTAAAATAGAGGACAGCAAATACGACAGAACCCGAAATACGTTTTCAAAGTCGAAAAGGTAGGTTGTGAAGATAACACTGCATCCGCACTCTAACCTCGCTAGAAACCCCACATTATTTCTTCCCCAAATGCTGGATATCGTTATCTGCCCTTTGAAGGTCCACCTGTGGATGAGATTTACAGAATGAATACCGTGAGAAGCCGGCAGATAAACTTAGAGACCCAGCAGCCCTTAAAATAAATCAACCAGGGCATTTGTAGTTAAGAAATTACCCAAGATTCACTTACAGACCAAGCTTAAAACCATGAAAATCATAAGCTTTAAAGAGCATTCAGAAGGCTGTCGTCGCAATTTGAGAAAAGAATGATAAGGAAAAAGATTAATTGACACTTCGTTTTCTTAAATCCCTTAATCGCCTTAGTTAAAACCTCGAATCCCAAGAATCTTAAAAAAGATTTGAGATTCGGAAACTAGAATCTTCGCGCTATTCTCGTCATTCGAGTCTTTCGAATCCTAATCTGAAACGCCCTTAAAAGTTTTAACTAAAAAATTAGGAGTTTTATTGATGTCCAACGGGAGCAAGCGTTCATTGGAAAAGAACGCGACTGTTACAGTTTGATTTAACCTGGATCACTAATATTACCTCGTGATGGCCCTGAGTACCATTATATTATATACTATATTTTCTGGAAAACTGAGCATTCTAATTTTAGTGTTTCTCTGCATTAACTCTTGAAATAATCTTCTTTCATCTCTGTGTCTTATTAATTTAAAAAAAAAAAAAAAAAAGGTTTCAGAT